>JAPEKM010000005.1:3791465-3801627 GCA_027575975.1 Cathorops multiradiatus
GGGAAAACAACTCTTCAGTTGCTTTAGACCCTCAATAAAAAGATCTGGGTATTGAAAATTGTGTCACTTTCCATTTATTTATGGAGATATTACAAAAGTTGTGAATAAAATTAAAGGGTGCCAATACCAACTGGCGGCACTGTACAAGTTTCACTTTTTGAATGGAATTACTGAAATAAATAAACTTTTTCATGATATTCTAATTATATGACCAGTACCTGTATATAATGGGAGAGTGAAGAAGAAAAATTCTGGGTGTGCGCAAAATGGCTGAGACCCCAGAGTTTGGCTTAATATAACAACAGTCACGCTCACTCTGATGCACTTTCTCAACTCCCTTTTCATCACCTTAAGGCTGAGTCAGCGCATTTCTCATCTCGTCTCTGCATTTACTGCACCCACACGATGCATCATCATCTCGCACTATGTGTGCTAAGCTGAGAATAAATCAAGCTGTTACGAGATGTGTGTGTGTGTGTGTGTGTGGTATTTTACCATGTGACAAAGCCAGGCAATGACTGTCTCCTATAGAGATATCTACAACACGGGTGGTGGCCAATTCCTCGATCAGTTTAGGCCTGAGAGCGGTGGCTTCGGAGGATCCGCAGCCCAGACATGCACCACAACCCCACGCGTACACCTGGGAAACAAGTACACCGCACACTGTCATACACTCGACTAACAAAAACATGATACACTTTTCTAATGTTCCACATCCGTACCTGTCCCGTAGAGGTGAGAGCCAGAGAAGACTGGCTTCCGGCGCACACTTTACGGATGAACATCCCCTGCAGAGCCTCCACCACTTTGGGTTTGTACACACGGTTGGTGTCACCGTGACCGAGCTTACCTGTCCGAGAGAACCCAGAGACACATCTCACAAAACACCACCACAACACACTGTTCGAGATATCGTAGCTACCCTGATTATCTTTTTTTATAACTCAAACCAGAGGTTACGACCCCACGAGGTCACATGATTTACAAATGGGTTTGTGTGAGACAATCTACTTTATGAAGAACATCACTCTAAAGATGAAGATGGATTTTGTGCGCTACTAATCTGACAGGGTCCTGAAAGTCACAGTCGAATAAGCCAGGCTGAATAAATGAAATGAAATTCGCTTCCTGTATTAAGGAAGAGTTACCACATTTCAGAAGCTGGATGTGATGGCGTTAATGAAATGCACTTTTCCGTGTCAAAAATACATGCACTCACTTTTCCTGCTAGACTGGAAAATCAGTACGAGGTTTTTTTATTTGGTTTTTAGTCCTATGATAAAACATTGACATTAGGGCTGGGTACCGGTACCATGTACCAGTACAAAACCGGTATTCCTTGCTGGACCGGTTCAAAAAAAAAAAAAGTGGACCGGTTGTTGGACCGACTAGAAAATTCACAGTACCAGGCTACCAGCAGGTGGTCACAATGTTACCGGTCTAAGAAAATAACAAAACAGAGCAGATTTAGCTGACCGTGGTTACTCTCTTTCGAAGACGTTCACTGTGAATCATATCTAGAAACACTTAAAGGATGAGTCAACAGATGGCGAGGCGAGTAGAGTTAGTTTTGAGACAAAGTGCGAACCTGAAAAATTATATCAATCAAGAATAATGATCCGGCACACGCATACACTTGTACTCACGTAAATTTACACGTGAAACAAAAATGACACCCAAACAAACCACAAATCAGTTTACCGACATTTTTTTCCTTCCTGTGTGCCCATAGTCCGCTTATTCCCATGAGTTTGGAAAGCCGAAATCCATCAGTAAGGCCACACCAATTTAATTAGTTGGTTCTCGGATTTATTCAGGAAAAACATGAAGCGAGCGGGCGAAATAAAAATAAAATAAAATAAATGCTCTGGTGGTAAAATTAGCAGTGGAAATAGACCAAACAATACAGGCAAACCAGTAAACAGAATTTCAACATACCTATCAAAGATTTTACGCTTCTGTTTACTGAATATCTGAACAACCACAAACACGGGCTTTGCAGGATCCCCCTCCACAGGCAGGTTTCTTCCACAAGTCTTTATCTAAAGTGAAAGGGGCGATATGATTGGTTTTTGACATCATGTCACGTGACCTTTTCTGTTGGCGGGAGTTTTATTTTGATTTTATTATTTTTTATTTAAGTTCTTTTAGAACTTAGCAGTTTGTTAATATGTTGCACCTAATATGTTAGACCTTAAGAAGACCTTAAAAGTTACCTTGGAATAAAAAAAGTTGTATGTTTTGTTGCATCTCTGTTTCCTTTCTGCATGTTAGTTGCATGTGCATTGAAAATAATCAGATCATTCTAATATACAATTTGAACATAATTTATAGGACTCACAGAGACCTGTACCTGTGTCTCGCTCCCCAAAATATGATATAGTACTGCTGCATTACGATAAGGTCCAGACCTGATCCTCTGGACCTGGACCGGACCTGGACCTGAATTTTCTGTACCAGAACCCACCCCTAGTGGACACACTAACCACTAGGCCAACTCGCAGTGGTGGACTGACTAGCCTTTCTGATCGGATAAAAATACTACCTTTTTCAAAGAACCTAGCTACAATTGTGGTCAGAAGTTTAGATACACTCATCATGGGCATGAATGTCATGATAATTTGGGGCTGTTAATGATTTCCTTGAACTGTTCTTTTTCCAGGGTGGAAGGACTGTACAGCAAACGGCTTTAATGACTTCAAAAAACAAGGATTGAGTGCACAAGTCTGAATTTATTTTGGATTTTCTCTAATTCACGCAGGGTCAAAATTATACATACACCCCCACTAATATTTGGTTAAATGTCCTTTAGCAAGTTGCACCTCGACCAGAGACTTTGGGTTGCCGTCAACAAGCTTCTGGCTGGATATTTGACCACTCTTCTTAGCAGAATTGGCAGAGTTCATTTAAATTGCTTGGCTTCCTGGCACAGACCTGGCTTTTAAGAGTAGTACACACATTTTCAATAAGTTTGAGGACAGGGCTTTGGGAAGGCCATTCCAGAAGCTTAATGTTAGCCTGCTTTATCCATTCCAAAACCAGTTTTGATGTGTGTTTGGGATCATTGTCCTGTTGGAATACCCAATCGTGTCCAAGCTTCAATTGTCTAGCTGTTGATTTGAGGTGAAGTTGAGGAATTTAGAGGTAGTCCTCCTTCATTATTCCATCCACTTTGTGCAATACATCCAGTAACACTGGCAGCAGAGCATGATGCTACCACCACCATGCTTGACAGTTGGTACAGTGTTCTTAGGTTTGAAAGTCTCACATTTACTCTTGTCATTTTGGCCAAATAGCTCAATCTTTATTTCATTTGACCATAAAACTTTTCTCCAGAAGGCATTTGGCTTGTCCATGTGGGCAGCTACAAATTTCAGTTGAGCTTGAAGGTGTCAATTTTGGAGCAAGGGTTTTTTCCTTGGTCGGCACCCTTTCAATCCACGACAATGGAAAACTCGTTTCACTGTGGACAATGATGCTGGCATTCCAACAGTTTCCAGTTCATGTCAGGCTTGAGCCTTGGTGATTCCTGAACATCCTAAGTAATTTTCTCTTATCTGAGGGTGACAGTTTGGGTCTTTTTCCAGACCTTGCCAAAGTGGTGACATCCAAATAATTTGTACTTACATACAATTGTTTGAACTGATGATCTTGGAATCTGCAGTTGCTTAGAAATGGCTCCAAGTGACCTTCCAAATTTGTGTAAATCTATAATTCTCCTTCTTAGATCTTCACTGAGTTCCTTGGACTTTCCCATGGTTCTGAGTATTGGTCAATCCAAAGAGTGCTGTCAAACAAATCATTTTCATGCTGGCAGAGACAAACTAACAGTTGTACTCAATCATGATCACTAACGAGAAGTTAATAGGCCTTGGCCTCGTCAAGTTAAAAGACATTATAAAACCTTAAGTGAATGTAGTATGTACTGTATGTATTTGAGCTTGTATGTACAATTTTGACCCTGTGTGGATTAGAGAAAATCCAAAATCAAACTTGTGCACTCAATTCTTGTTTTTTGAAGTCATTAAAGCTTTATGCTGTACAATCCTTCTGCCCTGGAAAAAGAACAGTTCAAGGAAATCATTAACAGCCCCAAATTACCATGACATTCATGCCCATGATGAGTGTATGTAAACTTCTGACCACAACTGTAGCTGCATAAAATAGCAATGTTCCAAAGTCTGTCATGCACAGATCAAGAAGGTAACCTGAAAATCTAAACATTAGCTAAAATAATTTACACTTTTCTTTGTTTACAATAATAGAGTTTCAGCAGCCATTGTGAATGAAAGGAAATTGAATTCAAGAGTGGCATCAACTCAACCACTCATTAAAGTAACAGAAAGATGCTTAGTTTTGAAGTTATGAAATTTTTTTGTGATTGATTAGGGGCCAATGATGAGCATGCCTGTTTTATCACAGTTGAGTTTGAGAAAGTTGGCTTGCATCTATTATTTGATTTTGGTGATGCACCTGGTCAGAGTGGAGTGGGTAGCAGCAGTGATGGATTTAGTGCAAATGTAAAGCTGGACATCATCGGCATAGCAATGGAAATGGAATCCATGGTAGTATATGCTATGACCAAGGGGAAGCATGTAGAGGATGAACAGGAGAGGGCCAAGCACTGAACCCTTGGGGACACCTGGTGAGAGAGGAGCATAGAAGGAAGTGCAGCTGTTCATGTTGATGGTAAGACTTCAGCCAGGAGAGGGAGGTTCCAGTGATGTTAAAGGAGGATTCAAGGCAAGAGAGAAGAATGATGTGGTTAGTAGTGAAGTAGGAAGTGCTTATAGCATTTACGTCACATCAGCACCAGAGCCCATTCCACACTCCGGTTCCCAGAGTGCACCGAAGCTTGTTAACATGGCCACCATGAACTACAGCTCTCAGCAATGTTCACAGTCACCTGATTACCAATTACACACATCTGTACTCATTCACCACACACTATAATGAATCCAGGGGGAAATGATGGCTAGTGCTGAGAACATCTCAAATAAGTTTATAGAACTCAACAAAAATCATCTTCTTCTTCTTCTTCTTCTTCTTCTTCTTCAGATAAGCAGGGAAGAAAAGGGTATTGTTTAAGAGCCACTGTCCACTCAGTTCCTCCTTAAGTTTTGTGGTGATAATGAGATGATGTGCAGGAATGCAGCCCGAAGTAATACATTTTTGTCATTTTTGCTGACATACAGTACAATAGTTTGAACATTACTCACATTCTCAATGGTGGCAGCGAGCAGAAGGATGACTGTTGAGATGTGGAGGAGAAAAATCCCAGCGAGGAGGAACAACATGATGCCTGAGAGAGAGAGAGAGAATGTATTATTAGCAAGGATCTCCAGAGGAGTAGTACCTTTCTAGGTGGCCTTGATATATCTGGTGTCCCAATCTGGTCTCCCCATATCCAGCATTATGTGACATGCAAAACACGGCCAATATTCCAGCAAGTGGCCGCACCATCTAGCCTCTCACATGATGAAGACCACTTGCAGTGGGTCTCAGTGCTGCCCCTATGGTCAAAGAATCATGGGGGATCTAGGGGAGACTACGCCGATTAAAAAAAATCCCAACACTCAATTGGATAGTGGTGGTGTGTGGAGTGGCGACCCCATCACCTTACCCTTTTTTGCATTGTAAAGTTACATGCTATGAAAGGTTCAACATCTGCCTCCTGGTGAGCTTGTGCTGTGGGAGCCTTTCCATGGCTGCAAAAATCGAGGCCGTCCCCCAGCAACCTTCATTGACACCCTGAAAAGGGACATGGGTGCAGCCAGTACTGCTGAGCTAGCCAACTGCATGGCTGATCGACAGGATTGGGGCTCTAGGCATGCAACTCAGCTGAGGCCGCCATGAGTGAGTGAGTGAACCACATGAAGATGGGGCTAAACCACTTGAAGATGGACCTAAAACGCTTGAAGATGGGGCTAATACACTGGGGGTTAAACCACCAAGGAGCTAAACCACCAGATACCAAAATATTCCCTGCATAACTGTCCTCACTGTGATTTCCATGTTTAATCCAATTGATTGTACTTTTGTCCGTATTTCAACAGATCGTTGGCATTGTATTCACAGGTGTTCAATTGTTTCATCTTGATGAAAGTTATGCATTGGACATTCTTTCATGGTCACATAGCAGCTCCATTTGATGATCCATCTCACAGGAAGTATTTTTACTGATATCAACCAAACCATGTTTCTGACAAGTTTTTTGAGAACACATTTTTAACAAATTGTCTTCTTCCTTCACTTACCACCACCATCTTCACTACCACACAGTTTACAATTTATTTACAGCCCTTGTTCTGTCTAATCTTTGCCCTGCACTCATCTCACACTGTTGTGTGAGAAACGACATTTCGTTCCAATATACACAAGCTGTATAGAGGAAAAGCCAGGATTGGAAAAGCCAACGCAGCATTTAACAGCTTACAGAAGATATGGAAGACCAGTAACAACGCAAAATTAACAGTTTTACTTTATGGATCTGAAACTTGAAGGACTACAAAAACTATGTTACAGAAAGTTCAAGTTTTGTCAGTAAATGTTTCAGAAGAATCTTAAGAATTTGGTGGCCAGAAACTATCAAAAATGAAGATCTATGGGAACAAACGGGGCAGGAGCCAATAGAGCAACTTATTAGTGGAAGGAAATGGGCATGGGTGGATTGGTCATACTTTGCAAAAGCCAAAAAATAACATCACAAAACTGGCATTGACATGGAATCCAACAGGAAGGCGCAGTCGGGGAAGACCAAGGAATACGTGGAAGAGAGGTGTGGAGGTAGAGATGAGGAAAGAAGGGTACACCTGGAGTAGGCTTGAAAAGATATCTCAAAATCGTGTGCACTGGAAACAAGTGCTTGATGGCCAATGCTCCTCCATGGAGTGAGAGGATGATGATGATGATGATGATGATGATGATGATATAGAAGAATGACAATAAAAACCCACTTGACTTGACTTCACTGGATCTAACAGGTCCAAACCTGTTTCAGCACAACAATGTGCCTGTGCACAAACCGAGCTCCGTGAAAACATGGTCTGAGAAGGTTGGGGTGGAAGAACTCAAGTGTGATCTCAACCTCACTGAACACCTTTGGGATGAACTGGAAAACTGACTGCATCCCAAACGTTCTTGACATCCCAACATTGTTTGAGAAGGTTGGAGTGGAAGAACTCGAGTGTGACCTCAACCTCACTGAACACCTTTGGGATGAACTGAACATCGGTTGCATCCCAGACCTCCTCAACATCCCAACATTGTTTGAGAAGGTTGGAGTGGAAGAACTCAAGTGTGACCTTAACCTCACTGAACACCTTTGGGATGAACTGAACATCGATTGCATCCCAGACCTCCTCAACATCCCAACATTGTTTGAGAAGGTTGGAGTGGAAGAACTTGAGTGTGACCTCAACCTCACTGAACACCTTTGGGATGAACTGGAACACCGACTGCATCCCAGACGTCCTCAACATACCAACATGGTTTGAGAAGGTTGGAGTAGAAGAACCTGAGTGTGATCTCAAACCCACTGAAGACCTTTGGGATGAACTGGAACACTGACTGCACTCCAGACCTCCTCAACATCCCAACATTGGTGCTTGACCTCACTAATGCTCTTGTAGCTGAATGAACACAAATCTCCACAGCCACACTTGTGGAAAGCCTTTGCAAAAGAGTGGATCTTATTATAAAAATAATATGAGTGTTAGGGTCAGGTGTCCACATACTTTTGGCAATATGGTGTATTCATAGGCTAGTCCATGTACAAGCAACAAGACAGTAAATACAGTAGGACACAAGCTTGATAGAAAACCTAAACATAATCCCAAAATACACTTTAAAAAGTCCTAAACTGTACTTTTCTTGTTGATTAGGTTGTATTCTTAACTTTATTTTTAACTTTTGTACCTTTAATACATATCTTTCCTGGAAACACAGATATAGTGGATGGAACATAACTTGAAAAAGTTTTTAAAAAGTCAAAGTTCCTCTCGTGCCAGGATCTGGTCTTCCCAGGCAGTTTCCTGTCCCAGTACTAATCAGGTGGTGCCGATCTCCACTTCTAATGCCCTCTCACCTATTATACAGCTCGGGTTACAGTGGGGGGCGGGTCCTCTGGTAACTGCGAGAGTTTGACTCCCCACTCATTTGCACCATGCCTTGTCAGATGGCAGAAGGTACCATTTTTATGATGGTCTTTGGTATGACCCGACCACGAATAGAACTCGCAATGTCCCAGTCGAGAGGCGGACACGCTAACCAGTAATGGGGAAAATACTCCAAGTCCAGTCTGAGAAAGAAAAAAAAACAAGTACCTAAACAGTACCTTTAATAGATATCTATCACCTGGGACCATGGATACTTTTAGTATATCTTTAAAAATGATTTAAGTTATGTATATTATATATAGTAGGCTACATGGCCTGCAATTACCCTTTAGAGTCAAGTTTTACTTGTACACAGCATACACCTTTGCAGGTAAGAACCTTCTCACGGGGTACATTTGATGGTACTATCCCAGCAACAAGAAAAAATACAGTTTTTACTGACTGTATCTGGGGTCAACTGGAAAAAGTAATGGTGAGTGTGGAAGAAACGTGAAGAAGAGAGAGTGCAAGCAGGTTGGAATGGATGGAGAAGAGTGTTAAGAATGATTTGTGACAGAAGGATACCAGGAAGAGTGAAAGGGAAAGTGTACAGGACAGTAGTAAGAGCAGCGATATTGTATGGTTTGGAGAAAACAGTACTGATAAAAAGACGAGGCTGAACTGGAGGAAGCAGAGTTGAAGGTGTTGAGGTTTTCATTGGGAGTGACAAAGTTTGACAGAGTATATTTGAGGGACGGGACCTGTAGGACGACTTGGAAACAAAGTGAGAGTCAGAGGTGAGATTGAGATGGTTTGGACGTGGACAGAGGAGAGATCCAGGGTATATTGGGAAAAGAATGCTGGAGATGTAGATGGAGTTGCCAGGTAGAAGGAAAAGAGGAAGAGCAAAGATGAGATTCATGGATGTGGTGAAGGAGGACATGAGGACGGTTGGTGTGATTGAAGAAGATACAGAGGATAGGAAGACATGGAGGGACATTATCCGCTGTGGTAACCCCTAACGGGAACAGCCAAAAGAAGACGACTGATAAACTATTAATATTTAATCATCATCATCTTCATCATTATTTCTTCCCATGTGGGACGTGATTGGTCTTGGGGCGTGCCATTGAAAAGTGTGTTCCAATAGACACTCGAGCTTCTTTTTGTCCATCACTGTCTTCCATACCTGTTGCTGATCTATTACCAATCATTCTCCCACTTTTCTCCATGTATTGTTTGACGTATACGTTTATCAAACAGTGCTTGTTTCTGTAGCGTGTCGTTTTCCATTCTGCAAACGCAAGCCAAGTATTTAAGGAACTGTAAATGGTAGAAATCTTGAATGGGCTGTGAGTTAGTGATTTCATACAACTTTTGGTTTGATATCTTAAAAATCCAGTTTAGCTGGACTTCCACTTGAGTTGCTGGGTTTATTAAAAAAAAAAAACAGCAGTGGTATTCTACCAAAAATATAATTACAGTGTGTTAACAATAGCAGTCAAGTACATTTAAAAAAATTTTAAATTTATTTATAGTCTGAAGATAACCATCTCAATAGGCAGACACTCTCAGAAATAAAGGTACTTTTCCTTGTTGTTGTGGTGGTGGTGGTGGTGGTGATGGTGGTGGTGGTACCATCAAGAACATAACTTCTGTACTTTTAGTGTGGTTCACAAACTTTGAGCAGCCATACACTCTCAGAAAATAAATTACATTATTGTCCCTTTAGGGGCACAATGGTTTGTCACTGGATCAGTACCCTCTAAGGTACTTATTATTTTATGTCAGGTCAGGTCCCAGTTTGCCTGCTACCAGTAACATGTAATCCAGTATAACCTGTTTCATGGTCAAGTAGCAGGCGACTAAACTGGTTACCCCACTAGGCTTGCCTATGTGAGGAAGGTGAGACTGGGCATCCTGGCAGAACCAAATATAAGATCTGTCTCAAGGTCTGTGGTGGACCACCCCATTCAGGTGCATTGTAATATCTCATCTCATCTCATTATCTGTAGCCGCTTTATCCTGTTCTACAGGGTCGCAGGCAAGCTGGAGCCTATCCCAGC
>JAPEKM010000005.1:5409933-5424044 GCA_027575975.1 Cathorops multiradiatus
CGCCTGCCCCGGGGCTCGAACCCAGGACCTTCGTGCTGTGAGGTGACAGCGCTAACCACTACACCACCATGCCGCCCGATTACACATTTAAATGAGAGAAAAATAATTTTCTTAGCATTCACCTAGGCTAGCTAGAAAAGCAATTTCTCGATCAAACTAGTCAATGTGAGGTCAATTAGGATAAAATACAGCAGTTTCCCTCATGTTAGCTGGCTTGCTAGTGAACTTAATGGGTTGTTGATCAATCTTGATCTCGAACAGCACCTCTGACAGTAGTGTAGCTGCAAATCGCAGGTTTATATTAACGTGCTTGTACGAATACATTCTCGTTTCTATTGCGACAGCTCATCCTGTTTACGGAGATTTTTTACAGAGAACCTGAGGGGGGAAATGTGTATAGTGATTGATTATGGTGAAGTTCTCAGTGATTGGTTTTCAATGCAAGTCATGCATTAGCTTCTTCTTTTCTCCATAGCTAGCAAGGGCACCACTGATGACATTTTAACAGTCCATCACTAGTGTGTCCTGGGCACTAGTGTGTCCCTTTCCAAGCCTACTCAATGGACAATTTAGAGTAGCCAGTTAACCTAACCACATGGCTTTCGACTGTGGGGGAAACCCATGCATACAAAGGGAGAACATGCAAGCTCCACATAGAAAGGCCCCCATTGGTCATTAGGTTTTAACCCAGAACCTTTTTGCTGTGAGGTGACAGTGTTAACCACTGCACCACTGTGCCGCCCAAGTCATGCATTCCTCGCATCAAATTTAAGATGGTGGTGCTAGTTCACCAGGCAGTCAAGGGTCCAGCATATGTCCAGGGTCTGAGCCAACCTTACATGCCAGCCAGATCCCTACACGGCCATGAGTTGGCCTAGTGGTTAGTATAGCTGCTTCTCAACCAGGAGATCATGAGTTCTATACCAAAGACCATCATAAAAATGGCACCTTCTAACATCTGGCAAGGCATGCTGCAATACAGATGTGAGTGGGGAAGTCAAACTCTCATGGTTACCAGAGGACTATCCCCCCACTATAACCCTAGCTGTATAGATGAGAGGCTGAGGAGATCAATGCTGCACCCATATGCCTTAAAGAGTTGGTTAGTACTAGGACAGGAGACTGCCTGTGAAGACCAGATTCTGGTGTGAGAGGGACTTTGACTTTTGAGATCTCTATACAGTGCTGCCTCCTCCTCATCTCTGCTCCTGCCCAGCCCACTCAAGACTGCTGTCTGTCCTGGGTCCTCATTGGTGGAATGACCTTCTCATCGAGGTCAGAACTGCCAACTCCATGACCACCTTCAAGCGCAGAGTGAAGACTCACCTCTTCAGGCTGTACCTCTCCCTTGCTTCCCTGCCTAGTGTGTAATCATGCAGCAGTCTTGACCAACCCAGGCTGTGTACTGAGATCGAGATGCTGACCTCTTCTGCTCCATGGACCTGCCTGGTCCATCCTGATGCTCAGTGTCTGGCTGGAGTCTCATCACATTGCAACTGTGGAAGACAGCCCCATGTGGACAGTTGGGGGTCACACTTGGAGGATGCTCTGGACTCTTACAGTAATGCTTTTATGGCTGAGAACACCAGTTGACTTGCTAACTTTAGGACTGCAGTTGTCATGAACAGTTTTGCACTCAGGTTTCCATCAATGAAGAGTTATAACATCAACAAAACCGACTTCATGTTAATCCTGTTAATGTTATAGTCATGTTGTCTGTTGTTGCCCAAATGAGGATGGGTTCCCTTTTGAATGTGGTTCCTCTTGAGGTTTCATCCTCATGTCATTTGAGAGTTTTTCCTTGCCACCATTGCCACAGGCTTGCTCATTGGGTATAGATTAGGGATAAATTAGCTCATGTTTTGTCATTCAAATTCTGTGAAATTGCTTTGCGACAATGTTTATTTTTAAAAGCACTATACAAATAAACCTGACTTGACAATGTTGTTAACATGCAAAAAGAAAGCCATGAATCAAAAGCATCCAGAAATGCTACCAATTTATCTGGGCCAAAACTCATCTGAGATAGAATGACCCAAAGTGGAAAAGTGTGCTGTTGTTAAGTCTACATTTTAAGCTTTTTTTGTAAATCATGGATTTGTAAAGCATGTCTTTCGAGCGAAATAAGAAAAGGGCCATTCAGATTGTTATCAGAACCAAGTTCAAAAACAAGTATCTACGCCGGGTCATGGCTGAGTGAAGACGTGCTTCAGAGCGCTCCTCGAACTTCTCGTTTAATTTATGTTTTCTTAGCGAATAAAAACAACTGCTGGGTGTAATTAAAGAGTGAGATAGTTATAATAGCCATCTACACCAAAACGATATGAGTCTCAGGTCGAGACAACAAAAGCCTAACCAAGCTTCGGAGAATGCTAGCACACAAGCTAGCGACGACACCTCCCTGAGCACTAGCCATGCCTATTTCAAAGGGCTCTTAGATGAAGTCCGGGCGGATGTATTAGCAATGAAGCAGGAGATTCTGTCCGAACTCAAAAATACCCTCAATGCTACAGTTGATACACATGGACAGAAAATACAAGACCTGGAAGAGGGCCTCACTTCAGTAGATGGCAGAGTTGTGGATCTTGAGAGGAATTACACTAACTTGGTGGTGGAGAACGAAAAACTGCGAGCAAGATTGGATGACCTGGAGAACAGATCACGTAGGCAAAATATTAGAATCATAGGCCTACCAGAAAAGATTGAAGGCTCCCATCCCTCTGCTTTCATGGAGGACTTGCTGTTAACTGTGTTCGGAGCAGACAAGTTTCCTAAACCTCCAGAAATAGACCGGGCGCACCGTTCTTTGCGTCCGCTTGACTTGTCAAAACCTCCAAGAGCAATGATTATCCGACTCCACCATTATCGAACGAAGGAACTAATTCTCCGTCTTGCTTGGCAACATTCCGGTCAGCTGTCTTACAACGGACACAAGCTAAGTTTCTACCCAGATCTCAGCGCTGAACTGGTTCAAAGACGCGCTGCTTTCATCCCGGTGAAGAAACAGCTACGACAGGCAGGTGTGACATATGCACTGGTGCATCCCGCAACGCTGCGTTTTACATTCAACGGAGTTCAACAGCAATTCAAATCGCCGCAAGATGCCTCAGCGTTCGTTCAAGAACACTTCAACCGCCGGACCTCTTCTCCCTCATCGACTTCTGACCCACCAAACAACGCAGAGCGAGCCACAGAGACGAGCTAAGCCATAATACTTGCTGTTCGACATGAAGCCAACGTTACTTGCCTCAGATCCGGGAGTCTTGGACAGTGGTCTGATAAGCTTCTTTTTTTTCATGATGATGCAGGCAGGTCTACTTATTTTGATTTTGAATGTGTACTACACTGAATACGAAGATTGGCTATAGGCCTATATATTTTTTATTTGTTATTACGAGTCTATATCCTTATATTTTGGAACATTAATAGCCTATACGGTCTTAGATCAAGGACTTTCATGAGTGGCTTGAACCATATTTGTTGGCCTGCATCTGATAGACCTTTTTTTTTTTTTCATGAGGGACATAGGCCTACTCATTTTAAGCCTAAAGGTTGGCCATTTAGCTATCTGTTCTTGTTCTTTACGAGGCTACATCTTTTATTTGTATCTTATTGTTTATTTTTATTTTTTATTTTTTTGTTGGTATCAATGCTAATAATTCCAGGCCTAGGTTATGTTAATAGGCCAAGGGTAGCCTGAACCAATGTTTGTGGGCCGTTGATATGCTATTCCCCCTCACTTATTTTACATTTTTGTTAGAGAGAGAGGGGGTGGGGGTCAGCCAATGGATAGGCCTAGGGGAGACTTGTCAGACTTTGAACTGTTCTGGCATATTACTAGGCTAAACTTTCTACTTGATCCATACACCCAGTAGAAAGTAATTGCATACAAACTAATAAAAGTTAAACTCATCATATATATAGGAGTTGCACAAAATGTAGGAATATAGTAGTGAATTACATCCGGAAAATGTCCGCGACAGGTTTGTTGGGTTGTGCTGTGCACTTAGTTTGGGTAAGTGTACACAGGGAAAGGGATCATGCATCATTCAGATATGTTAGTTGTATGTTACTGAGTTCACATGTTTAACTATATACAGCGCTTGCCGCACTATAAACAAAGTGCCTTTGGGTACAGGTTTCCTTTTGATTCTATCTTCCCTGCATACTCACTTTACATTTTTTTTTTATATATATAGCTTCATCAAGCAGGGATGAATAAGGCTAAAGATATTCACATTGTCACATGGAATGTGAAGGGCTTAAATAACCCAATTAAGAGGAATAAAGTATTTGCCCACCTTGTGGACCTAAAAGCTGACATAGTCTTTGTCCAAGAAACCCATTTGCATACAACAGAGGCTCCTAAACTCAAAAGGAAATGGATGGGGGATATTTATCATTCAGGGTTCAATTCGAGGTCTAGAGGCACAGCTATTATTATACGAAAAGGCATACCTTGGGTCAGCGAGGCAGTCATTTTAGATAAAAATGGTAGGTTTACTATAGTGTCTGGACAGTTATTAAATAAACGGATAATACTAGCCTGTGTGTATGCTCCTAACTGGGACGACAGTGACTTTATGATTAAGTTCTTTTCCAGCCTTCCAGCAGTTGACAATCATCTCCTAGTAATAGGCGGAGATTTTAATTGTGTAATTGATCCAGTCCTTGATAGGTCTTCACCAAGGGTTATCCCTCTAACCAAAACAGCCATAACATTGAAAAATCTGATGGAGGAATACAGCCTGTTTGAACCCTGGAGATTTGCAAACCCAAACAGCAAGATGTTCTCTTTTTTTTCACATGTACACCAGACCTACTCCCGGATCGATTATTTTCTTGTAGACACTGCACTCATTCCTTTAATTAGACAAGCAACATATCACAGCATTATTATTTCAGACCATGCCCCCTCTGCATTTCGTTTACTCTTCCCTGATGCTCCTATGCCCCCCAGGCCCTGGCGTCTAAACCCACTCCTTCTCTCCAATCCAGACTTAATAAAGTTGCTTAAAGAACATATTGGGTTGTTTATAGAAATAAATTCCTCAGAGGAGACTACATTTGGCACACTCTGGGAGGCACTTAAGGCCTTTCTTAGAGGGCACATTATCAGTTTTGCTGCCCATAGTAAAAAAGTGCGTTTGAACACTCTATCAGACCTCTCTGACCAAATCAAACAATTAAACACCCAACATGCCACTTCTCCTTCCCCAGATCTGTATCATAAAAGGCTTCAATTACAGAGTAAGTATGATCTGGAATCCACATCTGATGCTGAATATCAACTGCTTAAAGCCCGTCATTTAGTCTATGAACAGGGGGGTAGGGTTGGGAAATTGTTGGCCCACCAAATACGCAGGTCCTATGCATCACGTCAAATAGTACGTATAAAAGACCCATTGGGGAACCTGGTTACTGACCACAAAAGCATTAATAATACATTTGTTCAGTTCTATAGTAGTTTATACTCCTCTGAATGCAATCCTGAGGCGGAACACATAGCAACCTTTTTTCAAAACCTTGACTTCCCTGCCCTCAGTGAGATAGATAGGATGGATCTTGAAAGTTCTCTTCTGTATGATGAAATTCAGGCAGCTATTCATAGTCTACAGTCAGGAAAATCCCCAGGCCCTGATGGGCTACCTGTAGAATTCTATAAGAAATTTGCCCAAGAACTTACACCTTTATTAAAGGACATGTATTTTGAATCCTTAGAGGCTGGCCACCTTCCACAGACCTTGCGACAAGCATCCATCTGTCTCATACCTAAAAAGGATAAAGACCCCACACTATGTGGATCTTACCGCCCGGTGGCTCTCCTCAACGTGGACTATAAAATTATTGCAAAATGCCTTGCAAGGCGCCTGGAGAAGATCCTCCCATCTTTGATATCTCCTGATCAGACAGGGTTCATTCAGGGGAGACACTCTTCCTCACACACACGTAGATTGTTTGACATAATCTATACCAGGGGTTTGACAGAGGCGCCTGAATTTGTTTTGTCACTGGATGCAGAGAAAGCCTTTGATCGGGTGGAATGGCCCTTTCTCTTTGCAACCTTAACAAAATTTGGTTTTGGCCCAAAGTTTATTTCCTGGGTAAAGTTATTATATTCTAACCCGCTGGCCTCTGTACGCACCAATGATGTATCCTCTGATTATTTTCCTCTTCATAGAGGCACCAGACAGGGGTGCCCCTTGTCACCCCTGCTTTTTGATATCTTTCTTGAACCTTTGGCCATGGCACTCCGAAGTTGTATAGCATTCAGAGGTATCATTAGGGAAGGAATCCCTCATAAAATCTCAGCATATGCCGATGACATTCTGCTTTTCATAGCTGATCCAGCTGTATCAGTACCAGCTATCCTCAACATTTTGGAAAAGTTTGGAAAGCTGTCAGGCTATAAGCTTAACCTTGAGAAGAGTGAGATGTTCCCCGTTAATACTGCAGCTCTTAATATGCCAACTCCAAACCTGCCTTTTAAGGTGGTATCCTCTAAATTCAAATATTTGGGTATTACAGTTACACGATCATATAGCCAGCTTTATAAATGTAATTTTTCTCCATTAATTGATAAATGCAAACAAGACATGGACCGTTGGCAGGCTATCCCTATGTCCATGGTGGGACGCATAAACCTTGTCAAAATGAACATTGTCCCTCGCCTCCTTTACCTCTTTCAAAACATTCCAATTTTTATTCCCCTAAGTAAATTTAAAGAGCTTGACAAAATTATATCAAGGTTTGTCTGGGCTGGGAAGCACCCTAGGATCAGAAAGTCCTATCTCCACAGATCAAAGAAACTAGGGGGCATGGCCTTGCCCAATATTTTACATTATTTCTGGGCATGCAATATACAGAAAATCCTGGAGTGGAGAGCTCATGGCCTGGGGGACAGGGTGCCGGGTTGGGTGAGGTTGGAAAATAATTTCACTCCAGCCTACTCTCTTGCCACAGCCAAGCTACAGTCTTCGGCAAGGGCGAAAATTAACAACCCAGTCATCCTTAATTCTCTGAAGATATGGGACCAGTTCAGGAGACTTTTTGGCTTTCAAGACGCATCTTTCATGTCACCATTGTTACATAACCACCTATTTACCCCAGCAAAGCTTGACCTAGCCTTCAGGGCTTGGCACACTAATGGTATCTGCTATTTAAAAGACCTTTACATTGAAGGGGTCTTTGCCTCCTTCAGCCAGCTTTCAGAGAAATTTAATCTTAAAACTTCAGATTTTTTCCGCTATCTTCAAATTAGGCACTTTGTTCAACAACATTTTCAATCTTTCCCTAGTCAGCCTCCTCAAACATTACTAGATAAGTTGCTGGCAACAGAAATACCCCAGAGAGGTGCTATCTCCTTCATTTATAATTTCATTGACAGCATAAATCCACAGACAGTAGCTAGCATAAGATCATATTGGGAGGAGGACTTAGGTCTCACTTTTTCAGAAGATAAATGGTCTCACGTAATGAGACAGGTGCATGAGTCTTCACCGTGTTCTAGACATGGTCTGCTCCAGTTTAAAATTGTGCACAGGTTGCATTTCTCCAGGGTGAAATTGGCAAAGATGTTCCCCTCTTTAGACCCACTGTGTGAGAAATGCCAGGCTGCCCCCGCAAATCTAATTCATATGTACTGGGAGTGCCCCCGTTTACAATCATTTTGGGAGGCTGTGTTCTCATCACTTAGGGAAGTTTTGGGCAATGAAGTTGAGACTGACCCAGTCACAGCCTTGTTTGGGACTAAGCCTGAGGGCTCTGATCCTCAATGGTCATGGAGAACTTGCACAGTGGTTGCACTCACTACTCTGCTGGCTCGACGCCTCGTCCTGTTACACTGGAAAGGCCCAAAAGTCCCATCTCACACTAGGTGGCTGAAAGAGGTTATGTATAATCTAAAGCTAGAGAAGATTAAATTTTCCATTAGGGGAAACATAAAATAATTCTATTCCACATGGGAGCCTTTCATGGATTACTTTGATAGGGTGACTGCAGATGATTGGGAGGAATAACTGAGGGTCTTCTTCCTTCTATTCTTTTTTTTTTTCTTTCTCTCACTCCTCAGTTATGTATTTTATCCATTTATTTTTACTGTTGTTTGTCTAGTGTGGCAGCAAAAAAATATATATTATCATGCGTTTTGAATGTAAACATACATATATATATAGATGCATGGGATTGTTGGTGGGTGGGTAAAAGCTATAAGATTCTTTATATGTATACTGTTAATGTCTGTTTTGTACAGAATATCAATGTTGGTAATGAAAATCTAAAATAAAATTATAAAAAAATAAAAAATAAAAATAATAAGACGGCAAGACATTTGAGATGTGCACGTCACAAGGGCAATGAGAGGAGCTAACTGCTGGACTGATCACACGCTGCTGCGATCAAAGCTCATTTTCTCAACTGCCAGTGCACACCATACACACAGGAGGAGGAAAGATAGCATCAGGAAGAAGCTTGATGTCTCGAAACTCTTACATCCAGAAACAAAAGAGTTGTTAGCACGAAACCTCGGGGAACAGATCAAGAAACTGCCCGCTGAAAGTAAGCCAGAGAAAGCATGGGGAAACTTTCGCAAAATAATGTATGGCACATCCAAACTCTCACTAGGTCACACAAAGCACAAACACCAGGACTGGTTTGATAACAACAATGAAGAAATCACCAGCCTCCTCAAGCAAAAGCATGAAGCTTTCACAAGATGGCTGAATGACAAGAATTCCACTGCAAAGCATGGCCACTTGAAGCACCTCAGGAGAAAAATCCAAACAGAACTCCAACGAATGAAGGACAAATGGTGGGAGTCCAAGGCTGCTGAACTGCAACAGTATGCAGATGAGCACAACACAAAGTTCTTCGCTGGTCTGAAGGTGGTGTATGGCCCCTCTTCCAACGCTATGGCACCTGTCCGTTCAGCTGATGGTACTCTCCTTACAGAGAAAAGTGACATAACTGAGTGTTGGAGACAACACTTCAGTCACCTGCTCAACAGTCCCTCCAACATCGACCAACAGGCAATCCAGGATATGCCACAGTGCCCACTTATGGCCTTTTTGGATGATCCTCCCAGTCTGGAGGAAACCCAGAAGGCCATTAAGCAACTCCAAGGAGGAAAAGCACCAGGGCTAGATGGTATACCTCCTGAGGTCCTCAAAGAAGGAGGGGAAGCTGTCACAGCCAAACTGACAGAACTGATGCAAATGCTTTGGAAGGAGGGATCAGTACCACAAGACTTCAAAGATGCCAACATCATCCACCTTTACAAGCATAAAGGAGGCAGAGCATCATGTGACAACTACAGGGGGATCTCGCTGCTGAGTGCTGCAGGGAAAGTCATGGCCTGCATTGTTCTCAACCACATCACATAGCACCTGCTGGATGACATGGTGTCTGAAAGCCAGTGTGGCTTCAGAAGCAACAGAGGAATTATTGATATGATATTCACACTCCATCAAATCCAGGAAAAGTGTCACAAACAAAATCAAAACCTGTACATTATGTTTGTGGATTTAACAAAGGCATTTGACACTGTTATCCATGAGGGCCTGTGGTCTATCCTGTCTAAACTGGGCTGTCCTGTCCTCCAAAGTTTGTCAGCATCATCAGGTCCTTCCACAATGGGATGATGGCCCATGCTGTGGGAAACGGCATGGTGTATGACTTTTTTCCAATCATGAATGGTGTAAAACAAGGATGTGTTATGGCACCCACCCTTTTCAGCCTCATGTTTGCTACCATGCTGTTCAAAGCACTCTCCGCGACAGATGTGATGGGTGGGTCTTTGACCTACGGTGACTAAAAGCTAAAACCAAAGTATTGGAGGCTGTAGTGAGAGACTTCCTCTTTGCAGATGATTGCGCCCTTGCTGCTCTCAGTGAAGCAGAGCTGCAAGAACTCTCTAGTTGCCTGTCAACAGCCAGTAAAGCGTTTGGTTTGACAATTAGCCTGAAGAAGACAGAAGTGATGCTTCAGCCTGCACCAGGGCTGTCATGACCAGCCCCCCACATTGTGATTGAAGCAACAGAGCTGGACAATGCAGAGAGCTTTACCTACCTGGGAAGTACACTGACCTCATCCTGCAGCATAGACAAAGAAGTGTCAAACAGGATTGCGAAGGCAGGCTTTTCTTTTGGCAGGCTCTGGACATGGCTGTGGGGTGAACGTGGCATCAGACTCCAGACAAAACTTGCAGTCTACAAGGCAGTCATCGTTACGGCCCTTCTTTATAGTTGTGAAACATGGACACTGTACAAAAAGCAGCTAAAAGCACTGGACAGATTTCACCGCCGCTGCCTGCGCAAGATCATCTGTATCTCCTGGACAGACAAGGTTCCCAATACAGAGGTGCTCCGTCAAGCAAACATGCCTGGCATTGAAGCATTCATCATGAAAGCTCAACTGAGATGGGCTGGTCATGTGGTATGAATGGACGATTTATGACACCCGAAGATGGTGTTCTACTGCGAGCTTGCTTCTAGCACGAGAAAGGTCGGACGCCCCTACAAGAGCTTCAAGGAACCATTGAAATCGTCCCTTGCTGCATGCAGCAATCCACATTGAGAATGGGAGACCATTGCTACAGGCAGATGTGCCTGGCGCCATGCTGTCTGCCAAGGAGTAAAAACTTTCGAGGAGAACAGGCTTGATGAGCTGTATTGGAAACGACAAGATAGGAAGGAGAGCAGACCTGACCCCAGCACCACTGTCGTATGCACAGTGTGTGGACGCATGTGTGCCTCAGCATTTGGGCTGTGATCCCATCTTAGATGCCATTGAAGTCATCATCGCGGAGCGATGGACATCCAAGAAGAAGATCTATCTATCTATCTATCTATCTATCTATCTATCTATCTATCTATCTATCTATGTTACGCCCTACACCTCAGATGGTCGGAGGCCGCCAATGTAACAAGACAGTGAGGGTGAGAGGGAATGAGGAAGCGACAACAAAAATACTGCTAAATGTATGTTTATTAAACAAAAAACACGGGTCACAGAGAGCAGACAACACATAACCCGAAACCCCCTGAACTATGCAGCGACGACTAAAAAAAAGTCCCCAAAAACAAGATAACTATAAACCAACTCC
Organism: Cathorops multiradiatus; assembly: GCA_027575975.1. Taxonomy (NCBI): domain Eukaryota; kingdom Metazoa; phylum Chordata; class Actinopteri; order Siluriformes; family Ariidae; genus Cathorops; species Cathorops multiradiatus. The sequence goes on from JAPEKM010000005.1 coordinate 5,421,035, forward strand.
AAAACAACCCCAAACCTAACCTATGTTGACAGGCGCCGAAGTGCCCACAAAATACATGGGTTAGTGCCGCTGCGCTAGCTATTGATCTAATACAAAGGGTTTCCTATGTGTGGTGGGAACACGATGTAAACCTGCAGGCATATAACTACGTTCCCTAACTACTGCAACCTGTGCCCTAAACACCAAAAGGTTAACTAAAAAAACAAAACCACAAAATAATAATAAAAAGGACAAAAACTAACAAATAGACAAAAACAAAACTACATAATCAGACACCCAACAATACCAAAGAGCTGCCACCTCTCCCCCTCAAACGCAACCAACACAAAACTTAAATAGGATGACAGATGGGAGATGATTGGCAGATGCATGATTGATGAATGAATGGTTCCCAGCTGCAAGGCCCTAATTGAATTCAACAGACTTGGGACCAACTAAGGGAAAACTGAAAGACACGTGAATTACACAATGGAAATCAGAAAGGGAAAACAAACACACAAACAGACATGTTTAGCACACATAATATCAGGTGGCACATCCACCCGTAACACCCAGCAACATTTCAATGGGTCATGGACAGAATCCTCAGCCCACACAGCGCATATACTGTTGCCTATTTATATAACATCGTTTTCTGTCATGCTTGGCAGCAGCATTTACAACATATGAGCATTGTCCTGAGATCCTTGAGACAAGCAGGACAGCATAGCAAATAGAGAAGGCATGTCTGGCCATCAAATGGGTGGTTCTCAGTCACTGAGACTACTTGCTAGGGCACCCTTTCACTCTGTGTTTTGATCATGCCCCAGTCCATTGGCTCCACTGCATGAAAGATAGCAATGCATAGAACACTTGTTGGTGACTAGCACTTCAGTCATTTAAGTCTGAGGTGGTCCAAAGGCCAGGGGCAAGGTTGGCGGTGGCAGATTACCTCTCCCACTGGAGGGGTGGGATTCAGCTCCAGGCTGCATGACTCTTGGCCTGAATCAGGTGGTGGGGGTATGTGGCAACAAGGGCATGGTCAAGCTTCAGCTGTGAAATTAAAACACTCATGAGCACCAGCTCACACCAATTTCACACACACACACACACACACACACACACACACACACACACACACACACACACACACACAGTGAATTAAACCTGAGAACGTGCATAAAAGTACAGTATTTTGATTTGTTTGTGATTGTGGGCAGCACAGTGGTGTAGGGGTTAGCACTGTCACCTCACAGCAAGAAGGTTCTGGGTTCAAGCGCAGGGGCCTTTCTGTGTGGAGTTTGCATGTTCTCCCTGTGTCTGTGTGGGGGTGCTCCGGTTTCCCCCACAGTTCAAAGGCATGCAGTTAGGTTAACATGGGGTGGCCTTGGGCTGAAGTGCCCTTGAGCAAGGTACTTAACCCCTGACTGCTCCCCGGGTGCTGTAGTGTGGCTGCCCACTGCTCTGGGTGCGTGTGTTCACTGCTTCAGATGGGTTAAATGCAGAGAATGAATCTCACTGTACTTGAAGTGTGCATGTTACAAATAAAAGTTTCTTCTTTCGTCTTCATTTACATGCCGCTGTGCATACTCTGATTTGTTTGTGTATGACACACAGAGCTTGCCATAAACAAGCAAGAGGTTGTGTATCTCAAACTGCCATAAAAAACAAAACAAAAACAAAAAGAACCTCAAAAAACACAAAAAAAACCACAGTTGAGATGCATATTCTGAATGTGCTATATACATGTCCATAGAATGCTCCTAAAACTTGTATAGTATCGGCATATCCCACATGTCTTAATTGGAAAATGCTAAATTAGTAGTAAGGTCAAATTTGGAACGTCCAACAATTTTTTTTTTATTTATTCATAATTTTTGTTTATCACAATGACAGGACAGATACAGAGACATGAATATAACAGAAATAAAGACGTGAAAATTTCCAATAAATTGTATTTAGAGCAGTAGGGGCCAAACAACTCAGCAAAGTATAGTTGCCATGGAAACTTCATGTCATTTTGTCAACAGCATAGCTGTTTATGCTCACATCAATTTTCATCTCAGTTGACCAAAGATTGGCCAAGATATGAGGGCACTTACTGTTTTGCAGTTTTACCACTGAGTATGATCTCAAAACAGGATAGTGCGATGTTCTGGTGTCAGGATCACTAAAGGGGACTTACTTGAAAACACAATCAGGTTCGAATTAGTTTGAATGTATTTGTTATGAGTCTTTGACTTGTTGTATATATCGAAGATAAATAAAGCTATGATTGATTAATCAATGAATCAGGTTTTTTGACCAAATACATAGAGATTAATGAAAAACAAACAAACAAAAAAGTCATTATTGTGCATGGTTAAATGTGGTAATTGCTGTTGCATTCCCTCAGGGTGGAGTCTTGATTTCAACAAATTTGGTATAGATACATAAAAGCATCACTGAGAACCATCTTCACTTGATGTTTGGTGGCTTTGCCATTGAATACAGTCACAGAACAGGAAATAGCAACATGTCCAGAACTCAGGATTAGAGAACTGCACGGGACTGTTTTCTTCATCCCGCTCCTGCCTGCTCCTGCTGAATTTCTGACCATTACCGCCCGCGACCGCAATGTGTGCGCAATGTGTCCGCCCATTCCCGCGATGTGTATGTCCACTCCCGTCCGCAACCCACGAAGCTATGAGAATTATTCCCGCACACTGATAGAGATGCATTGATTTTGTGTCTTCTCCTATCCTGCAGGAGAAAACGTAATATAGGCTATTAATAAAGAGATTCTTGGGGTTGTTTGTTTCGTTTTCGGCCTGCGTGGCTTTTGACACACTGGTCGGGAATAATGCTTCTATTTCGTTATTTTCGTGTAGTTTTTAAATGAAATAAAGGCAGTTCCATATTCTAATCTTCTCTGTATTTTTTTATTTGGAATTGCCTTTGTAGCCTACAATCACGCAGTGATTGAGGTTAAGGTTTCTTTTCGACAGGTATACATAAGAAACATTAATCAGAACACAGAAAACGCAACACA
>JAPEKM010000005.1:7796745-7807444 GCA_027575975.1 Cathorops multiradiatus
GTCTATGTGTCAGCCCTGTGATGACCTGGCGACTTGTCCAGGGTGTACCCCGCCTTTCGCCCGTAGTCAGCTGGGTTAGGCTCCAGCTTGCCTGCGACCCTGTAGGATAAAGCGGCTAAAGATAATGAGATGAGATGAGATGAGTTGCAAATATGAGTCACAATATAAAGTTACAAAAACTGAAAATGTAATTGAATAACACATTAAATAGAAATAAAGCAAGTTTAAAAATGACTTCAGTTCTCCTTTAAGGTTTCACCCACTTAATCTGATTCCCTTCTGAATATTTAGATTGCAGTTGATCTCAGTGTTTCACATAAGAGTGATACAATATCCCTAGGAGTTAAGTTAAGTGACCACCTACCACCTCCCAGCATGGCACATGATTTCATTCTTAAGCAAGTAGAGTATATCTAGTCCTTCTTGTTACTAATTTGTATGCCACAAACACCCTTAAATTATACTTTAAACAAAAAGAAAGCAATTGAAGAAAGTCTATTTAAGACATTTGACCTTGTTGTGACATTGAGCCTGTCTGGATCAGTTCCAAAAGCCAGTCAGTTCAACTGTTGGTTACGTTAAGTTCACACACAGCTGGTTCACCCGTGAGAACAGTGGCTGGGGCTAACATGGCCATTCCAGCAGATTTTGGAGGTGATCCATCACATAAATTTGGGTGGAGGAAATATGCAAATGAAGCCACGGTAGCCATGACGATAACAACAGAAGACGCTGGTAAAACCAATGGCGGCAGCTTCACATTATGACAATGACAACAGTGTGTACAGTTTTCACGACTGCAGTACGGCATAGCTACAGCAAGATGAAACAAGCCATGCCCCCAGGCAAACTTTTCACTTTCTTCAGAATGTTATTCTGTGAACATTTAGAGCTCAATGATTGCGATGGAATGCTATAGTAACCCCTGGTAGCCCACGCAAGCCTCATGTATGCCTCAAGGATGCTCAGGATGCCTTCATGGTTGCGACAGATCAATTCATCCGGCGCTTGACCCACAGCAATTTTCAACATGATGAAACTTTCCGGGGATGGAAGCCATGCACTCCTGGCTCTCACATTTTCCAACAGAAGGGCCTGCTGGAACATGTGCCGGTTGACCCCCGGAAGGCTCAAAGTCATCTACCGGTGTCTACCACAAAGTGATTCCGGCTATGTGAGACCTTAGCTTTACAGTGATTACATATAATCCTGCAAATATTCAACCACTGGTTTTTGAGATATCACGTTAACAAGAATCTCAGATGGACACACAGAGAACCTGAAAACGTAATGCATCCAACACCTAGTGTAAAAAACAAACAAACAAACAAACACACAAATAAAATAACAGCCCTCGCCCATTGACTACAGGAACAGATATGTACACATAAAGTAAATTAGCAACATATTCATTAACAAGTTAGCACTGAAGACATAACTTTCTGGCAGCAAACATGATCTAACATGGTTTAGACCACAATTACTGTATGCGAAGTGCAAGTTAGAAAGCTGCTACTCATCTGGTTCAGTTAAAATGTAGAGCAGGGGTGTCAAACATATAACCAGAAGGTCAGGGCTGGACTGAGAAAGGTTCTAAACCGGGCTACCTAACGCATTCAGAATCATCATTCTAAATTAAAATCCTCTTGTGGATCATAATTGAATTGAAAAATTTGAAAAAAGTGCTAGTCAAACATCTTCCAACTTAGAACTGAGAAAATCCCATAGGTGTGCGCCTATGCCAAAGCATCTTTCATCGGCATGGTATGTGACAAAAAAGCCAGCCGCTCTCCATAACCTCAGTGGTATGTTGGGATTTGGTCATGATTGAATTTGATTAGATCCAGGCTCATTTACCCTGAATTAAAATTCAAATTTTTGAATTCATAGGCGTGGGCATGGTGGTGTAGCTGTTAGCACTGTCACCCCACAGCAAGAAGGTTCTGGGTTTGAGCCCAGTGGGCGATGGGGGCCTTTCTGTGTGGAGTTTGCATGGTCTCCTCGTGTCTGCATGGGTTTCCTCTGGGTGCTCTGGTTTCCCCCACAGTCCAAAGACATGCAGGTTAGGCTAATTGGTAGCTCTAAATTGACTGTAAGTGTGAATGAGAGTGTGACTGGTTGGTTGTCTCTGTCAGCCCTGTGATGATTTGGCAACTTGTCCAGGGTGTACCCCGCCTCTCGCCCATAGTCAGCTGGGATAGGCTCCAGCTTGCTTGTGACCCTGCACAGGATAAGTGATTATGGATAATGGGTGGATGGATTGATGGATTAGTATAGTTCTGTTAAAGCAGAATCCAATCTTAGTATAACACTGTTAAATCCAATCTTAGTATAGAACTATTTAGTTCAATCTTAGTATGGAGCTATGAAAGCAGAATCCAGTCATAGTACAGAGCTTTTAAATCCACTCTTAGTAGAGAGCTGTTAAAGCAGAATCCAACCTTAGTAGAGAGCTATTAAATCCAGTCTTAGTATAGAGCTGTGAAAGCAGAATCCAATCTTACTATACAGCTGTGCAGTGACTTTTTATGTTTGGAAAATAAGGAACTGGAGACAGGTGTGACAATTCAAGGTGCCCTTTAGTCTCACTTTCACTTTTCAGTGAACTACGAAACACACACACACACACACACTTTTATTAATGTATTAAACCCTGGCTTATCCAGGATAAGTGGATGGGTGAGGCTCTGGCTAACCAGCATGTCCATGCTATGCTTGTCTCCCCAGAAATGAATAGTGATGAGCATAAGTGGATATTTGTGAACATCTCCATGTACACACCTCACATTCACCAATTGTGCATTTCCCAGTGCCCCGCATTGAATAAGGCTTTGATGCATGGAAGTCTGCTTGCAACCAGAATTTACCAAAGCCTGAAGTATACCCTCTTAAATACTCACAGAGACTCGCAACACTCCTGTTCAATTGGGGGAAGCCCGTGGTGCATCAGGAGTGCAAATCAGTATCCCTGCCCCTTTGCAGAAGTGCTGATCCCAGGAACTCCAAGCCTTCCTGCTGTGCTGGCAGACCTGCCTGGACTTTCTTCCAATTTTGGTGGGCACAGATTGGTTCACCTGTGGAGAGAGAGAGAGGGTTAGTGGCAGCACAAACATGGGAGGAGAAAGGGGAGACATGAGGACAGACACGAGCGTGAGGAGTGGGTATCGGGGGAATTGGCTCTTGTCTCTGCAGGGCAGGAGTAGGGAAGGGGTAAGGAGAGGTAGAGAGCAAGAGGGATTCAGGAAGAGGAGCTACAGGAGTGCCTGGTCCCAGAAATGCCGTCAGGCAGTCCTTGGCCAGTCAGACCGCCTCCTTCAGCAACGCTGTGCGGTGACACTGGATCCACATTGCAATCTCGCTTGGCAGTTGGGTGACAAACTGCTCCAGTGTCACACAATCGATGACGTCCTCCATGTCGCCTTCACCTGCCAGCAGCCACCATTGGCAGGCATCTTGAGCTGCTGCATGAACATAAACGGGCATCTCGAGCTGCTGCGTGAATGTAAATGGGTAGCACATGGAATTGCTGGCGATGTTCCTCAGAGCCGTAGCCAACCCATTTCAGTACAGCCCGCTTCAGCTCCCGGTACTCCATCACACTGGTGGCTAGGAGCTGCTGAGCCGTGATCTACTGTATGTTTCCACCGACAGGAGTGGCAACAGGTGAACCGCCCACTGTGAGGTTGGCCATGAGCTCGCCTCTGTGACACACTCAAACAGCTTGAAGGTCATCTTGAGGCCCTGTCTTGACCAGTTGAAGAGGAACACTGGCCATAGGAGTGACCGCTGGAGTACCCGCTGGCTAGACCAAACTCCGCACCACCTGCCTGTCCTTTGCCTGGGCCTCTCACAGGGCTTGGAAGTATTGCCCCTGCTCAATGGACAGTGTGAGCAGCTCTTGATGCTGGCATTGGAGGTCAGCGGTGAAGGTCCGGAGGAGCTCCCTAACTGGTTTGGACTCCATGGTGGCATTTGTCCCTCAAGTACCGGGTTTCAGCACCAGTGTAACAGTTTTTTATGTTTGGAAAATGAGGAACTGTAAACGGGTGCGACAATTCAGGGTGCACTTTATTCTAACTTTCACCTTTCAGTGAACTACGAAAAACACACACACATGTTGAGGGATGCAGCTCTCATTCTCGTTACTGGCTATCTGAAGGACACACAGAGACACATGTTAATAGACAACCAGTAATTAGACACAGGTATGTCATGTTAGGTAATGTTGTGGTAGGTAACATAACATGTTATCTGCTGGTTCAACCTGACTCCTTGCCATTCACAGCCGGCACTCGACCACTCCCTTGCTTCCACAAGCTGTTACAGCAGAATTCAGTCTTAGTATAGAGCTATTAAATCCAATCTTAGTATAGGGTGTGAAAGCAGAATCCAATCTTAGTGTAGAGCATTAGAGCAGAATCCAATATTAGCTCTAGAGTGTTAAAGCAGTATTCAATCTTAGTATCAAGCTGTTCAAGCAGAATCCAATCTTAGTGTAGCACTATTAAATCCAATCTTATTATAAAGTTGTTAAAGCAGAATCCAATTCAAGCATACAGATGTTAACATAGAACATAATCTGAAAATAAAGATAGTAATTATAGAATCTAATCTGAGCATAGAGCTGTTGACATTGAATCCAATCTGAGTATGGAGCTATTAAGCCAGTCTGAGCACAGAGCTATTAAAGCAGAATCCAATCTAATCATAGAGCCATGAACCTGAATCCAGACCGAACATAGAGCTGTAAACCAAAGTCCAATCTGAGTATAGAGCTTTTAAAGCAGAATCTAATCCAAACACAAAATTCTATTTAAATGTAGAACAGAATCCAATCCAAACATTATGTTTTTAAAGTGAAGTCCAATCTAAGCATGTGACTTTTAAAAGCGCCATGCTTGCAGAAGGTACATGAATGAATGAATGTCACTAAGTTGTGTAGCTTGCATGATTATATGAGAGATGAGCAGAGAGAACAGTGATGAACATCAGCCAATCAGGTTGTGAGAATAAATTAGTGGGTGGGGCCAACCGAGGCACAGCAACATGTAATGTCATACCCAAATGACTGGATTTGTAGGAGTGGCATGTAGCCAAACAAAGCCCCCACAGTTGAAAGGGAAGGGTTACGCTGGTCATGAATTGTTCAGCACACATTCCTCCACATGCTACGTCATTTATTAATGATTGTGGAGCGTGTTCAGTTACACTGTGCACTGCAGGCACAGTATTACAGCACTGAGGCGCCCACTCTGAGGATTAAAATACAACACACAAACATCTGTACAGGAAAATGAATTCATCCCAACCCGCGTGCTGTCCTAACAATGCGTCATTTCAAACGGTGAGTCACTTCAGCTCTTCATCTCCCTCTGAGCTAAACCTACAGGAAACGTTAACCAACTGCTAATTACTGTCTTTGGAACTAAACTGATACTAACTAACCAGGTTAACTCAATACTGATTACTTTATTCTGTAAATTATTCTGGTTATAAACCACCTACATGATACTATTTAATATTTATATGTCTCATTGTCACTATTTGTTTTTATAATATCTGTACATATGTATGCCTTACACTATTTAATATTATATGAGCTGTTAATGTATTAATGATAGCTTATCTGTTAATGTAATCTCTTACCATGCAAAATATAAATAATGAAATATCAAACAACTGTCTGTTAAAAGTAAAAGTATGAAGATACATTTCTGAGTCTTTGTGTGCAGGTTTTAGGGTGGAAGAATGTTGATTTTGGTTATTAATTAATTTTTTATTTACTCTTCTCTATTGAAAATAAAAATAAAATATTTTTATTTCATTGATTATTAATTACTTTGGTACTTTGCTCTGTAAAAAAAGGAAAGAAATAAATGTTTTCAGTCTGGTAAATATTTACCTCTGCACACACAGTGTTCGTGTGCGCGTGTGTGTGTGTGTGTAAGATGATACTGAGTATAAATAAATCTGTATTTAAATGTTTAAAGGTGGACTGCCTTTCAGATTTTTCAAGTGTAGGTCACAAAAAGAATTTTCCCTGACACCCAGTTATTTTTATTTAGTGGACCGAAAGCTACTGAATTTGAATCACTGACTTCCAATTTTATTCATTTTTTAAAAATAGAACAATTAATGAATTTGGGGCCACATGGTCCTAAATTCTCCGCTATTTTTGCCTGCTTCACCATGACCCAATTCAAGATACTATGTCATGCATCATGTGATGGGCTTTCCCTGTTCTCGCAAGGCATTGTGGGATACAAATTTGAAACAGGAGAGAAAATTGGAGGATGTGAGTGTGTGAATGAAACGTGAAAGACCGATTACTGTCATAGAAAGTGAGATGAAAAGATGTTATGTTGCAAAGGAAAAGAAATGCAGGACCAAACTAATAAATATCGTTGGTCTGCGAGCACCTCGGTGTGATCAGCTGTTTGTTTAGAGACAGAATGATGTAACTGTCAGTGCACGGTCAAGGTAAACCTGCGCATGTGCACACAGACTTTCTCTGTCTGCTTGATTGTACAAAGCGAGCGATTTCATATGCAGTATTTGCTAGGGAATCCCCTCATTAAATAACTTCCCAGCCACAAAATGGCCTGATATTTTGTGAGATATTACAGAAATAAACATACATCACAATGATCAAATTTCAGAAGGAGCTAAATTTCACCGATTTTATGAAATCAAAAGACCGTCTCACATTAATTATATGAGTAAAGTAGCTCAGTATGGCCGCTGCTTCATTTTACAGCTTCATTGATGCCCTACTCAAGCAACAATAATAAAAAAACAAAAAGTTTAAGCACTTATTAGCATCATGGTTACTACTAATCATACCCTCACATCAAGCATCACACTGCCTCTCTGGAGGTCCTAAACTCACACCTCACATCCTTCTCCTTATGCTTTATGTTTTCAGCCACAGGACCAAAGCCTCGAGCGGGTGGACGTCTTCATCTCACGGTCCTGTAGACGGATGGGACACGTTGTCCAGTAGAGACGAACGTGACTGCTTCATTGAGTGAGTCACATGCAAACAGCATGTTTGGTTTACACCACAGCAACAATACTAGGGCATGATCTGGTGTCTTGCTGTCTCTACAGCTGTGTGATTTATTTAGTTTTAATGATATCACATTGTTGTTTTGATCTGGTTTTTTTTCATCCCATGGTTTCTTTTGTTACAGACTTACACGTCATAAAGTAATTCTTTGGTTATTAATTGAGATTGAGTCTAAATGTTGTTCATCTAAAATCCACCAATAGGAGCCTACCAGACTCATGGGAGGGTTACATATATGACAGCTGCGATTAAATGAAACCAAGTTTAATTGAGCTCACATTGAAGAATGTTTGAGTGTGTTCTGTCATAGGTGATTTCCAAATCATGCTGACTGATGATGTCACACAGCCTGTTATTGAATTCAGCCCTGATTGTACTGTGATGCAGTATGGCATGGCAATTAATAATCATAATGCTGTGCTGAAATCTTGCTGCTTTGTGTTAAATGGTGGTCGTTGGGTGTAATGTTCATGCTGAGCGCCCCTCCGACTGCTGTGCTTGTAGGAATCCGAGTCTGAAGAGACCCATAATCTGTGTTTGGCATGAAAGACAGTGTGTGGGCGAGGGATGATCTGAAATTACAGTCTTTAAAACAAGGCCTTCCGTCTCTTCAGCTCCGTTTTGTGTCACGTAACGCTGTGCCAAGTGACTACCAAGAACTGTTTTTACTTCATCAGTTATCAGAAAACGAATAGTGAGACAGTGGACTCATGGTAAAACAGTGTTAATGTATCTGATTAAGCTGTTAATGAATGCTGCACTGTGATGACTCTACGCATATTAGTGAACATATGTGAAGGTGGGTGTGGCCTGTTTAGCAGGTGACCATGCCAATGCAAACTAGCATGCAGTATAGTGAGGATGTTATAATCGCATTGCAGGTTATATACATCTGCCTGCCAGCAAGCATACAACACAAGTCACACACCAGCTGAAAATGTGTGTATATGTGTGAAGCACAGGGCTTTTAATTCACATTCTGCTGTTACCTAGTTGTTCTGTGAAAGTCATGCAGATATCTGTAGCACCAACATGTATTACTTCAGTCTCTCTCTTTTTGTCTCTGTCTGACTGTCTGTCTCTGGTGACACTTCACGGAAACAAGAGGTGATGTTGAGGTTCAGAAATGGTTCCTGCAGTATTTGACTGATTTCTATCGTCACTGTACCCTCTGTGTGAAGTTGTGTGTTGGTAGGCAACGGTGTAACGAACCCTAGTAAGACATTTGTGGGCTGTTTCTCTAAATGTGTGTATGCTGAGCTGTAGTGATTTGAAGACAAGCTCTGCCCTCGCCCCCTCATGTGAAAGAATAATTGTAGGCCTTCAGCGTAGAGCACCACATGTGTCAGGAGCATTGGTGATTTGAACACAGCCACTGTTCTAATTAGTGAACATTATGGGAGAAGAAACAAAGAAGAAAACAGGGATGAGTTTCAATACCAGGAAGCATTTTGTATTGATGTGTTCATAATGTAGACCTTTAGGCTCATGAGTTTTTTTTTCTACTGCAGTGTTGTATTTATTAAAGTCAACAAACTGGCTAGCAAAAGCATTTGAAAAAAAAAAAAGGTACAGTTTACATTGTGTTTGTGTCTCAGAAATGACAAAACTTTTGGGCTCCCGAATTTTTCCTGAATATGAGCTGAGAGTAAATGACCAGAAATCCATAATAAAATGTACAGTACTGTGCAAAAGTCTTACACTGTAAAAAATGATTTGTTGTTTTAACTTAGTGTTGATTCCAATAAAAAACAATCCCAAAATGAATCTGTACCAAAAATGTAAATCCCAAAATGAGTTGATCTCAAAAAGCGTTAACACCAAAATGAGACATTCCCAGAATGAGATGATCTTGAAATGAGACAATTCCAAAAATTGACGATTCCAGAAAGAGTCAATCCTGAAATTGGACAGTCCCAAAATTAGGTGATCTCAAAGATTTTCAATCCCAAAATGGGTCAATCCCAAAATTAGTTGATCCCAAAAAGAGTCAAGATGTTAGTCAATCCACAAATGAGTCAATCTAAAAATTTTCAATCTCAAAAAGAGTCAATACCAAAATAAGGTGATCTTGAAATGAGACAAATCGAACCCAAAATGAGATGATACAAAAATGAGTCAGACCCCAAATTATATGAGATTTAGGGCAAAAAAACAATGGCAATTAAAAATTAATTTAGCATCAGAGTGTTTTAGTGTAAATACAGTATTGACCTGTATTTAACAAAATATCATAAACAAATCAGGTAATAGTTTAGAGCCCTTCACAGCAATTCACACAATTGGGTCACTGAACACTTTGAAACATAGTTCCATAAATATTTAGGTGTCTAATTTGAAAAACAAGTGGAGGAAGTTCAGCAAGCACTTGATAACATTCTCATGGTGACTGTGTTCTGTAGTCAGTAGTCTACAGAACACAGAAGCACAGGATACGATGTGCTGGTTCAGACAGAGCAGAGAACATTCTCAAAGTAATGCTGTCGGCTTACGTCCATGTGGAGTTTGATTATTTTACCCTGATGATCAACATTACAGTTGGTTTCAATGTTTTAAGCTATGAGTTCAGTTCCTTTTAAGTTATATAAAAGAAAAAAACTAAAAATTGGTGAAAAGTTCTATAAAGTGATGTTAAACCTCTCTGTCTCACTTTCAGCCACGTCTCCCAGACAAGTTCTCTGGAGGAAGTGCGTCTCGGGTTGGAGAGCGATAAGCTAGCACCTCGGAAAGTTGAAATGAGACGAGACCCAGTTTTAGGCTTTGGCTTTGTAGCAGGAAGTGAAAAACCTGTTGTAGTTCGTTCCGTCACTCCAGGTAATAGTTACTGTTTCCTCTCAGGCACATGAGAGAAAGTGAAATGAGCATAAAAAGTTTCACTTTTACAGCATTGGTCCATGTATGGGAGAGACTGTCAAAGGTTAACAGGTGAACTGAAGAGATTTCATGTCAACCACAGGAGGTCCATCAGAGGGAAAGCTGATTCCTGGAGATGAAATCATTATGATCAATAATGAAACAGTCAGCAGCGCTCCCAGAGAGCGAGTGATCGACCTGGTCAGGTACTGTAACACACCCACTGTGGACTGGAGGCAAGTGTGACATGCAGAAACACAGTTTAATACAAAATGCACCAATACACAGAAATACAATTATCTGATACTGAGCATATATTTTAGCAGCGCTCCATACTAAAGAGAATATGGTAATGCATCAAACTGATTTTGATGGCTTTTGACCGTACAGCGTCCGTACTACAAACGATGCACGTGTCCCACCTCAGGGAACCTCATCCAAACTGTAGGCCAATGTCTGTCATAATTACTTGACCACCAGAAAACAAACTTTGTGTCTTTATTTGCAAAAGATAGATAAAAAAAAAAAAAAAAAAATATATATATATATATATATATATATATATAATAATGTTGATAATTTTATTACAGCAAATATCACAATAGTCATAACATGAATAGAAAAAAGTAAATTGCTGAGATTGATCATTTAAAAATATAAAAATAAAAGAATAATTTTAATTAGAACTATAAAAAAATATAAGAAAAGAAAAAATCATAGGGAAAAGAAAAAAAACAAGTCCACTCTGACACTTAACATATAATTTGTGAGGTGTGT
>JAPEKM010000005.1:7830193-7841917 GCA_027575975.1 Cathorops multiradiatus
TGAATTGCATACACTACGTTGTCCTGTTTGTGTCTGGGTATTCTGTCCTTAGGATGGACCAGTTTCTGCTTCAGGGTATTACTGGGTCTTCAGGGTGTTACTGGCAATTTTTTTGTGTGTGAGGGTTTGGCACTTCAGTTAGCTAATCTTTCACTACTTCACTAACTGCCCAGAGATCGTGTACTAACCTCCATTTCAACTTATCAGCCTTCTGAAATGGAAGAATAGGTGTGTTACAGGGACTGTATTCTTCTACGAGCACTCCTGCTGTGACTGAACCCTGTATTGTTCTTTCAACCCCTTTTTCTGCTTCTGGTTTTATAAGATATCAAGCTCTTTTAGCTAATCTAACATTAGGTTTCAACTCTATCCTGGTTGGGCTAGCAGATTTCATTAACCCTATATCTGTGTCATGTTTTGACCATAACACATCAGGTATCTATTCTAGTATTTGCTGTCTCAATAAGCTTTATTGCTCTGTCATCTGAACTAGCTGTTTCACTAGCTTTTTTGTCTCCTCCTCTTTCACAACTACCTCTTGAAGTGTTGCTATCATTACTGTTGTGCAAAGTATTTTTTATCTTTGAGCTGTCAGAGGTATGGAAAATCAATGGGTTTTCTGTTTGGTTCCAATCAACAGTATCTTCTCTTTTAACCATATACCCCAATTCTCTCGCTTCATGGCCCTCATTTACAAGTAATGTCACATGTGGTTTTACTCCTGGTACACTATACCAGTCCTGAATAAAATAATTACTGTCTACCAGCACCTTCTTTCCCTACCACAATATGCTGAGAAATGAGTTTCACTTTCCTACCTTCTGTTGTTCTCTGTCACTTTTCTTCTAATTTGGAATCCTATTTTTCATCAAAAATCAAAATCCTGTGATACTGTAAATGAGGCCTCTGTGCCTCTGGAATTTGAGCGTGAATAAATTTTCCCCATTCATCTATTGTCTTTTGAACAGACTCTTCTATTTCACCGAGCCAATAGAAATTAGCATTATCTGCTAATAAACTCATTTGACTACCTCCTCCCAGTTAATTTATATACATACACCAAATTTGAAGTCCCAATTGGCATAATGCATCTATTCCTCACAAATTTACTAGAGTGTGCTCTGAAACTAACACTAGAATTTTTGCTGTTTTGTTATTTGTGGTTAGACTTACTGAAGCCATCATCAGAATTAGCTGCATTTGACCCAAGAATCCTAATGTCTCAGCAAATTTACCAGACTTGGGGAGATGTGAGGTATTATTTGGACTTACACAAGTGTAAGTTGCTCCAGTGTCAACCATCATAAGTGTTGGCCTACCCTCCACCTGAACCAGCAGCATTGGTTCTTGATCAGCCTCATAAGATGCTAAAAGGAGCTGACTCCCCCAACAGGATTCTCTGGCCATTCCTAGTAATCTTGATTTGGACCTAACCACGGATTTACAGGGCCAGGATGTTGTTCTTGAAGAGGTTGCCAGGGTGCCATTTAGCCTTGGTTTTGACCTTGAGGAGCCTGCCAGGGCACCATTCCCCCATGTCCAACAGGGCCTTGCCATGGATTATTTAGACAATTTATTTGGTTGTGACCAGGCTGGTTACATCCCCAGCAGACTTTGGGTGCACCATTTTGAAAGGGTTAACCATTTCCCTTTGACCTGAATCTGTCTCTGCCTCAGCTCTGGGTGTAGACATTGATTATTAGGACCACTGGTCCTAGTTGAGGATCCACTTGTCCTGTGTATGGGACCATCTGTCCAGTCTGAGGGGTCTGTATCATTGCATTTTGAGGTTCTGCACTCTGAAGTTGAGGAGGTGCCTGCTCCACTTTTCCACTTGTCACTGGTGAAGACATTTGTCTTTTCTTCAAATTCTCCTATCCACTTGTTGGCCCCTTCATGGATACTGGGCAGGGACTCCAGCAGACTCTTAAGGTCTTATGTTTGCCATGGAAAGTACTGTGTCTGTCTTCCTTTACCTGGAAGTGGAAACTGCCCAGAATCATGAGGAATGAATCTTTTAGGTGCTTTCAGTGTACATCCATGTGGCAATGGGGGTGTGGCCAAGCAGCAGTTTGTGAATGGAGGGCGGGGTCAGGGAAGGTAAGTGGCTAAGTCATTACACCTGGTGTCAATTAATGCGGGTGTGTGTGTTTGTTACAGGGATGGAGCATAAAAGGAGGGGGAAAGCAGAGAAGAGTGGACTCCTGACCAGAATGCATGTGGGAGTGAGTGAGGCTGAAAAGCGATCCATGTATATTATATATCTTTAAAAGTAAAAGTTGAACGAACTTCAGTTCCCGCCTGCTGTGCTCCACCCACATCAGGGATTCACTACAATGATGCCGAAACCTGGGACGCGAGTACAGAAGGGAACCACCCCATGGAGTCCTCCCCAATTATGGATCTCATCCATGCCCTCGCTGTTGCTCAGCAGAACCAGCATCAAGTGCTGACTGCCCTCTGGAAGGACCAAGAACAACACTTTGAAGCTTGATGCTGGCCCAGTGGGAAGATCACCAGGTGTTTCAGCATCTGCTGGCGTCAGCAGGGGTGTCCAATATTACCACCACGGACTTCCCTCATGACACCCTCATGAAAATGGACCCGCATGATGAGCCCGAAGCCTTCATCGCTCTCTTTGAGGAAGCGGCCAAAGCGTGGGGGTGGCCAATCGAGCAGTGCATGGCTCGCCTCCTCTCGCTCCTGACAGGCGAGGCGCAGCTCGCAGCACAGCAGCTCCCTGCCGACAGCCGGCTCAACTACTCCGACCTCAAGAGGGCCATTTTGCAGCAGGTCGGCCGCTCCCTGGAACAACATCGTCAGCGGTTTCGGAGCTGACACTGGAGGAGGTCGGTCGACCATTCGCATTTGGCCAACAAATGCCGGCGGTGGCTGAGGGTGGAAGACAGCGATGCCGACAGGATCATCGACCTGGTGGCACTGGAACAGTTCATCTCTCGGCTTCCAAAAGGAACATCGATATGGGTCCAGTGTCACTGCCCGGTGTCGCTCCAGTGAGCCATTGAGTTGGCGGAGGACCATCTGGCGGCAGTTCCGACGACAGGCTGATGAGGCGAAGGCCCCTCTCCTTGTTTCTCTTCTCTCCCCCTCTGTCTCCTCTCCCTCTCGCCTCATTCCCCCACCGTGAAGGCGGGGGCTGACTTGTCCCCAACTAGCCCATCGCACTCATGGTGTCCTCCCGTCTCCCTCTTCCATGTCTGTATCCTTTCCCTCTCAGGTGAGTGACACCCGTAACACCGGTGCAGAGGGAAAGACTGGGCCAGTATGCTGGTGCGGCGGGGAGCCGGAGCGTCTCTAGAATCAGGGCTCCACAAGGGAGGCGGAGGCCGTGATCTGGATCCCCAATGCGCCAGAGACCGCCCCCAATCGGGCCGGAACATATCGCATCCAGGTAAGTGTTCAAGGGGATACATATCACGCTTTGGTGGATTCTGGTTGTAATCAGACCTCAATTCACCAACGCCTGGTACAAGGTGAGGCACTGGGGAGAGCACAAGTGGTGAAAGTGTTGTGTGCGCGCACACGAATGTTCACAATTATCCCTTAGTGTCTGTATGTATTCTATTCCGGTGTCAAATACATAGAGTAAAGGCAGCAGTTAGTCCTTGTCTCACCCACTCATTGATTTTGGGTACTGATTGGCCAGGGTTTAAAAAGCTGATGGAATATTTAATACATAGTGGGTCCTGCACTAGTAGCTCATGGGAAGATCCTGGTGTGACATTGACTGGAGAAGCTGTCACAGAGCTGTCTACGTCAACACTGCATCAGAATGAGGAGCAGCCCGCTCCTCCTCCCTTTCTTGGGGATTCCCTTGGGGATTTCCCATTAGAGCAGTCACGAGACGAGACTCTGCGGCATGCGTTTGACCAACTGAGAGTAATCGATAGTCAAACTCTTCAGCCAAGCATGGCACTGACCTTCCCTTATTTTGCTTTTATTAAAGATAGATTGTACCGAGTGACCCAGGACACTCAAACTAATGAACGAATAACCCAAATGTTAATCCCAAAGAGCCATAGGGAACTCATATTCCATGTGGCTCACTTTACTGTAATCCAATGGCTGAACACTTGGGGCAAGATAAAACACTAGCCCGAATAATGGCCCGGTTCTATTGGCCAGGGATTCACGGGGATGTCCGTCAGTGTGCAGCATGCCGTGAATGCCAATTAGTAAATCACGCGGCCACTCCAAAAGCGCCACTGCATCCTCTTCCTCTAATCAAGCAAATTGGGATGGATCTCGTCGGGCCATTAGATCGGTCAGCACAGGGATATCACTTTATTTTAGTTCTGGTAGACTATGCAACATGATATCTGGAAGCAGTGCCTCTCTGTAATATCTCAGCACGCAGTATTGCGGAAGCACTCTTCCGCTTTATCTCCCGGGTCGGGATTCTGAAAGAAATCCTGACAGAACAGGGCACTTTATTTATGTCATGTACACTGCGCAAATTGTATGGGTTATTAGGGATTAAGTCTATCCGCACCAGTGTTTATCACCCACAAACGCATGGCTTAGTAGGGCAATTTAACCAAACACTCAAGAACATAATCTAGAAATTTGTAAGTGAAGATGCACGTAATTGGGATAAGTGGCTTGAGCCCCTGTTATTTGCAGTATGAGAGGTCCTGCAAGCCTCCACGGGGTTTTCTCCCTTTGAATTATTATATGGGCGTAAGCCGCGTGGCATTCTGGATGTGCTATGGAAAAATTGGGAGGAGGGACCTTCATCTAGCAAAAACAAAATCCAGTACGTTCTTGACCTGCACACAAAACTCCACACACTCACGCATCTAACCCAGGAGAATTTGTGGCAGGCACAAGAATGTCAAAGCCAGCTGTATAACAGGGGCACGTGTCTTAGAGAGTTCACGCCGGGAGACAAAGTGCTCATATTATTGCTCATGTCGAGCTCCAAATTAGTTGCCAAGTGGCAAGGGTCCCTCGAGGTCACATGGTGAGTCGGGGACATTGACTATGAGGTGAGGCAAATGGATAGGGGCGGGGCATTGCAAATTTACCACCTCAACCTTTTAAAATGCTGGAATGAGGGGGTCCCCATGGCGTTGGTGTCAGTAGTCCCAGAGAAGACAGAGCTAGGGCCAGAGGTAAAAAAGCTAACATCTTGGACCACTCCTGTCCCTTGTGGAGACCACCTCTCACCGGCCCAACTCACGAGTGACCAAGTTGCAAAAGGACTTTTCCGACGTGTTCTTGCCCCTTCCTGGTCATACCCACATCATAGAACACCACATCGAAATGCCCCCGGGGGTGGTAGTGCGTAGCCACCCTTACCGCTTGCCTGAACACAAGAAAAAGGTGGTTTGGGATGAACTCAAGGCCATGCTCGAAATAGGCATAATTGAGGAGTCTCACAGTTACTGGAGCAGCCCAGTGGTCCTGGTTCCAAAGACCGATGGGTCGGTCCAGTTCTGTGTGGACTATAGAAAGGTCAATGCAGTGTCTAAATTTGACACATACCCAATGCCTCGCATTGATTAGTTGCTTGATCGGTTCGGTGCTGCTCACTTTTATTCAACACTGGATCTAACAAAGGGATATTGGCAGGTCCCCTTGACTCCTCTATCCCAGGAGAAAACGGTCTTTTCCACACCGTTTGGTTTACACCAATTTGTCATGCTCCCTTTTGGGTTGTTTGGGGCACCCGCTACATTCCAGAGGCTTATAGACAGGGTCCTCCGCCCTCACGCTGCCTTTGCAGCCGCCTATCTGGACAACATAATAATCTACCGCCATGATTGGCCGTGGCACTTGGAACACCTGAGGGCCATTCTAAAGTCGCGGAGGCATGCAGGCCTCACAGCTAACCTGAAAAAAAAAAAAGTGTGCAATTGGGCAGGTGGAAGTACGGTATCTGGGATTCCACTTAGGTCATGGGCAGGTGCAGTCCCAAATTACAAAGACTGCAGCAATTGTGGCCTGCCTGAGGTCCAAGGCCAAAAAGGAGGTGAGATGGTTCTTAGGGCTAGCTGGCTATTATTGTAGGTTTCTACCTAATTCTTTGGACGTCACCAGCCCTCTAACTGATCTTACTAAAAAGGGGGCTCCAGATCCGGTCCAGTGGATGGAGCAGTGCCAACAGGCCTTCTCTGAGGTAAAAGCTGCACTGTGTGTGGGGCCACTTTTACACTCCCCTGACTTCTTTCTCTCCACTTTTATTTTGCAGACTGATGCATCAGACAGAGGGCTGGGGGCTGTTTTGTCCCAGGAGGTGGAGGGCTGGGAGTGCCCCATGTTGTACATCAGCCAGAAACTGTCGATGCATGAAAGCAAGTACAGCACAATTGAGAAGGAGTGTCTTGCCATCAAGTGGGCTGTCCTCACCCTCCAATACTACCTGCTGGGGCACCCTTTCACTCTCTGTTCAGACCACACACCCCTCCATTGGCTCTACCGCATGAAGGATGCCAATGCATGGATCACCCTTTGGTATCTCACCCTCCAGCCATTTAAGTTCAAAATGATCCACAGGCCGGGGGCACAGATGGTTGTGGCGGACTTCCTGTCCCATCGGCGGGGGGATCAGCTTCAGGCCAGATGGCTCCCTGGCCTGAGTCAGGCGGTGGGGGTATGTGGCAGCGGGGGCATGGCCAAGCAGCAGTCTGTAAATGGAGGTTGGGTAAGGCAAGTGGCTTAGTCATTCCACCTGCTATCAATTAATGTGTGTATGTGTGTGTGTTTGTTACAGGGATGGAGCATAAAAGGAGGGAGAGAGCAGAGAAAAGGGGCTCCCTCCCAACCACAACACGTGTGCGTGTTGAGTGAGTGAGTGAATGCTGACAAGCTGAAATAAGTAAAATAGTGTTTGTGTGTGACCAACAACTCTCACCTTATGTGCTCCACCCACATCAGGAACTGCTACAGTTAAGTATCGTTCTGTGTACCCATGCCTAACTTTACCGAGCCATTTGACTATCTGCCCACCTTCCCATTATTGAACTCTGTTTATTTCTGACTTCATTCTCTTGCCTGATCTCAGATATTCTGTTAGCCAATCAAATGACTATTGCCTGTCCCTATGTCTCCAGTTTCCCGATTTGACTTTGTTTACAGTTTGTGATGCACCTGCTCTCCCCTGCGTTTGCAACCATAAGTGCCTGTGCCCTGACAGGATACTTTGCCATCAATGGATGCAGCAGAGAAAGCCAGGCAAACTGATTATCATGCAGGGGTGTCTGTTAAGAGAATACCAGCAGATGATCAGTGATCTCAACACCAGGATATTGCAACTCACTGCTGTCATGTCACAGGCCATCCTCACACACCCCTCATCTTCTGCTGATGCGTCACAGATGATTGCATGACCTGAAAAGTATTCAGGTGAAGTGTCTAACTGCAAGGGATTCCTGCTCCAATGCTCCCCATATTTCTCAGCTCTCACAGGAACCATAGAATAACAGAAGATTGCTCAATTTATCAATCTCCTTTCAGGCAAGGCTTTACTGTGAGTTAGTGCTGTGTGGAAGCTTGGGGGTGAACATACCACCTCCTATGACCGGTTCATAGAGTTTCTTAAGCAAGTCTTTGATCATCAGCCTGAAGGACTTGAAGTCAGCAAGAGCTTGTTGACCATCAGACAAGGAGATAGGGGAGTCGCTGAATATGCACTGAACTTTCGCACACTGGCCGCTGGCAGTGGTTGGAATGAGCCAGCACTAAAAGCCACATTTCATCAAGGTCTACGCCCTGAAGTGCTCAGTGAAATGGCCTGCCATGATGAACATCTCTCCCTTGATTCCCTGATTGAGCTGGCTATTCATCTAGATCACCTCAAGAACAGACCCTCATTACATCCTCCTACAGCACCCTCTCCTATTTTGGCCTCCCCAACTCCCTTGGAGGTCTCCTGCTTGCTTACAATGGTCTGAGAGAGACAGGAGATGCTGTGAGAGCCTTTGTTTCTACTATAGTGAGTCTAGTTATCAGATTGCTAAGTGCCCTGTTTGCCCACCATGGGAGAATCAGACCTGCCAAGTAACCAGTCTTTCTAACCCAGTGAGTTCCAAAGCTACTCACAAGTATCACTCATTTGAGTTACCATTTGTGTTAAAACTGCCAGACTTGACCCATATTCTCTCAGTGTTTATAGACTCAGGGGCAGAAGAAAATTTCATCAGCAGTTTGATTGTCCAGAAATTCCACTTTTCCCCTGACAAACTCCAAAGACCACTCAAATTAAAAGCCATTGATGGGGGTCCCATCAGTGATGGGCTTGTTACTGTGCACATGTCACCTCTTGAAATTCAGGTGGTGATAATCCACTCTGAGCTCATTTCCCTGTGTTACCCATACTAGCCATCATGACCTTTATTTTGGGATTCCCATGGCTTCAATTTCATGATCCTTTAATATCTTGGCAAAATAAAGAAATCCTCCAATGGTCCCCATCTTGTTTCCAGAACTGCTTGAAACTCCCCTAGCTTGTGCTCTCTTCCACCTCTGTAGAGAGCCCTCTGCCTGATTCATTAGCTAATATTCCTTCATGCTACCTAGATCTCAAAGAAGTATTCAGCAAGGGTAAAGCCAGTGGCCTGCCTCATCGTTGTCCCTACAACTGTGCCATAGACCTCTTCCGAGGTACAACTCCTCCACGCAACCATATCTACCCCCTGTCCATAACTGAACAAGCTGCTATGGAGGAGTATGTTTAAGAAACTTTGACACAAGGGTATATTAGACCATCAACATCTCCAGCTTCATCTGGCTGCTTCTTTGTTGAGAAGAAAGGGGAAGGTCTCTGCCCATGTATCGATTATCGAGGTCTCAATCAGATAATTGTCAAATACCCCTATCTGCTTCTATTGGTGCCTTCAGCTCTGTAACAGTTAAGAACAGCCAAGATCTTCTCCAAACTAGATCACTGTAGCACATATAACCTGGTCAGGATTTGAGAGGATGACGAATGGAAGACAGCATTTAGCACCACCACTGGTCACTTTGAATATTTGGTCATGCCTTATGGCCTTTCTTGCACACCGTGTCTTCTAGTGCCTCATTAATGACATGCTCTTTGACATGCTGGGGAGGTTCATAATTGGTTACATCTATGACCTCTTAATCTACTCCACAGATGAGGATGCCCATCACAAACACGTCAGGTCAGTGCTCTCCTGTTTGATCAAGAATCATTTGTATGTCAAAGCCGAAAAATGCGAGTTCCATGTCAACCATATCTCATTTCTTGGATATATCATCAGCTCAGAGGGTGTGAGCATGGATCAGGGCATAGTCTTGGTGGTCACATCATGGTCCACTTCCATGTCAGTGAAGGAGCTACAACACTTCTTGGGGTTTGCAAACTTTTATTGATACTTAATTCATGGGTTCAGCATGATCACTGCTCCTCTCATGACCCTGCTGAACGATGGACCATGCTGCCTCCAGTGGAACCCAGAAGCTGAAGATGCATTCAACCGGCCCAAGTCCGCCTTCACTACAGCCCCTATCTTGCAACATCCAGACCCTACAAAGCCATTCATTGTGGAGGTAGACACCTCAGAGACTGGAGTAGGAGGAGTCTTGGGGGGAAAAGCCCAAGCTACATCCTGTCACCTTCTACTCCAAGAAGCTCACTCCAATAGAATGAAATTATGACATTGGAAACCGAGAGCTCCTGGCCATTAAACTGATGCTAGAGGAATGGAGGCACTGGTTGGAAGGTGCTGCACACCCATTCACCATCCTCAATGACTACAAGAACTTGGAGTACCTAAAGACAACTAAACCTCTGAATCCCCTCTAAGCCAGATGGGCCCTATTCTTCACCCAGTTCCAGTTCACAATATGTAGAGCTCTTTTCCAAAATGCTATAAATCCATTTTGATTGTTTTCAGAAGAACGACATTTATTTACCCAGACCCATAAATTTTGCAAATGTTTAATTTATCCTGTTATAGTTGGTTCAGTCTGAACATTTTCAACAATAATTGACAAATCTAACAATGTTATTGATTATTTATATATATAATAAACTTTGGATTTTTCAAAATGCTATAAATCCATTTTTTTCCTGTCTTTCTATTTTTAAAAACAAGAGAACATGCTGTAGATACATAATATCAGGAACTTTCATCATACAATTTATGATAAAATTAAATTATATAAACACTTAACATTCATTTATGTTTAATCTTACGTTTTAAGACTGTCTACCACAGAAAACAACTAACTAAATAACAAATGGCCAGTTAGTTCAATTTTTAAAATGCAATCCATTCAAAGTGCCACCTTAAATAGCATGACAAAACCACTAATTAAATAACAATAATCAGCCTGCCACCAGAATAGCTAATTTTCTTCGTTTGCTCTCATTCATGGTCATCTTTGTTTAAACAACCTGTAGGTCTCACAGTTTCTTCAGAACTATCAAAAGTATTCACAACCACCATTTGCAAAAAGTTATTGGTGCTCAGGAAACAACACAAGCAAACAAAACTCCTCGCTTCAGGGCGCCACCATGTGGGATAGTGTAGAACACTGACCGAACTCTGATTGGTCTAGAGGAAATGTCACACTCAGCCAAAAAACAGGTGTAGCGCCTATTGCGTTCTGGAGAGAAACTACTATCTGCAGCACATATAAACAAGGAAATATAGTGATTTGGCATGAAACATTAATGGAGCAGTGAATAGGCTCAGTACACAGCAGAATAGCACGATAAACTTTTTTTTTTTAATTTGGCGCTTATCGCATTTTGGAAAAAAAGCTATTTATATGTTAATAATTTTCTTATGCATTTGATGACAAACTGGAGATCCTCAGCTCGTCTTTCCTCCTCAAAGACTAGGCCTTTCCTGGATACTGATTTTGTACCAAATCATGATTATAGTCACTGTCGCAGCGGGGGCGTGGCCAAGCAGCAGTCTGTGAATGGAGGGCGGGGTCGGGGAAGGTAAGTGGCTAAGTAATTCCACCTGCTGCCAATTGTGTGTGTGTGTGTGCTACACGGATGGAGCATAAAAAGAGAGAGAGAGAGAGAGAGAGAGAGCAAAGAAAGGGAGCTCTCTCCCCAACCACAACACATGTGTGAGTGAGTGAGTGAGTGTGTGAGAAAGGAAGAGGGAAAGAATGCTGAAAAGCTAAAATAAAGTGTTTTGTGGAACATTAACTTTCTGCTTCTGTGCTCCACCCACATCAGGAATTACTACAGTCACCTGTTGACATCACCAGTTTCAAATCACACTGTTGTTTAATCATTTTCCTCATTAGCAGCCCTAAATTGCCCCCATCCCAACTTTCTTTGGAAGTTATTGCAGGCCTGAAATGGAGGAATGGATGGATATTAACAAATGAAATGAAGTTGACTAGACAAAATATGAAATATCTTGAGTTCATACTGTCTGCAATGAAATACAAATCAAAGTAAATTTAGAAATGACTTGTGGCAGTGGGGGCATGGTCAAGCGTAGGTCTGTGACTGGAGGGTGGAGTCAGGGAAGGTAAGTTGCAGAATCACTGCACCTGATGTGAATTAACCTGTGTGTGTGTGTCTTCCCCAGTGACCGCGCCTGAGATAAGGAGGGAGAGAGAGGAGAACGAGAGCTCTCTCCCCAACCAGACAACTGATGTGTGTGTGTGTCTGTGTGTGTGACTGGGAGTGTTTTTAAGACAACTGAAAAGTGTCAAAATAAAGAGTTTTTGGAAACTCAGTTCTGGCCTGCCGTACTTCTGTGCTCC
>JAPEKM010000005.1:8433108-8443388 GCA_027575975.1 Cathorops multiradiatus
AAAGTATTTTTTTATTCACTGGAATGAAAACAAATACATTAAATGAACAACAGCTTTGTTTCACTTTTTTCAGTGTACTGCTGTTCCTGTCAGGGGAAGCCCACTTGCAGCTCAACAGCTCCCGGCCATCAACATGCTGGAGTACCCCCACCTGAAGTGAGCTATCTCACAGCAGGTCAGACACAGCCCAGAAGAGCAGTGCCAGCACTTCCACATGGTGGCTTATGGCAAAGTGGGCCAGCTGTTCTCATTTGCCCAACAGCTCTGGAACGCCTGCAAACAGTAACTTCTGGCCAGTGAGAGTGACATCGAAGCCATCATCAAGTGAGTGACATTGGAGCAGTTTGTTGCTTAGCTGCCAAGTGGGACATCAGCTTGGGTCTGGTGTTACCGAACGACATCTTGATATAGCCTGGCTGAGGATCATCTGATGGTGTATCTGGAAGCAGGCTCTGTTACAACTCTCTCTCTCTCTCTCTCTCTCTCTCTCTCTCTCTCTCAATCCCTTTCGCTTTTTCCTTCTTCCTTTCTCTCACCTCACTCCTCCCCTATCCCAGCCCTGTGGAAATGGGGGCCAACTCCCCCAAAACCTGCTCCCTGCAACCGTGTCTATCCTCATGTTTCCAATTTCCCTTCTCCTTCTGTGTCTGTGCCGCCATTAACCCCCTCTGTCTCTCCACAGGTGAACTCATCCATGCCCACCAGAACTGTGAGCAAGCCTGGGTAGGTCTGTAGAAATGGAGGGAAGGCAGGGAATCAGCACTTCCGCAAGGAGGTGGGGCTACTGATTCACATTCCTAATGCACCTCAGGCTTCCCCTGATCGAGTAGAGGCATAAAAGATAGCTGTGAGTATTCAAGGGCTTTGATGGATTCATGTTATAATCAGACCTCCATACATGACCCTTACAGAAAAACCACATGAACTTCACATGTGGAAAATATGTGGAAAAATATGTGGAAAATATGTGGAAAATGTGTTTTGCACATGGGAAACATGTTATTCGCACATGGGAAACATGTTATTTGCACATGGGAAACATGTGGTTATGGCCCAATTTTATGTGAAGCACATGTGGGAATGTTTTACACATATGGTAACATGTTTTCCACATGTGCTCTACATGAAAACACATGTTACAAAATCTGATACCATGTATTCCACACATGGTAACATGTGATCACATGTGAAATACATGGGAAATCCATGTGTTTTTTCTGTAAGGGGAAAGCCTGACTCAATGTGGAGCACTGGGAAATGCACATTAAGTGTGTGCACAGTGATGCACACAAATATCCACTGATGCCTGTCACTGTCCACTTCCGGGGAGAAAAACAGCATAGAGACCACAGTTAGTCTGACTCTCACTCACCCACTGATCCTGGGAACCAAGTGGCCAGGGTTTAAAACATTAATGAAATAAATAGTAGTGGATGAGTCTTGCAGTAGCACATCACGGGGGGATTCCGCCGCAATTTTGGTTGGGGAGGCAATCTTGGGCATGCCTGCATCAGCTCCGCGTCAGCTCTGAATCATGATGACACAGAGAGTGGGGAGAGCCCTCCTCCCTCTCTGGGGAATCCCTTAGGAGACTTCCCATTGTAGCAGGTGTGTGATGAGTCTCTGAGACATGCTTTTGACCAAGTGAAAGTAATTGATGGCCAAATCCTCCAGCCTAATGTTGCGCTTTGCTTTCCGTACTTTTCTATTATTAAGGATAGGCTATATCAAGTGACACAGGACACTCAAATGAAAGAAAAGATAACACAGTTGTTGGTCCCAAAGAGCCACAGGGAACTTTTATTACATGCAGCTCATCATAATCCTATGACTGGGCATTTGGGGCAGGATAAAACACTAAATCATCTCATGACCCATTTCTACTGGCCAGCGATTTGCACCAGTGTCTGCAGGTGGTGTGCAGCATGTCGCCAATGCCAGCTGGTAAATCCAGTGGCCACACCAAAAGCACCATTGTGCCCATTGCCACTGATGGAGAGCCCCTTTGAAAGAATTGGCATGGATCTCATCAGGCCATTAGATCGATCTGCACATGGGTGTCGTTTATATTAGTCATTGTGGATTATGCAACATGATATCTGGAAGCAGTGCCTATCTGCAATATCTCAGCATGCAGTTTTGCAGAGGCACTTTTCCGCTTTATCTCCCAAGTTGAGATTCTGAAAGAAATCCTGACTGATCAAGGCACTACTTTTATGTCAGCACTCTGCACGAATTATACAAATTATTGGGGATTAAATCGATTTGGACTAGTGATTATCATCCACAAATGGACGGGCTGGTTGAACGATTTAACCAAAGACTTAAGAACATGATTCATAAGTTCATTCACCGGGATGGTAAAAATTTGGACAGATGGCTCAACCCTCTGTTGTTTGCAGTGTGTGAGGTCCCACAAGCCTCCACTGGGTTTTTCCCTTTTAAATTGCTATATGGGCACAAGCCCTGTGGTGTCTTCAACATCATTAAAGAAAATTGGGAGGAGGGGCCTTCTCAAAGTAAAAATGAAATTCAGTACATTCTTGACCTGAGAGCAAAACTCCATGCATGGATTCACATAACTCAGGGGAAGAACATCAATCTCGCCTGTACAACAGAGGGGCACAACTAAGGGAATTTGCAACAGGAGATAATGTCCCCATTTTACTGCCCACCTCAAGTTCAAAATTGCTCACCAAGTGGCAAGGGCCCTTTGAGGTCATGCGGCGAATTGGGGAAGTCGACTATGAGGTCAAACGGATGGATAGGGGTGGCACGTCAAATTTACCACCTCAATCTCCTGAAACCGTGGAGAGAAGAGGTTCCTGTGGCTCTGGGAATGGTAGTTCTGGAGAGAGCAGAGCTGGGACTGGAGGTAAATCCAAAAAGTGCGTCCCAGTTCACCCCAGTCCCCTGTGGAGACCATCTCTCACCATCCTAGAGAATACAGGTAATTAGGTTGCAGGAGGAATTCTCCAATGTGTTTTCACCACTCCCTGGTTGCACTAACCTCATAGAACACCAAATTGAGACTCCCCTAGGGTGATGGTGCACAGCCGCCCATACTGGCTCCCCAAACACAAGAAAAATGTGGTTCAGATGAACTCAGGCTTTGCTTAAGATGGGAGTAATTGAGGAGTCACACAGTGACTGGAGCAGCCCAGCGGTCAGTCCAGTTCTGTGTGGACTATAGAAAAATCAATGTGGTGTCTAAATTTGATAAATATTCTGTGGTCCGCACTGATGAACTGCTCGATCAATTAGGTGTGGCTCGCTTTTACTCAACAATGGATTTGACAAAAGGATATTGACAGAGCCCCTTAACTCCATTATCTTGCAATAAAATGGCCTTTTCAGGTTGCTTGGTGCTCCAATGATGGTTCAGTGTCTCATGGACTGAATTCTCCATCCCCACAGTGTGCATGTGGCAGCCTACTTAGATGATATAATAATTTATAGTAATGATTGGGAGTGGCACCTACAACATTTGAGGGTGGTTCTGAAGTCACTGATGCATGCCGGGCTCACAGCAACCCTGAAGATGAGTGTAACTGCATGGGTGGAAGTATGGTATCTGAGCTTCCACTTAGGTCATGGGCAGGTGTGTCCCCAAATTGATCAGACTGTAGTGATTGCAGTCTGCCCGTGACCTAAGACCAAAAACGGGGTGAGGCAGTTCCTGGGGCAGGCTGGTTATTATAGGTGGTTTTTGCCTAACTTTTTGGAAATCACCAGCCAGCTGACTGACCTCACTTAAAAGGAGGCACCAGAGCCAGTCCAGTGGATGGAGCCATACAAATGGGCTTTTGCTCAGGTAAAGATGCTTTTGTGTGGGGCCCACTGTTGCATTGTCCTGACTTTTCTCTCCCTTTTGTTTTAGAGACCCAAGTGTCAGACAGAGGGCTGGAGGCTGTTTTATCCCAGGTGGTGGAGGGGGAGGAGCGTCTGGTGCTGTACATCAGCTGCAAGTTTTCCATGTGAGAGTCGAAGTACAGCAAAATTGAGAAGGCATGTCTGGCCATCAAGTAGGCAGTCCTCACTCTCCGTACTACCTGCTAGGATGCTCATTCACCCTCTGTTCTGATCATTCCCTGCTCCAGCAACTCCACCACATGAAGGATGCCAATGTGTGGATCACTTGCTGGTACCTGGCCCTTCAGCTCTTTAAATTTGAGTTGGTCCACAGGCCAGGGGCACAGATGGTGGTGGCAGATTACCTCTCCCACTGTGGGGGGGGGGGAGTCAGCTGCAGGCGCTATGGCTCCTCAGCATGAGTTAGGTGGTAGGGGGACATGGCAGCAGGGGCATGGTCGAGTGTCAGCTATGAATGCCCAGGAGGCAGGCTGAACCAGCAGGTAACGTGATGAAGTGCACCTGTGTCAAATTACTGGCTGTTTATTAATCTGTCTTTGTGTGTCTTCCAGATAGTGAGAGAGAGAGAGAGAGAGAGCTGTGACACCTCGTCATGTGTATGTTTGGTTTGTTTGTGTCATGAAAAGTCACTGAAAAGTGTGCCAATAAAACAAACTCACCTGTTCTGAAGTCTGCTTCCCATTTCTCTGTTTCTAAATGTAGTGCCCTTTTTAAAATTAGCCTTTAATGTTTATTTTAGTTCACAAAGAAAAAAAGAGACAATCTTTGTACCTCCATGGTTGATCAATATAATGTTTGTGAAAGAATTGCTCTTAAAATGTAAATGTGTTCTACTGTGTTTTGGATTCCTGCCATTCAGAAAGGTGGCACTACAGCCATGAGATTATGGATGTTTTTGGTTGTATTTTTGAGAGGGGGGAAGAAAAAATGATGGTGGAATGTGAATAAGTAAAAATTGAGTGGGCTACTAGAAAACTAAGTGTTTTTTGATATATAGCCTGGGCAAGTTGATTTTCCCGATGAGATGTGTGATGTATGCCCAAACAAGACTCTTATCCATTGCTGTTGCCATGGGGAGCTGTTGCCATGGGGAAGTTCGTTCACTAAAAAGACTCTACAGGCCAGATTCAGTGGTGTGACTTGGACATGGGCCTCTCTCAGCTGGGTCGCGGGTTTTGCGGCTGTATCTTTGCTTTGAGGCCTTGTGGACTGCAGTTCAAGGAAGCGGATAACCGGATTCCAGACCTCTACAACTGCACGCTTACAATGGGACCCCTGGATAGTCATGAGTGAAATATCTCACAGGGCTTATTGCCATTTTGATTCAGCAAATTGATCTATGAGCTTCAACGAATGTGCGCCAACATTCTGAATGTGCACCAACATCGCTATTGACCAGTGAGACATTCGTGGGAGTAGTTTTACAAACTGGTCATGGTTAAAGACTGTAGGTCGGTATAATTTAGGTACCAGTTAAAAGGTTAAAAGAGTAGTTGCTTAATAAATTCAATCTTGTTATTCCTGATTTCTATTTTGAGATTGTGTGTTTGTTTGATAAGGACATTGGTGGTTTCAGTCATAAACATAATGAATATGGTAATTTAATGTAGGCCTATACCAGTGTAAGTGGTAAAAAGGTATAAATTTGATGTGCCGCTCACCCTTGTGTTTACCTATCCCTTAGAAAATATATAATGAGCCTGAACATAGGTGGGAGGGCTACATTTGTGGGGGCTTGTCTGAGATTTATTAATTTTGTGTGTGTGTGTGTGTGTGTGTGTGTGTGTTTGTGAGAGACTGGGGTGATATGTTCTGTGCATTTTGTTTTCCTGCTATTTGTGCTATTGTAAGAAAGCTTTATTATTTGGCCAGTTTGCATATAATAAGGGTATAGCCTACAGAGTTGCAAATATATTTGACACTTTTTTTTCTCATTAGCTTGAATAGACACATAGCATCATACAGTAACATGGATACAGATAAAATTATAGCTTGGTGCAATGAGAAACTCATTTCTTTAAAGCATTCACTTGTTCTAAGTCAGGTACGACGAGACACTCCTGAGGCAGATGTTTACAGAGTTTTAGACACAGTTAAAGGCATTGGTAGGACAAAAGTACATGACACAGGACAACACAGGACAACAAGAGTTCTTGTGAGTGGAAGCTTCTGGAGAGCTATCTAAGATTACTGTTCCACCTAAAGTAGGAATAGTTGATGAAATAGGTCCATGGCCTGTGCAAGTAGTTAACACAATGCCCCATTCCCATGTAAATGATAAAGGAGATGATTTCCAGGCTAAGTTGATTTCCTTTCTTCAGCAAGAAGGAAGATCTCTAGCTGACATTCAGAGTGCAGCCTCCCAACAAGCCACACTCAATGCTGAGTTAGTTGGAGCTATTAACTCACTAGTGCAAAAATGTCACATTGCCCCATCAGTTGAAGCCCAGAGTTATAGGAAGCTGTGCACTTTCTCAGGTATGATTCCCATGCCCAGTGGCAAAGATGAGTATGACGTATGGGCTGAACAGACTTCTCATATCTTGGAAAAGTGGCAGTGTTATGACTCATTGAAGAAACAGAAACTAGTTGAATGCCTAAGGGGACCTGCTTCAGATATCATGAGGTTTGTCAAGATTGGAAATCCCCCCGCTACATCTGGTGATTACCTCAGTGCTCTAGAAACTGCATCAGAGCACTGAGATAATCAGATTTACTGCATCAGAGTGCATCAGATTTGCTGGTGAGGTTCAAAAGCACTTTTCAGGAGGAGGGTGAAAAGCCCTCTGCACACATATCGAAGCTGGACAAATTACTGCATGTGGTGCTTCGCAAAAACGGCATTGAGTACTCTGACCTGAATTGCCTCCACATTCAACAAATCATTTGAGGAGCCCTTCCAAATGACATGGTAGCACTGCACCTAAGAATAACACATAAATTACGTGAACCACCTTCCTTTGCTGAGCTTCTTAAAAAGGTACTAGAAGAAGAGAACATGGTTTACAACTGAAATGTAGCCAAAGCAACTGTATCCTTGTCCTCAGTACCCACTCCCAAAGCTCCACCAAGTCACAGTGAAATTGAATTACTTAGGAAAGAAATTATGGGGTTGAAAAGTGAAGTAACCTGCTTGTCCACAGTGGCTGATGGTTCTGCACCCTCTGAACTTCCAAAGATGCACAGCTTGACTGCAGCAGCCTCTCCTCCTGACAGAGGGGTGCTGGTAAAGGCAGGGGGTGGAGCTGGCTATTTCTGTTATAAATGTTGTGAAGAGGGTCATTTCCAACGTGAATGTCGCAATGAGGAGAATGTGCAAAAAGTAAACCAGTGTCTCATTAAACTGACACGGTCAAAGGGAAAACAGTCAGGGGCTCAGGGGAGGAACAGCCTGTAGCTCCAGGAAAGCCATGTTCCACAAAGTGTCAAACACTAGAACAAAGCAAAACCGCCCTTCTGTCAGAATTAGTAGGGCCTACTTCTATCCTTCCTGTTCAGATAAAGGGCATCTACGCTAAAGTTTTGCTGGATAGTGGGTCACAAATTACTCTTTTGTACAGATCTTTTTATGAGAAATATCTGAAACATCTGCCATTAACTCCCATTGAGAATTTGGAGATTTGGGGGCTAAGTTCTCAGAGTTATCCCAATGATGGCTGTTTGTCTGTAAGGCTTGAGTTTCCAGGGTCTGAGACTGGTGTAACTGAGACTATACATGCACTAGTGTTGGTATGCCCTAATTCCATAATGAAGGGTGAAGTGTCTATATTGGTGGGAACAAACACTTCAGTGGTGAAAAAGCTGTTGGAATCATGCAAAGAAAAGGTAGGGGAAGACTTTCTTGCAGCTTTGATAGTTCACCCAGTGATGAAAGATGCTTATGAGAAAGTTATGGTGACACCAAATCAGTCCGCAGACACTGAGCAAGGTATTGTGTGGTTTTCAGGTAGTAGACTAGTAACAGTATCCCCTGGTGAGACTTCAAGGGTCACAGGAATCCCTAAATATCCACACAAGAGTTCTAGCACTATGCTTCTAATAATTATCCTGAAGAATCTCGTTTCCCTGAGGAACTACTTGTTAGGCCGGAGATGCAAGTCACCAGCATTCTACAGTCACACAGAATCACTGTCATGGTCTGCAATGTCTCTTCCCATCCTGTTACATTGAAGAAGGACACACCCATTGCTCATCTTTTTCCAGTGGAAATGATATCCAGTTCTGTACCCAGCACCAAATTAGGTTGACTGATGATAAACCATTCAGGGAAAGATCTCAGCAGCTTGCACCAGCTGACATTCAAGATGTGAGACAGCACCTTGCCAAGTTAAAGAGTGCTGGCATTATTTCAGAATCACATAGTCCCTATGCCTTGCCCATAGTGGTTGTGAGAAAAAAGAATGGGCAGATACGAATGTGCGTGGACTACAGGACTCTGAATCGACACACAATTCCAGATCAGTACACAGTACCAAAAATTGAGCAGGCACTGGCTTGCCTAAGTGGGAGCAAATGGTTTAGTGTACTTGATTTAAGGAGTGGATATTATCAAATCCCTCTTTCTGATGATGACAAAGAAAAAAACTGCTTTTATATGTCCTGTAGGTTTCTTTCAGTTTGAGAGGATGCCACAGGGGATATCTGGTGCCCCTGTGACATTCCAGTGCATTATGGAAAGGACAGTAGGGGACATTAATTTATTGGAGGTCTTAGTGTATCTTGATGACCTCATCATTTTTGGTAGGACCTTTGAGGAACATGAGGAGAGTCTCCTCAAGGTACTTGATTGATTGATTGATTGATTGATTGATTGATTGATTGATTGATTGATTGATTGATTGAAAGATGAGGGGTTAAAGTTGTCTTTAGACAAGTGCAAATTCTGTCAGACCTCGGTTAGTTATGTGGGGCACATTGTGTCTCAAGAGGGAGTCTCTACAGATCCATCCAAAGTAGAAGCTGTAAGCTACTGGCCCCAGTCCCGTAATGTAACTGAGTTATGCTGATTTTGGGGATTCTGTGGGTATTACAGAAGATTTGTAAGAGACTTTTCACAGGTGTCATTCCCCTTGAACCAGTTGCTGCAGGGTTGCTTGCCAAATAAGATGGTGCGAAAGAAAGCTAAGATGAAATCTGAAGAAAATTTGTACTATAGTGCCTCAGAACCATTTGGTGACAGATGGAATGATGGCTGTGAGGCTGCCTTTAAGGAGCTAAAAGCCAGACTCGCCAAAGCTCCTGTGTTAGCTTTTGCTGATCTACATCTTCCCTCTAGACATTGATGCTAGCTGTGAGGGCCTTGGAGTTGTTCTATATCAGGATCAAGGTCAGGGTTTGCGACCAGTAGCTTTTGTGAGTAGAAGTCTCACTCCTTGCAAAAAGAAGTATCCAGTGCATAAGCTGGAATTTAAGGCATTAAAGTGGGTGGTGGTCAATAAACTTCATGACTACCTCTATGGTGTCAAATTTGAGGTGCAAACATACAACAATCCTTTAACTTATATATTGCCCACAGCCAAGCTGGATGCTACAGGACACCATTGGCTAGCTGCCTTGTTGGTTTATGACTGTAAGGATCGTTGAAGGTGGGTGGAACATGGCAGGCCAGAATTGAGTGTTACAAACAAACTTTTTATTTTAGCTTTTCAGCTTTCCCTTTCACACTCTCCCAATCTGACACACACACACAAGTGTCCAGGTTGGGGAGAGCTCCCTTTCTCTGCTCTCTCTCTCCTTTTAAAGGGCGTGGTCACTGGGGGAGGTTAATTCACATCAGGTGCGGTGATTCTGCCACTTACCTTCCCTGACTCCACCCTCCATTCACAGACTGACGCTTGACCACGCCCCTGCTGCCACGTACCCCCACCGCCCGACTCAGGCTGGGGAGCAGTCTGGCCTGCAGCTGACTCCCCCTTCCCTTGACAGGAGAGGAAATCCACCACAACCATCTGCACCCCCAGCCTGTGGACCACCTCGAACTTAAACAGCTGGAGTGCCAGATACCAACGGGTGATCCACACGTTGGCATTCTTCATGCGGTGGAGCCACTGCAGGGGTGTGTGGTCTGAACAGAAGGTGAAAGGGCGCCCCAGCAGGTAGTAGCGGAGGGTGAGGACTGCCCACTTGATGGCAAGGCATTCCTTTTCTATTGTGTTATACCTGCTCTCGTGCACCAACAGCTTTGGGCTGATGTACAGCACTGGATGGTCCTCCCCTTCCACCTCCTGGGACAGAACAGCCCCCAGCCCTCTGTCCAAAATGTCTGTCTGCAAAACAAAGGGGAGAGAAAAGTCAGGGGAGTGTAATAGTGGCCCCCTATGCAGTGCAGCTTTTACCTCAGAGAAAGCCCACTGGCATTGCTCCATCCACTGGACTGGATCTGGTGCCCCCTTTTTAGTGAGATCAGT
>JAPEKM010000005.1:8724694-8746073 GCA_027575975.1 Cathorops multiradiatus
TGGACTGTGGGGGAAACTGGAGCACCCGGAGGAAACCCACACGGACACGGGGAGAACATGCAAACTCCGCACAGAAATGCCCTCGCCGGCCCCGGGGCTCGAACCCAGGACCTTCGTATATGATGGCGACAGCACTAACCACTACACCACCGTGCCACCCCATTTTCCTCTCCTGTTTCAAATTTGTATTACAATGCCTTGCGTGAATGGGGAAGGCTCACCATGTGATGCTTGATGTAGTATCTTGAATCAGGTTGTGTTGAAGAAAAAAAAATAGCAGAGAATTTAGGGCCATGTGAACCTAAATTCATTAATTGTTCTATTAGAAAAAAAAACTAATAAAATTGGAAGTCTGTGATTCAAAATCAGTAGCTTTTGGTCGACTAAAAAAAATAATTGGGTGTCAGGGAAAATTCTTTTTATGACCTACACCCTGGAGCGGATTTAAGGGGGGGCCCCCGTCCAAAAAATACTTTTAGTATTGCATATACTGAGATATGCCTGCTGCTTTTTATTTACTTAATAAGGTTTCAAAAATAAATAAAATAAATAATTATGTGGAATTGAGACAAAGAGTTTATGGTATAAATTTATATTTAATAGTAGGTTCCTAGCTTAGATTTTTTCTTTCGCTCATAACACAAATGCAGTGAAAAGCAAGCTGGGCGAGTCCTGTTGGATTTTAATAGGGCACAAGAACTTTGCATCGACATAATAACATACTGTATTCCCAGAATGCACTGTAGATTACATGTAAAGGGTGTGCGCCATCCTTTTATGTTTATGATATCGTTAACATGCATGTTCACAAGCCAAAATGATAAAATGCAGCAGGCTTATTGCCTACACACATGTTACCTGTCCGGCTACTGCTCGTATTCATTAATAGGGTATCCCTGTACTCACTATACCCTGCATATGTACATGGTACACGCGACATTTTGGGGCTGAGCCTCACTTTGATTTTTACAATAGTGGCTGGATAGGTCTAAGAGAGATGTTGATTTTTGCAATGGCTCTGAAGAAAATCTGCTTGAAATCTCCTGAGTCTTGGGAACTAAGACTTATTATAGGACTTGTTCACACGCAATTCTCACAATCATTGTATAATTATCTCAGTCTATTAGACTCAGGGGCTCAGATTGCAGTTACTGACTTTCTATTATAGACATGCAACTCTTGCAGTCTTTGTTTATAGTTATCTTGGTATTAAGCTGTATCTTAAGTGGCCACTTACATTACCTCAGTTTACCTGGGTATATTCACTGTCTTCTATGTACATTGAATGTCCTGAGCTGGAGCTCAGATTGCAATTGCTAAAATAGTAATAATTTATTGATATAAGGTGTTTTGTGGTAAGTGTACTACACTGTAGTGTGTCATGTGGTAATGCATGATACGACAATGCAATTTTCATAAATATGACCATATATCAGTTGTGATTATGATCTACGCATATACCTGCAACTCTGACAATATAATTTGCAGTGACTAATGGCCCCATTTCTGTTCACACTTTACACTGTGGATTTTAGATACAATACAACTACCTGTCATCTACAGAAGCTCTCTGATGACTCTGCTATTGTGGGCTACAGTATATCTCAGATGGCAATGATGGCAAGTACAGAGAATTGACAAGGAACTTTGTGGACTAGTGCCAACAGAACCCTCCAGATCAATACAAGTAAATCTAAATAATTGGTGGTGGATTTCCACAGGACGAGGTTCTATTCACCTACCCCAGTGAATAGAATATTCAGGAAAAGGACATTGAGATCGTTGGGAGCTACAAGTACCTAGGTGATCATCTGAACAATCAACTGGACTAGACTGATCACACACATGCCCTGTACAAAAAAGGCCAGAGTAGACTCCACCTGCTGAGGAGGCTCAGGACCTTTGGAGTTCAGGGTCCACTTCTGAACTCTTTATGACTCTGTGGTGGCATCAGCCATATTCTATGGAGTTGTCTGTTGGGGAAGCAGTATCACAACAGCAGAGAGGAAAAAAACTGAACAAACTGATTAGGAAGGCATGATCTGTCCTGGGCTGTGCACTGGACTCAGTGGACATGGTGGGAGAGAGGAGGATGTTGGTCAAGTTATCATCCTTAATGGCAAACACCTCCCATCCACTGCAAGAGACAGTAGCAGCACTGGGCAGCTCCTTCAGTGACCGGCTCCTCCATCTGTGGTGTGTTAAGGAGAGATATAGCAGCTCCTTCTTCCCTACTATTGTGAGACTGTACAACCAGTACCTCACCAATCACAGCACCAGTCACTCCTCACAATAATGAACAATACTGTCCAGATCACGTCTACATCCATAGAAGCCCCTCTGAACATATACTGTGTGCACTGACTATCAGCATCAGTACTTTACAGTGAACTGTTAGCTACACATGGTTAAAATTGCTCTTGTGCAATATACTGACTTACTTGTGCAATACTAATAATACCTGTGCAATACATACACATGCAATATCACCTTTGTAATTCACTTATGTTAACTACATATCTGCAAATCTATTAATTTATGCAAATATGTTAATTTTCTTATCTCTAAATTTGTATTTTATTTCTTTTATATATATATATTTTTTTTTTGTATACTTAGTACTTTTGCACTACTCCTTCACTGCCTTATCTTTTTCTCTTTATATATTTTGCTGCTATAACAATATAAACTTCCACTTGTGGGATAATAAAAGTCAATCTTATATATAGTGCAGGTGGTGCTACACTTCTAGAATGTTTCAGATTGTTTCAGACTGGCATTCAGAGTACCTTCTTTAGGCAATTAGGAAAAGTTAAATCACAAGCATGAATAAAATTGCAGCTCTGTAATGCTCAAGTATGAACCCCATTTCCAGAAAAGTTTAGATATTTCCAACATGCAATAAAAACAAAATTAATTAATTCACATAAACCTTTATTTCACTGACAAATACAAAGAAATATTTTCAATACATTTACTGACCAACTTAATTGTACTTTGTAAATATAAAAAGTTTTAATATGATGCCTGCAGTCAGTCAGTCGGGCCAGCTTCAGTCATAAACGATGATGCCAAGGAGGCAAAAATTCATCATCATCATCTGTAGCTGACAGGCAATTCCGCTGTCTTTTAAGTCTCTCCAAGTTAGCCTCTTTATCCACCCTAATACCACACCTGAGACTTGCATGCCAAGTGTCACGATCAGTGCATACAGATGTCCAGGTAGCAGGGTTTGTTTGGAAGTATCTCAGATCTCGTTTCAGAACATCCTTGTACCTAAGGCAAGGTCAACCAATTGCCCTTGATCCATCTTTGAGAACACTAGGGAGAATACACCAAGGTAGGTGAGATTTTGGTATTCTGTGGACATGCCCAGCCCACTTGGGTCTAGTAGATTTCAGGATTCATGATAGAGGGCTGGAATCTGTGATGCAAAAAAGGTCCTCGTTGGTAATATTGTCTTTGCAAGTGACACCAAGTATAGATCTTAAAGATCTTGTGTGAAAAGTACTGAGTCGCTGTTCTTGATGGTGATAAGTTGTCCAGCATGAAGAGCCATACAGAAGTATGCTCAAAACACAAGCTTTGTATACTCTTACTTTGGTCTCGATGGTAAGTTTCCTATTTCTAAACACACATTTCTCAAGTTTTCCAAACACAGTAGAAGCTTTGCCAAGTCTCGTAGACAGTTCTTTATCAAGACAAAGATTAGATGTTATAGTTGATCCAAGATATGTGAAGGAGTCAACATTATTGAATGTTGTGTTGTTGATTGAGAAGCTTAGATTACCAGTTAGAGATAGGACAACTGTCTTCTTAAGACTAATGATGAGACCAAATCTCTGGCATGCTGTACTGAATGCATCCAGAAGTTCTTGTAGCTGTAGGGCTGAGGATGCACACAAAGCGGCATCGTCTGCATAGAGAAGTTCACAGACAACAAGTCTTTGGACTTTTGTTTTGGCTTTGAATTTAGCTAGAGAGAAGAAGTTTCCATAATCTCAAGTAAGCAGAGAGACTCCTGCATGGTCAGGAATGTTCTGGTATGCCATTCTGAAAACGTAGGCAAAGTAGATGCCAAAGAGAGTAGGGGTTAAGACACAGCCTTGCTTGACACCTCTATTGATGGGAAAGCAATTAGATGTGTCACCATCATACTGTATTTTACCTTTCATTCTAAGGTGGAAGGACTTTACAAGGGAGAGAAATGTTGGAGGACAGCCAGACTTCTTTAGAACAGTAAACAAGGATTCTCTGTCAACCAGATCAAACGCTTTGGTCAGATCAATAAAGGCAACATAAAGAGGTTGTTCATAAGACTTTTCCAACAGCTGCTAAACACAGAAGATCATATCTGTGGTAGATCTACCTGGACGAAATTCGCATTGAGATTCAGAATAAATCTCTTCAGCAAGCTGTTGCAGTTGATGGAGAATTATCTTAGCTAGTACCTTTCCTGTGACACTTAATAGGGAAATGCCATGATAATTGTTGCAATCTCCTCTACCGCCCGTCTGTTTGTATAAGATGGTGATCTTAACATTTTTATACTCTTGTGGAACAGTGCCAGTAGACCAGCAAGACAATATCAGCTTCTGCAAGGGCATTGCAAGAATATCAATACCAGCTTTGAGTGGTTCATCTGGTATTGCCAGCTGCTTTATTGTTCTTCAGTCTTATTATGGTAGATGTTACCTCATTAAGATCAGGTGGTATGTCAAGTTGTGTCTTGATTAATTCATTTGGCAGAGTCTGTAAAATGTCAGCACAAACAGAACTCTCACCGTTATAGAGTTACCTATAATGTTCTATCCATCTGGCCAACTTTTCATTCTTGTCGGTGATAGTAGAACCATCTTTTCTTTTTAGCACAGAGCATGATTTAGAGATCAGCCCTGTAGCCTCCTTGATTGTAGAGTACATAGCTTTGATATCACCTTGATCCCTAGCAGTCTTGATCTTAGTACAGAGGGACTCCCAGGATTTCTTTACATATTGTCTAGCTGTTCTCTTGACTTCTGCATGGCACATTAGTAGTTCACCTAGTGCACTTCTTGTCAGCCTTGATTTCATCCTCAAGAGAGCTCGTCTCTTTCTCTACAATAGGCTCCATGGTCTTTAATGAAGTGTTATATCAGTCAGGGTCATGCCTATGCTTTTTACCAAATGTTTTGAGCCCACAGCTGTGAATGGTATGTTTTAAGTCAGTCCATTGGGTATCAGGGTCATCTGATGCAGTGAGTGCCTGCAACTCCTTAGCTAAATCATTACAGAAGTGCTCTCTAAGATGAGGTATGGCTGTATGGGTCACATCTAAGTTATCTGACTGCTTTTTATTACAATGGAACAACTTTGGATAGAATCTCATGAAAGACAGCACAAGACTGTGGTCTGAATCACAGTCAGTACTGTGGTAGGTTTTTGTGTTGGTGACTTCAGATCTATGGCGCTGTCACATAGTCACAAAGTCCAATTGGTGCCATTGTTTTGATCTTGGATGACACCATGACTTTTTTCTGTGAGGTTTTCCGGGAAACAGAGAGTTTGTGATGTATAGGCTTTGTCGAGAACAGAGCTCAGAAAGATGCTGACCACTGTCATTCATGTTACCAACACCAAATTTGCCTAGGCAGCCCTACCAAGATGTGTAGTCATTTCCTACTCTGGCATTCATGTCACCAAGTATCATAATCCTGACCTTTTCATCAACAGATCTGATTAATTTATCAAGTTCTACATAAAAGTTGTCTTTGTCCTCAGATTCAGCTTTCAGAGTTGGGGCATAGGCTGGTATTACCAGAATATTGCCTTGTTTTGTGTTCAATATTAGAGATGATATTCTTTAATTTACTGCAACAGGTGTTTGAATGCTTGATATGATGCTGTTATGAACAGCAAAGCCAATATCACACAATCTTGCTTGGTTCTCAGTCTTGCCAAACCAAAAGAATGTGTAATTATTTCCCCTGATTGAACCAGCACCAGGAAGCCGTGTCTCCTGTAAAGCAGCAATGTGAACATTTCTCAGCTGTAGCTCAGTGTCGATGACAGCTGTCTTCCGTATCTGTACATTTCCAGAGTTAAGTTCAGTGATGGGGGACATTCCAGGGGTCATAGTCCGAATGTTCCAGGTTCCAAAAATAAACTGTTTTCTTCTGTGATTTAAGAGGCATTCCATTTCACACCCATCCATGGAATGTTGTGGTAATCAGTAGCACCCAATTGGTCAAGGACTGCACAACTTGGAGCAGGCGGTAGCTACAATGAAGTTAAATAACCTCTCCCACTGCTGACCATAGTCCCTGGCTCCCAGCATATGTCACCTTTAGCCAGACTTATAACCAGTAACTACCATGGTCCTGGTTTGATTTCTGCAAAAAATATATGCAGCTGCAGTTTACCTCTGCAGGGAACTGGCTTGGTATAATGACAAAAGATGATGAAACAAACTTCAAAGCCAGGACAGTTAAAGCACCTTGGGTTGTCCGACAGCTAATCAAGGGCTTCCCTTGCCCACAACAAATCTGAATCAGAAGAAAGGCATAACCAATACATCCGAGATGAGTTGTAGGTGCAGGGGCAGCCATATGAGTTGGAGTACCAAGTTCATATGCCGTACAAAAGCATGAGGCCCCAGCTCCATGCTTGAATGGTTGTCTGGTGACTGTGAGGTTCATGCGCCCTTCGAGCTTACAGGCCCAGGGTGACCATTCACCCAATAAATGGGCACCTCTGTAAGCCAGGGTAAGGGAGGCTAAGGGTGTACTGACACTTGCCCAAGGTTTGCACCTGGGCTAGTTGAGGGAAGGAGATGCCTTACTTCTCCATTCTAGACAGGCTCCAAGCTAAGTCTAGCCACTGTCCATAAGTGCAAAATTACAAATTGTTCAATTCATACAAATCAACAAGATTGTGGAGACAAACCAAGAGCTGGACCAGGAACTATATGTTAAAGTAAAATTACGACTGTGAATCGTGATGCAAGCTCACCCATAAATCAGGTGATCTGAGTGAATTATGCTCTGACCGTCCCTCTGGCTCTCCCCCTGACCAGTGCACCCCCTGGCTCTCTCTTGAACTGGCACACTAAGAAGTGCCTGGTTCTCTCTGACCGGCATGCCCCCTGGCTCTGACACTCTCTCGGACCAGCGTGCTGTGAGAGAAATTTAGTGGATGAACATTCCTATTCTCTGTATTTCAGTGTTGAGCTCAAGTGGCCTAGTGTACTGAGAAAGATTTTTTCCCATGTTGTAATCGTCTTTCTGTGGCCTTGGTGGTGATAAACAGGGTGCCTGAGTTCTCCAAAACTACGCATCCACCTGCACATACCAGAGCATGCCAGGTGCGTGCTTTAACAAAGTTTCATAGAAAATCTTGAGCCAATCATGTGAAGATGCGAGCAGTAAGCGAATGCCTTTAGAGTATAATAGATAACAGCCACTAAAACACAACTCGGAGTGCGCATACCCTTGGCATCATCAGAAGTGGTGTCTTCTCTGCTTTTCTTCTTCTTTTTCCTTTCCTATTTTATATATCTGTTTTATATGATCTACTATAATAAATAACTGAAAAGACAACTGCTGAGCATTCTGAAGTGTTTATTAGAAGTTTCCATTACAGTCATATTGAAAGAAGTAAAAAAAAATGAGTGATGAGAAGATATGCCTTAGGATGTGCTGGGATACATCATCAGTGGTGTCTCCAGAACCAAATGGGCCTACACAATGACTAAGGCTGTGACAAGCCCCACTGGCACTGTTAATGCATGCTCAGTCCCACTGGATTTGCCATACAACTGATACAAATATATAGGATGCACTGGAACACATCGCCTTTGCCCTTCTGTAGCTAATGTTGGATTAGCTACCCATCCCTAGGTTTTACACGATAGCCATTGGCTCACAGGGATCTCATCCGACCTTTGACAGGTCTTGTTTTCTGTCCTACTGGTTGACGTGCACTCTCCTTACTAGTGGGCTAGTGGGGGAGCCGGTTTTGATGCCAACCATCCATCCATGTGGCAGGTTGTACTAGGTTTCATTGTTATCAATATCAGAGATTGGTGTCTCTGCTACTGGTAACAATGAAACCTAGTACAACCTGTCACATGGATAGATCATACACCCTCACTCAGACAATCCAGCCAGGGTTGATCAATGTGTATCCCATTAGCATTGGCCCACAGATCACACCTCCTGTTTCAAAGCTATCTGGAGACTATCTCTACAGCCTCCATGGTGAATTCGATGGCTTTCCTTTTTGCAGCCCCTGTGATGCCAAGTAGAGTGTAGACCTTGCACAGTGAGTGGCCAGCAAACCTTCTACATCGTACTTCAATGGGTTCACATTGTACCTTCTTGCCTCTCCTCCAGCACTGATCCACCAGCTCCTGGTACTTGGACTGCTTCCTTATCATAGTGAGGTTGTAGGATGGCTCCCAACCTGCCCATCCACTTGCCAGGCCCACTAAAGCCCTGTTTCTCACCTGAGGCTCTGCTATCTCCAGGCATTTTGGGGATCTCCACTTCCTGCCTGTCTGCACCACAATGCCTGCTGAAGCTACTCTAGTTCTGATAGATTACCTCTCTAGTTGTCTCTCTTGTGGAGGTCTGAGCTCTACTACTTAGCTCTCACAGCAGACCCAGCCATCTGCTGAGATAGCTACTGAGCTTCCTGACCTCCATGGGCTCCTCTGTTGACAGGGTTACCTTGCTCATCAGCAGAGACCAGAGGACTTGAGGTAAAATGCCATGTTGGTAAATCCAAGCCTTTTACCTGCCAAGTAGGCCAGACTTTTCTACTGTGGTGAACCAAGTCTCAAACTCCTTGATGGTCACTTGGATTGTTGATGTATCCCTGAGGCTACAATCAAAGAACTTGCCAAGGCTTTTGACTGTTTTCTCAGTGAGGATGGGATTGCGATGCCATCCACATAGACCAAAATCTGCCTACCAATTCCCATTTTCAACATCATGGTCCTGGATTTGGCAAGTTTGAAACATCCTTGCACAGTAGATGAACTTTTCCAGGCCCTGGAGGATCCACCAGGCACTGAGTTATTAAGTAGAAATAAGATTGTCATAATGTTTATT
Organism: Cathorops multiradiatus; assembly: GCA_027575975.1. Classification (NCBI taxonomy): domain Eukaryota; kingdom Metazoa; phylum Chordata; class Actinopteri; order Siluriformes; family Ariidae; genus Cathorops; species Cathorops multiradiatus. The sequence goes on from JAPEKM010000005.1 coordinate 8,733,787, forward strand.
ACGTTGAAAAATAATCTGTTATTAAGTCAAATTAACCCATAATATCTCAAAATAAGTTATTTAATTGAAATCAGAATATTTTCAAAATAATGTTGTTGTAATAATAATAATAATAATTATATCTTGAAAAAAACAAATTATTTTTCATCAAACAAAGATTATAAAAAAAAAAATCATAGCTCTTCAGTACTTTGTCACAACTTGCATTTCAGGTCTTCTGTATAATACACACTGGTTAATTAAAAATAAGAATAAAAAGTGATTTACATACAGCTCTCCAGCTGCATAATGCATGTCTGGACATCCATCGGGAAGTTTTTCAAATCCATTGGACAGGACAATATTAAGGTCAACCTAGGAAAAAGATGTTAGACCACTTCATAGATGTATAACTCCTGTCCATCTGCACAAAGTATGGGCACCCATTTACCATCATTCTTTAATGGAAATTGTATTTAAATACTACTGAGCAGATAGGATTTGGGTGGTGTTTTATTTGCAGTACAGCAGTGACACTGACATGGTGGTGTGTGTGGTGTTGATTTTGAGTGTGTCAAGTACAGCAGTATTGTCTCGGTGTCACTGCTGGGTGAACAGTGCTACTATAGTTCAAAATTGACAAAATGGATAAATTTCAATAATAAAAATTGCTGGCAATAAATGTATTATTGTTGGTCTTAATGTGATGAAGCATGCTGTAGTATGCACTGTCACGGCATGCCACAAGTAGTGATATTATTTAAATCAATTAGTTTATCAGTAGCTAAACAATGGTTTGTCCACTGTTATTTTAATTTTCACAGCTCATAGCCAAATATTGGCTAACATCTTACTGACTTTTGGTTTGCATTACGGGGCTGAGAGTCAATGCTATAAAGAACTGAGTCCCCAATGCTAGGTTTTGAGCCCACCCCAAAGGTTTGGAGTCAATTCCACACACAGAAAATGTTTCGTCTCATGCAAACACTGCAAGCAATGTGATTTTAACATCTGATTGTTATTATGTGGACAGATATTGTCTTTTAATTTGACTTTGGTCGGAATTTAACAAATCAGTGCTGGAAATACAGGCAAGGCCCTCTAACAGTAATTTGTTGGTCACACTGAAATATAGTTGCTAAAGTATGCTGAATGAGTAAAATAAATGTTGCTAGTTTGTATATAAAGAAATGTTATGTGTATGTTGTTACTATAGAAATGATAAAATATCAGAACGAGGTCATTAATATAAACTTGTGATGTGCAACTGCACCAATCAGAATGCAGAATGGTGTAAATTGTTATAAAATATCACAGTGCTCATGGGCAGTGAGCGATCATGATGTTCTTGCTTACGAGTTTTGATGGTGAATTATTTGAGTTATAGCTCATTGCATTTTGTGGAACCTATGTAGCTCTGTGTGACAAAAACACTTCATGGAGAATCATGTCCCCTGAAGCACATTTCAACATGCATTATTTTACATGCACAATTCCCCTGACAACACTTCCAAAACCAAAGTCATCCCACAACCTGGGGTCCATTTATGTTTTCCCATTCTTCAGAATTGAGGTTTATTTGTAATTACTATACATCAGAGTTGTAATTCAAAGATTTCTGCATAAATGAGTGAATATTACTCAATAAGTGTGTTACAGCCAGGACACCATTCAGCCCACGTGGGAACTTGGCCTAATAAAAAGTATGATTTGTACAGCATCTATAAAGGGGGATGGAATTGATGCCATCAGCCTGGTATTTAAAATAAATTACTGTAATCATCCCTGGTGTAAAACTGCCTTTACTCTAGTCTAGTCCCTTCAGATTAACTTTCTTATGAGATTACTAATCAATATTGTGGTGCCAGTCATGTGATGTACAGCGTGCTATAGATGAACCTTCAGGATGTTTTCATGTCAGAAGGGAGAACAGGAACTAGAGCACAACACTCAATGTAACTATAGATGAATAAAAAGCAGAATGTGCCATTCTTTATTTTTCTTTAATGACATTCTTTAGTGTTTGTGAAGTGTACCGAGTAATTTGATAATGAATCCAATTTTAAATTTAGTAAAGAATCTCACTATATGTTTTTATAGTTTGCATATACATATGTACATATTATAGTTACATATGATGTTGCCGTTATCTCTTATAAAAAATCCAACAGTTGTCCCAATCACTCTGACCAATCAGAATCCAGAACTGAAACTTAGTATTGTCCATTGTCATGAATGTACCTGATGCTGTAAAGAACAGTTCCATCCTTGAAGATCCTCAGCAGCTTGTTCTCAGTGGTGACGTCATGGAAATTGGCTCCTTTCTCATTGGCGAAGAACAAGTCAGGTTTCCAAATTGAGTCCAACATGGATGGGTCCAAATCCAACGATGAATCTGGATACTCACTGTAGGAAAGGCGTGGGTCGTTCCACTTCTGACGCAGGAAAATGTTTACTCTGTAGTCCTGAAGGAAAAAAACCCAAAATTATTTCATCAAAATTTCAAATGACTTAGTCAGAAGCATAATGTCTGATTTGGAAAAGGGGTTTTTGCTTCCTTCATTCTGTTTTAAATGCTGTCACAACCCAGAGGCCACTGAAACAGATAGAACCCAATAAGCAACTACAGAAAATGAACAGAAGCGTACCTGAAGAGGGAGCTCCTGAGGAGACCAGTCAGGAGGCAGGTGCAGCAGCACAGTCCAGAACTCACCCAGCGAAATCCAGGAAGATGGCACAAGGGCAGAGTGCCTGATGATAATAATTCCAGGGAGAAAAACGGAGCCAGAAAAAAATAAGAGTCCCGAGTCAGAGTCACAGCAACTAGCCCCAAAAACAGCAGGCAAAATTGTAGTCCAAAAAATGTAATCTAAGTCGGGGAACAGAGTGAGACCATGAACGTGAGTATTTATCTGCATTGAGTGATTCTCCTTGGTGTGTTTATATAGAGTGACTGATAGCAAATGTGGCATGAGGAGAACGGGGAAAACGTGGAGTGGAGCACAAAGGATTTGGAAGTTCCGAGCTGGATGACAGTAACCCCACCACCACCACCACCACCACCCTTAAGGATGCCTCTGGGCATCCCAGACAGAGCTCCTGGGTTCTTGTGGTGGAAATTCCTGATGAACGCAGGGTCGAGGATGAAACACACTGGCACCCAACACTTCTCCTCCGGGCCATAACCTTCCAGTCGACTAGATACTGTAACCCCCGACCTCTTCAATGGACCTTCAGTAGTTTCCTAACTGTGTAGGCCTCCCCTCCATCAACAATCCTGGGAAGGAGAGGTCTTGGAAGGGTGGGAGAAGGGACTAGAGACCAGTGGTCTCAGTTGGGAGACATGAAAAGATGGGTGGAGCCGTCACATAGACCTGGGAAATTCCAATCTCACAGTCGTGGGGTTAATGACCTTAGAAATAGGAAAGGGGCCAACAAACCTGGGGGCCATCTTACATGAGGGAACCCTAAGAGGGAGATTGGCTGTGGACAACATGACCTTTTGTCCCAGGTGGTAGACTGGAGCCAGTCTGCGATGTTGATCTGCCATCCTTTTACATGTGTGATTGATGCATAATAGGTGACATCTGGCATCCACCCAAACTCTGCGGCAGCATCAGACAAAGGCTTGGGCTGAAGGAACAGATGACTCCTCCTCCTGTTCAGGAAAAAGAGGGTGGTGGTAACCGAAGCAATAGTGGAAGGGAGTTAGCCTGGTGGATGATGAGGTACGGCTGTTGTGGGTGTATTCATTCCAAGGGAGCTCCTGGCTCTAGGAAGAAGAATCACTGGACATAAAGCATCTTAGTGCAATCTCCAGCTTCTGATTGGTGCACTCTGTCTGCCCATTAGTCTGGGGGTGGTAACCTGAGGAGAAGCTGGGAGTGGCCCCAATGAGCTTGCAGAACTCTTTCCAGAAGTAAGCAGAGAACTGGGGCCCTCTGTCAGACACAATGTTAGTAGGCAGATCATGAATCTGGAACACATGATAGATAAACAGTTCTGTCATCTCTTTAGCTGAAGGCAGCTTAGGGAGGGGAATGAAGTGAGTCACCTTAGAGAAGTGATTGAGAATCATCATGATGCAAGTATTACCCTTGGAGCTGGGGAGGTCAGTGACAAAATCCACTGCAATGTGGGACCAAGGATGGTGAAGTACAGGTAGGGGTCTTAATAGTCTGTCAGCAAGTTGGTTGCTGGTCTTGTTCCTGGAGCAGATGTCACAGGTTGCCACAAAGGTCATAATGTCTCACTGTATGCTCAGCCACCAGAAGCATTGCCTGAGGATGGCAAGGGTCCGGGCTGCCCCGGGGTGACAGGCGAGGAGGGAGCTGTGCCCCCACTGAAGCACTTGGGAGCACACGCAAGAGGGCACATACAGGCAGTTGGGTGGACCATTGACTGTTCCTGGATCACTGGACAGGGTGTTTTGGACAGCATCTCCTATGTTGAGTCGGGTGGTGGCCACGAGACAATGGGCAGAGAGGATGGGCTTGGTGGTGTCTTGCTGAGAGTCCAGAAAAAAATGCCTGGAAAGAGCATCTGGCTTGATGTTTTTTGTAGACTGCTCTAATTGAGAGCACAAAGTTGAAGTGGGAGAAAAACAGTAACCATCTGGCTTGATGTGCATTGAGATGTTTGGCAGACCTGAGGTACTTGATGGTCTCTCCAAATGATGAATGGAATCTCAGTCCTCTCCAACCAGTGCCTCCACTCCTCCAGGGCTGGCTTGATGGCTAGCAGTTCTCGAGCTGCAATGCCATAGTTGCATTCCACTGGGGTCATGCAATGAGAAAAGAATGTGAGAAGGCTCTCTCAGCAAGGTCAGTCCAAAAGAAGGGATGCTTGGAAGATGTGAGTTCGGTCAGAGGACTGGCGATGGTGCAAAAGTTCTTGATAGACTTTCGATAGAAGTTAGTGAACCCCAAAAAGCACTGCAGTTCCTTACAGGAAGAGGGGACAGGCTACTCACAGACTGTCTTGACCTTTTCAGGGTCCATTTGGACCACACCAGGGGAAATCACAAAGCCCAAGAAGGACACGATGCATTCGTGAAACTTGCACTTTTCTGCTTTGGCAAAGAGTTGGTTCTCTAGGAGTTGCTGCAGGACCTGTTTGATGTGGGACCAATGGATCTCCAGTGTGGGGGGGAAGATGAAGATATCATCGAGATAAACAAAGATGAATTGGTTAATGAAATCTTGTAAAACATCATTGATTAGGGTTTGAAAGACAGAGGTGGTGTTAGTGAGTCCAAACAGAATAACCAGATGTTCGTAGTGGCCCATCGGAGTGTGCAGCACCATCTTCCATTCGTCTCCTTCTCTTATTCATACCAGGTGGTAAACACTGAGGAGGTCCCGCTTGGTAGAAAACTGAGCCCCCTGAAATAATTCAGAGGCAGTGGACATGAGTGGTAGGGGATAGCAATTCCTGATGGTGATAGCATTGAGTCGCCAATAATCAATGCAGGGCCTGAAGGACTTGTCTTTCTTTTCCACAAAGAAGAACCCTGCTCCAGCAGGAATGTATGACGGCTGAATGATGCCAGCTGCTAGAGACTCTGACATGTATTTGTCCATGGCCTCCCACTCCATGGGGGAAAGAGAGTAGATACAACCCTGGGAGATGTGGTTCCAGGTAACAGCTCTATGGAGCAATTGTAGGGTCAGCGTAGAGGAAGAGAGGTGGCACGAGGCTTACTGAATACCAAACAAAGGTCAAGATATTCGGGGGGCACATTAGAAAGATCAATAGTTTCATCAGGGCTGGTGGCAAGAGGGTCCAGAGGAGTCTGAGCAGAAGATAGGCAAAAGGCCAGGCAGCAAGTACTCCAAGAGAGAATGGTCCCATCACTCCAGTTAATGTGAGGGTTGTGGAGGTGTAACCAAGGGAGGCCAAGGACAATAAATTCAAGGGAGTCATTTGTGGTGTAGAACGAAATTGATTTGACGTGATTACCAAAACCCTTCAAAGTAACAGGGTCAGAGACACAGGAAATGGGGCTGAGTTCAGTCCCATTCAGGGCTCTGGTCACAAAAAGGCCATCTAGCTGACACAAGTGGATGCCCAATTCTTCTGCCCAGGAAGTCCTGATGAAGCTCTGGTCCACACTGGAATCAATGAGGGTTTGAACAGACTGGACTTTGTTCTGGAACAAAATCTCAATGGTCAGTGTTGACCTAACAGTGGGGGAAGTGTGTGTAGAGATGCCCACCTGTATCCCCACATCTACTGGTGGGCAGAGCCTTTTACTGGGCAGTGGGAAATTAAATGTCCAGACTATCCACAATAAAAACAGGAACTAGTTTCTTGATGGCATCTTATTTCCTCTAGGGTTACCCAGGTTCTGCCTAATTGTATGGGTTCCAATTCAATGGAGGTGGCACCCTCTGATGGATGGGTGATGGTCCTGGGTTCGGCCCTTTGGCTTCATCTCTGATCCCTTCTCTGGTTGTGCAGCAGAAGGCGCATGTCCACCCGACCGGCCAGGTCTACCAAGCCATCCAGGCTCTCAGGAAGGTCATGAAGCACAATCTCATCCAGGATGGCATGATTTAGCCCATGAAAGAAGGCATTGTACAAAGTGCTCATGTTCCAGTCAACTGCTGCAGCAAGGGTCCAGAACTCCATGGCATAATCATGAGCAGAGTGGGCATCTTGCTTCAGCCCCATCAGCTGTCTTGCTGCCTCCCTGCCCTTGGGGGAATGGTCAAAAACCTTCTGCATCTCCTCAGAGAACTCCTTGAAACTTGAGCAGCAGGGTGCCCTGGCATCCCAGATAGTTGTTCCCCACTCCTGTGTCTTTCCTGTTAAGAGTGTGATGACATAAGCTACATGGGAACTCTCAGATTGGAAAGCAGATGCCTGAAGTTACATGGCTAAGGAGCACTGTGAGGGGAATGAACGGCAAGTACCGGGTGCACCATCATACAGCTGTGGAGCAGGTAGTCAAGGCTCATGGAGGGGATGTAAAGCTGGAGCGGCTGGTTGACTAGTTAGGGCTGCTTCTGGTCAGCCCGTGATTGAAGCCTGAAGGCTCTTCATCTGTGAGGAGAGTCTTTGTAGGGCATCAGCGATGGAAGACGTGCTCTGGTGAATAGCTATAATCTCTTGTTGATGAGATCCAAGAACAGAGCCCTGCTTAGCCAATGCAGATTTAAGTGCATCGTAGTCTGCTGGATCCATGATGTATGACCCAGAGGCCACAGAAACAGATAGGACCCAATAAGCAACTATAGAAAATGAACAGCAGTGTACCTGAAGAGTGGGCTCGTGAGAAGAGTGGTCAGGAGGCAGGCGCAGCAGCACTGTCCACAAATCACTCAGCAAAATCCAGGAAAACAGTGCGAGGGCAGATTGACTGGATAATAATCCCAGGGAGAAAAATAGAGCCGGAAAAAATAAGAGTCCCAAATGAGAGTCACAACACCAAGTCCCAAAAACAGCAGGCAAAATTGTAGTTCAAAAAATGTAATCCAAGTCGGGGAACAGATCAAGAGCATGAACGTGACCGTGAACCAAACAAAACTTACAGCGAGTATTTATCTACGTTGAGTAATTCTCCTTTGTGTTTTTATATAGAGTGACTGATAGCAAATGCAGCACCAGGAGAACGGAGGAAAAACATGGAATGGAGTGGAGTGCAAAGGAGCAGATCGGGATTTGGGAGTTCCAGGCTGGATCATGACAAAATGCAAACATTAGCAGTGGAATAAACCGTGATATTTGACCAAACAAGGACTTTACATAATGACAACCATAATGCTGAAAAAATCCACGGCTCAAACAATCTGAGGCCCTGTTTACACCTGGCCTTTTTATGCATGTGCATTGTATTCTGCTCACATTTTAATCACATGTTTACATTTGTAGACAAATCTCTACTTACACTGACTGAAATTCACTAATATGCACATTATGTTACTGTATACAAACACCAACAGGTTGATCCACATTTTCAGTTGCTTTATGAATAAGTTCTTCACCATTTTACTCTCACTATCATAATTAAAGATGGCTTTCATGGATTACGTGCTTCTTCCATCTGGAAAAGGGTTTGGTTCCTGATGCATTGTATAAGTCTAAAAAGTGTCTCGGTCCACCTGAAGTGGAATGAAATGGCTGAGCGTAAACAGGGTCCAACCTGGCCAATCCAAAGCATTTATTAGAATTACTTTGGTAGCTTTAAGGCAAGACCCTAGAGGTGAATAGGGTAATTGTTCCAAGTATTTTTTTTTAATATTTAAAATTTTTCTAAAATTCTGAATTTATTCATGCAAATCAGGAATCATCTCATTAAATGTGTATAAATTTGTGTACTATTTATAGCCAAAAAAATCCGGTCTTGAAATGATATTGGAAAATCATTTAACTGAAAAAAATACCAAGTATTGTTATAAAATTCAACAGGACTCAGCATTTTCTCTGATAAGCTTCTGATCAATGACATGAATAATAGTATAAAATTTTATGGATGCAATTAATCTAAGTTCTGTACAAATAAAGATGAGTTTCCCCCTACACTAGTTATTGTAGTTTATAAGATTTATAAAAGCAATTATTTAATAACGACCCATAACACGGGATTATGACATGAGTGTGGAGAGTGGGTGGAGTTTAAAGCCTTCTGCAGAATTGTTTTTGACTAACACAGTGGTCATGAGTGGACACAAAACAGTTAAATTAACATCTTTTTCTGCTAAGTACTGAGATATTTATTGCTACACTTTAAGAGATGTAATTTAATGAAAATCATTTATAGTCATCTATGAAAATGATTGCCATTTCTTCCTGTACTGTCTTGCCTTAAATTGTGCAATTTTGTGTTTTCATTATAAAAGCAGTTTATGCTGTGCACAAGATTTACTGGAAGTAATTGCCTAAATTGCTTTTGAGTTATGTATTTAATTGTATATTTTATGTTTGTCATGCTGTACATCTCTGGATATGTAAAATGGCAGTACATATGCAAAGTAAAGTCTGCTCCAGTTCACTTTTCTTTTCTCATCATTTAAAGTGAGCTATAGAGTTTGCCATAAGCACCACCAAGCCATTTGTTATTCAGTGTACATGCAGCTTAATTATCTTTGTTTATGGAAGAATGCTGTCTCGTATGTCACACATCATTTAGGCTCTTCTATATACAGTCTTTCAGCAAAATGTATTCGTACAAATAGCATTAACATTCCCTTATGCATTATAGTGTTAGCGTATGGTGTGAGCTGAACCTTTTATTATAACAGCTAATTACCACTTCAAATTTTAAAAGCCATTTGCTAAATAAATAAATAAATAACACATTACCGTTACACTTTCTGTAATCCAAATTAATTTCAAAATTAAGTTGGGGATTATAATTAATCCAAGCTATTAAAAAAAACTGTTAGTGTTTAGGCATGCAAGCGTTTTGCTGAAATATACTTAGGGTCTCCAGAAATGTTCTTCACTCTTGGGTCTAAAATTTTTTGCCTGTCCTGTCAATGCAGAAATCCTCATGTCTGTAAACACAATTATGATTTGATATCAGCCTCATTTATTCTGAGTATTCACTGGGCATGGATTGGGTTTGAACAGATAAGTTTCTTTCTGAAGAGCAAAACAATGCTCAGTATATCAGCATATCTTGAGGGGTTTTGTTGATCAATTTGTTTTTATCTCAGTCCTTAAAACATGAGGCCCAAAGGGGCTGCTGGGAATGCAAGTGAGCAATTGGCCACTGGTTGCTGTGTGAATTATTAACAGAAATATAATTGAACAAATGTACATGTGGAGCAAGGAGTCAGCGATCCAATACTGCCCTAAGCCCTGAGCAATATTAAAGTGTCAATTAACATAACCATCCCTTAAAGGATCCACCACCAGCCTAGCTCAATCGGGAGCATTCAAACTATTTGGCTACATTTTTAGGAATAGTTTTAAAAATATATAAAAAGTAAGAAAATGGCAAATGATAGGAGGGATTAATGATGATACCTAAGTCACCATGGTGATCTCAGATTTTGAGTTGTTCATTTTGTTGAAGTGGACGTTCAACAAGATGACATGCAACTAGGGACAATAAACTACCCATCGGCATCTTGCTTAAGAAGTTGAAGTAAATGCAAGAAGAGAGCAATCTTACCATGGTGGTCTCAGTGACAGAACCAAAGCTGTTGATGAAAATGTTGCAAGTGACATTTACAGGGGGACCTGTGAAAAACAGAATGGAAATGAACCCTAAATCAACACTGGTATTAGTATCAAGTATGGTCAAGCCATGTTTATTTCTTTTTTGTCTCTTGACTAGCAAGTTAAGTGTACCATTATGAATTCATAGGTGACTGAAAGGAATCATAATCCTAACTGAAAATGGGTCCAAATTCGGAGTCAATTAGTGGGTAAAGCTGCAAACCGTGATGCCTTACCTTTCATATTGAATACAACTAAATCACTCATTCATTGTTCATTAGAATAAATGTGGGATTTTATGGGGGTTTTCCCCTCACGTTTTTAAGCATGTGTGTAATGTGGCTTGTCAAAATACATGGTCAGTTGATGTGCCTTTCAGAAGTGGCTTGTGACCAAAGATTTTGGTGTTGCACGATGACATTATTAATGACCTAGCCTCAAATTGGTAACTATCGAGTGAACTTCTAGAATAATGAGTAGTTAAGAGTTATTGAACAGTTGACATACTGTACTGTATGTGGTGATGGACAGAGATGCGTGTAAATGTAGTGTACGTAACATACCAAAAAAAAGTTACAGGCCACAACAAAGCTCTTTAAAAATGTGTACAGGATTGAAAGTGTTAGTTAAACCCTTTAAAGTCAACAGTTGATTGTAAAGTGTCAATAAACATTTGTTTTCTTTCATGGTTAAACTTTTTCATTGGGACCTGATTTGGGAAAATTTAATAATCCAAAAAGACAGATTGGTGAGCAGTCATCTGCCTAATTGATGTTGACTAAAAAGTATTTCAGAGGGTGAGGGAAGGTCCATCCATCAATACTGTATGATGAGCTAGACCATACATCAATACTTAATTTGTCAGTGAACATTTGTTAACAAAACTGCATATTGTTTATGTCTATTCTCCTGTTCATAGTTTGCCAAAAATGTTTCTTCCATTTCAAATCATAGACTCTGTGTATGAAAGTGAATTTGTGAGCTCTACTTTCCTGCTCTGGCTTTATGAATATTACACACCACTCTATACTAATATGTGCTTCAGTGTTTGAATAGCACATAGCCAATGTAAGTACGGAGCATAGTGCAAGAAAAACTGCCAGATATGCATTTGAACAAGGTTATATTTAGTGATGCTGTGCTGGGTTTGAGATGCAATGCATTGACAGAAATATCCATTCATCCATTATCCGTAACTGCTTATCCTGTGCAGGGTCACAGGCAAGCTGGAGCTTATCCCAGCTAACTATGGGTGAGAGGTGGGGTACACCCTGGACAAGTTGCCAGATCATCGCAGGGCTGACACATAGAGACAGACGACCATTCACACCTATGGTCAATTTTAGAGCCACCAATTAACCTAACCTGCATGTATTTAGACTGTGGGGGAAACCAAAGTACCTGTAGGAAACCCATGCAGAAACAGGGAGAACATGCAAACTACACACAGAAAGGCCCCTGTTGGCCACTGGGCTCAAACCCAGAAACTTCTCACTGTGAGGCAACAGTGTTAACCACTACACCACCGTGCCACCCTGACAGAAAGATAGGACTGATTAATGGGAATTAAATGGAAGTGTGGATGGAAATTGGTTTATTATGATATTATTATTGGGATTTGGGATGGGTTGGGGTTGCTTTTTTTTAAGGAATGGGTCAGGAAAGGGAGATTATAATTGGAATTGGTGAAAGAGAATGGAATTGTGTTTCAATATTCTGGGATTGAGATAAGTTGCCAAGTGTGAATTACTGTAGGTATCAGGCTGGAAAAGGTTACAAAACCATCTCTAAAGAGATTGAACTCCACCAATCCACAGTCAGACACATAAATGGAGAGAATTCAAGACCATTGTTACCTTCCCCAGGAGTGGTCAACCAACAAAGATCACTCCAAGAGCAAGGCATGTAATAGTTGGCAAGATCACAAAGGACCCCAGGGTAACTTCTCAGCAACTGAAGGCCTCTCTTACGGTACATTAGCTAATGTTAATGTTCATGAGTCCACCATCAGGAGAACACTGAACAACAATGATGTGCTTGGCAGGGTTGCAAGAAGAAAGACACTGCTCTCCAAAAAGAACATTGCTACTCGTCTGCAGTTTGCTAAAGATCACGTGGACAAGCCAGAAGGCTATTGG
>JAPEKM010000005.1:8776363-8787600 GCA_027575975.1 Cathorops multiradiatus
ACAGACTTCTACATGCATTGCAAGTGTGAAAACCAGCAAAATCGGCAGCGTATCAAATACTTGTTCTCCCCACTGTAGATGCAGCTGTTGATAAGGTTGTAGATGAGGCTGTAGATGGTTGTTCTAAATGAGGCTGTTGATGAGGTTGTAAATGAGGCTATAAATGTTTGCTGTAGATGAGGCTGTAGATGGTTGTTGTCGATGAGGCTGTTGATAAGGTTGTAGATGAGGCTGTGGATGAGGTTGTAGATGAGGCTGTAGATGGTTGTTGTAGATGAGGCTGTAAAGGAGGTTGTAGAAGAGGCTGTAGATAGTTATTGGAGATGAGGTTGTAGAAGAGGCTGTAGATGGTTGTTGTAGATGAGGTTGTAGAAGAGGCTGAAGAAGAGGCTATAGATGTGGTGGTCGTGGATGATTTTATAGATGAGATTGTAGATGAAGCTGTACATGTGGCTGAAGTTGAGTTTGTACATGACACTGCAGATTGTGGTTGTAGATGAGCCTGTAGAGGATGCTATAGAGGTGGTTATAGATGAGGATATATGTGAGGCTGTACATGGTGGTTTTCAATGAGGTTGTAGATGGCGGTTTTCGATGAGGCTGTAGATTAGCAATCATGTGTGTGAATGTGTGCGTTTGTGTGTGTCTGTGTATGTGTGAGGATGAATGATGAATGATCACAATTAATGATCGAGCGAATAAGAAGTGCCATATTCCAAAGAACAGTCCCTTGCCCCCAATTCAAATTACATTAGGTGAGTGCATGTGTTATCTGTTTATGAGTTTCCCTGTATGAGGAAAACCTGGGAAGACATGCTGAATTAGCATAACACGCACACACACAATGAGGTGTATTGAAACCAGGAAGGCCTGGTAAAGACATCAGACTCCTGCTCCAGAGCATGTAAGGATCCATTTTCATAAACTGTTCTGTGCCCCCCCCCCCACACACACACAGGAGTTTGTTCTCTTTTTGTTCTGAAGATTTATATGCACTCTCCCATCTACTTTCCCACTTTGGTTTGGCATGAGAACATAGACGTCTTCTCAGAACTTTCCACAGTCTGGGAAGGAAACGCTTGTGTGTGTGTGTGTGTGTGTCACAACTCATCAGTTTCCTTGACTCCTTCAAAGCTTTCTAACTCCACCTACTGTCTGCTTTCCATCAGGAACCTTCCTCTGATACACCACAGGACAGACTTTCTTCACAGTATTATTGTGTTTTCCAGGCAATGTTCTGTACAAATGCATGCTGGATGAAATGCAGGATGAACAGGAAATAAGTGTTCATTTTTGCTTTTACCCATAATTCTTAGTGCCATAGGGCACTGAGAATAATTTCACATGGTCATCACAGTGAAATTGCTAATTACTCCTCAAACATTCAGAAAAGTCTAAAATTCAAGGAATATGGAGCATACAAGAGAACATGGGATCTGGAAAGAAAGAAAATATGATAAAAAATAGCAAAAGTAACAAATTTAAGGCTTTTTAAACTTACTTACTTACTGCCCATTATGCCTGCTGACATGTAGGGCAGAAACAACAGATGACCACTTCTGTCTGTCCTGGGCCAATTTCTGTACTGTGCCCCAAGTGTGGTTCAGGGTCTTCATTTCTGACTCTACCGTGCATTGCCAGGTGTTCTTGGGTCACCCTCTCTTACGCCATCCTTCTGGTGTTTAGTATAGAGCAGTATGTGTGATGTTATCTTGCTGTCTTTGAAGGATGTGTCCGATCCATCTCCATCGCTTTCACATAATGATGGTTTTCATGCTGTCCTGATTACAGTGAGTGAATCACTTGGTTAGAGATGGTTCTTGGCCAGAAAATGCGAATGTGTAGAATTAAATGGAAATTCTTGGTGTGGAACGCTGAGAGTTTAGAAATGTCATACTCAGTCATTCTCCAGCATTCTGAACCATATAGAAGTGTAGATAGAACATAGCTCTTGTACAATCTTAGCTTGGTATTGGTGCTATATTGGGGTGACTTCTATACATTATTCAACATTACAAAGGCATTTCTGGCTTTTAATATTGCTACCTGCCCCTCCATTATGCCTGACAATGCTGCCGAGGTAGGTAAACTCCTCTGTTGCTTGTAAATCTACTCTGTCTACTTGGACTGGTGAAGGGTTTGGGATGTTGTGTGTCTTGACTTACAGTATGTTTTCTTTTTGCTGATCTTCAATCTCACTTACTTAGCATATGTGTTGAGATGAGATGTTTTTTCTTATATGTGATGGTGTGTATGGGAAAGACGGGCTAGATCATCTGGAAAGTTGAGGTCCACCAGGGTGGTTAAAAGGCTCCACCTTATGCCTCTTGGTTGGTCTTCAGTGGTGTCGCATTATCCATTTGATGGTCAGGTTGAAGAGTAATACTGACATGATGCATCCCTGTCTGGCTCCTGTTTTAACTTCAGAAGTGTTGTCACTGTTTCCCACTGCACAAGTGAAGTTGCTGTAGAAACTCTTGATGAGTAGAATTATCTGTTGGAGAATGCCATATGCATGAAGTGTATGCCAAAAGCTGTATTGATGGATACTGTCAAAGGCTTTCTCAAAATCCACAAAGTTGATGTACAGCTGTCTCTGCCATTCTGTACACTGCTCCATGATATTGTGCAAGGCGAATATTTGGTTGACACAACCTCTTCCTTTGCAGAAGCCTGCCTGCTCTCTCTTTAACTGCTCATCCAATGCGTCAGAGATTCTCTATATGATTATCTTTGTAAGGATCTTGCTTGTAATGGATAGGAGGGTGATCCTGCATCAGTTGTTGCAATTACTAAGTGCTCCCTTCTTTGGTATCTTCACAATGATGCCCTTGGCCCATTTGTTTATCTTCTTTTCCTCCCAAATGGCTGTAAAAGTGGGTGGAGAATCTTTGCAGCTAGCTCAGGATTGGTCTTGAATAGCTCTCCATTTTGGTTGTCATGTCTGGGAGCATTCCTCTTCTGAAGGGATTTTATAGCAGCATTAATTTCTTCCTTCTCAGGTGGGGTGGTGATAATATCCATGTCTTCCTCAGCTTCCTGTATATCAACTTCTATTGGCGGTAGTGGTCTGTTAAGGATTTCACTGATGTGTTCTGCCTATCAAGCATCTTGCTCTCTTTCTGATATTAGTAGTCTCCCTTGCTTGTCTTTAACAGGAGCATCTGTAGTTCTTCTGTACTTGCCACATATAGTTCTTGTGAGCTTGTATACTTTGCCTTGCTGCCCAGTACTGGCTGCTTTCTCTGCCTCCTTTACAACTCACTTGTCACTTTACAGCTCACTTGTCTGCTCTGGTCATTTTCTTGACAATCCATTCAGCTTCCCTATATTGGTGCTATCTTTCTTGTAGTCTTCCAGACCTTGACTTGTGGACTTTCTTCTTTAGTGTTGTTCAATTTTCTATAGCCTGCCAGGTGGTTGGCATTATCCATTATTTCTTCCTGTGCTGTTTGAAACCGAGGCAAGCCTCACTATTTTGGAGAATGCTGTTCTAACTTGCATCCACTTCCTATTAATTTCATCTGTATCTGATTGGGAATGATCTTCAATATCAACCAGCACTTGGAACTTATTCTTCAGTTGTAAAGTAAATGCAGTCTTCATTTGGGGATCCTCTACCTTCCTATGTTGTAATGCTGATGTCCTGTCTTTTGGTATCTGGTTCTTCTAAGCTTTAATCTTAGCATTTCTGCTCTGAGTCTGGCATTGGTTCTGGCTCTTGTGCTGGAGCTGACACTGGTTCTGACTTTGGTTCTGGCTCTGGTGCTGGCACTGACTTAGGCACTGGCTCTGATTCTGGTGCTGGTTTTGGCACAGACTCTTGCACTGGTGCTGACTCTTACACTGGTCCTAGCTCTGGCTCTGGTCTGGTTGCTGGCTGTGGCTCTAGCTCTGGTTCTGACTTTGACTCTTGCTCTACCAGTGGCTCTGGTTCAGGCTCTGGCTCTGATTCTTGCTCAGGCTCTGGTTCTGGCTCTGGTGCTGGCTCTGGCTCTTGCTCTAGCATTGGCTCTGGCTTCTGCTCTGGTTCAGGTGCTGGCTCTGGCTCTGATGCAGGCTCTAGCTCTGACTCTGGCTCTGATGCAGGCTCCAGCTCTTGCATTGGTTTTATCTCCGGCTCTGGTTCAGGTGCTGGCTCTGGCTCTGATGAAGGCTTTGGCTCTTGCTTTGGTTCTAGCTCTGGCTCTGACGCAGGCTTCGGCTCTTGTCCTGGCTCTAGCTTTGGCTCTGGTTCAGGCTCTGGCTCTGGTTCAGGTGCTGGCTCTGGGATTGACTGTGAGACTGGCTCTGAAGCGATGGCTTCAAGGAGGAGCTCAGGAGCAACTGTCTCCTCTGCTGTCACTGTGTCAGCCACTGGGAGGAGCTCTGGAGCAATGGCCTCCTCTGCTGCCATTGCATCGGTCTCAGACGTGCTAGCTCCTTCCCAAATATTTTCATGGGGATCCTCCTTCTCTAATACCTCATAAATGTACCTGAAAAGCCTGTGAACTCTGAAGGCATGGGTGCTCTACTCTCATGAGGAACTTGACCCATCAGTGTGCTCATCCCATGAGCCAAGGGATCATGTAGCTTACCCAGACAGGTTCTGGAAGCTTAGGCTCTTCTAGAGCCCCATAAAAGAAGGCACACTGCATGGTGAATCCACAAGGGTGATATTCTCCATCTTAGGGTGTTGGAGTGTCTACTCCAGTATGCTGCTGGAAAAACAAGGCTAGGGGCTGAGGTATGAAAATCCAGAAGTGGCTTGGAATGGCGTACTGGAAGACTTCTGCTACATCTATAGTTTGGTGAAGTATTCTGTCAGGGAGGGGTTGGAAGACAGTTGTAAGTGCAAAAACATTATTTATTTATAAAAGAGACAACAAGCAAACAATCCAAATTGGCAGGCAAAATCGGAAACGAGGAAACATGCAAAAGGTCGAGCAAAACACAGACAGAAAATCACAGGAACAGGCAGAATCAAGAAATGAGGAAACAAGAAAACAGGAATCAGGAAACCAGGAAAACAATTAAGGAACTACTGTAAGGCTCGGTAATGTGTCCACACATAATGCAGCACTTTGCAATCTGAGTGTTGTTTTCATATTCTTTATATAGGCACGCTGATTGCACCTTAATCCTGTACAGGTGTGCATCGTTAATGGTGTGTGTGCGAGAGTCCACCTGACGCGTGCCCAGTCCAGAGCGCGCCCGAGAATCCGACTGATGCATGCGCCATGATGCGCAGGTGTGACACAGAAACCTTGAGAGGAACCAGACTCAAAAGGGAACCCATCTTCATTTGGGTAATAACAGATAGTGTGATTTTAAAAAAAATCTGTGATTTGTTAATTCATGTGAACTGACAAAAGTACAAAGAAAATATTTTCAGTAGTTTTACTAACCAACTTAATTGTATTTTGTAAATATAAATGAAATAAAAAATTGATGCCTGCAATACACTCAAAGTTGGGACAAAGGCATTTTATTACATCACTGTGATGTTATACAACCCATTGCATTACATCACTGTTCCTTTTAATAACCCTTTTTAATCATATGGGATCTGAGGATACTAATTGTTGCAGTTTTGCAATTGGAATTTTTGTCCATTCTTGCTTGATACAAAACTTCAGTTGCTCAACAGTCTATGGTCTTCATTGTCTGATTCTGCTTTTTATGATGTGCTATACTGTTAGAATGCAGGCACTCACAGATGCATGCGCAGAGGTGAGCAAAGCGCAGACTGTCAACAAAGCCAAAACAATAGACAGAAATCAGAGTTGGAAAACTAATGAGGGTCAAGCAATCAGCAAACAACTTAGTGAAGGAAAGACAAAGAGCGAAAACTAGGAAAAGGTAGCAAAAGGTTAGAAACACGAGAAGCAGTTAGAAAAGATACAAGGCTTTGTACGAACTGAGCTAGCGGGACAATACTTCAAAAAGATGTGTGTGTTTGGGGAGTTTAAATAGAGGGACTGGTAATTGAGGAAATGGAAATTAGCTGAGATTCAGTATGCTGGAGACAGAGGGCACTGTGTGTCTTGGAACTTGTAGGTCAGGGTATCCATGTTTGGTGTTTCCTCAATGGGTTTACTGATAGCCCCTCCACCCCCTGAGGAGCTACCTCTGGGAGCTACATTCTTTCTTGGATGGCCCCTACCTCTGAATGCTGGTTTGGTGGGATATTGGGCATGAAATTCTTGTTTTAGAAGAGGATCTCGAATGTCCTTGTCCCTGACCCAACTTTGTTCCTCTGGTCCATATCCTTCCCAGTCTATCAGGTACTCAACTTGGCCTCCTCTTTGCCTTGAATAGAGGATTTTGTTAACCTGGTAGATGGGTTCTCCCTCCAGATCAAATGTTGTGTGCTCCTGGACTGTTGTGTTGCTGGCAAGGGTTTCCGGGATAGCAGGCTTTAGCTGCGATATGTGGAAGGTTGCAGATACTCGGCTGTGAGGGGGAAGTTCCAGGTGGTAAGATACCTCATTAATGCAGCATAAAACTTTTAATGGCCCAATGTAGCATGGTTGGAGTTTTCTACATGTGTTAGGTTCTCTCACATTCCTTGTGGCCACCCATACTCTGTCACCTGGGGGGAAGTTCAGAGTCTCACCTCTATGCTTGTCCACATATTCCTTGTACTTGGCACACACTGATTCAAGATGCTGATGGACCTCCTCCCAGATAGTTTGACTGTAAGAGAATCAGTTGTTGACTGCTTGTACTTGGCAGGGTGTGTCATCCCATGGGAACAAGGGCGGTTGGTAGCTGAGTATGCACTGAAAAGGTGTTAACTGGGTAGCTGAGTGTTTAAGCGATTTCTGTGCATACTCAACCCAAGGAAGGAAGCATGCCCAGTCCCCCTGGTTGCGCATGCAATCAATCCTCAGGAAACAACAGATCTCCTGATTAGCTCTTTCTTCTTGGTCATTAGACCGGGGGTGATAGCTGGAGGTGAGACTTACCGATACTCCCAACTTTTCCATAAAGCTTGACCAGAAGCATGAAATGAACTGGGGACCTCAGCCACTGACAATGTCCTCAGGGATGCCATAGTATCTAAAGACTTGTTGAAACAACAGTTCAGCGGTTTGAGAAGCATTGGGGGTGCCTGGCAATGGGATGAGTTTAAGTGCCTTAGAGAATCAGTCAATGGTCACCATTATGGTGGTGTTACCTTGAGAGGGAGGTAGGTCAGTGATAAAGTCAATGGCTAAGTGTGACCAGGACCTTTGAGGAATCGGGAGGGGGCTAGGAACTTTTGCCTGGGCACATTCAGAACATGAAGCTATGAACTAGTTTATTTCCATGAGCATGTTTCCCCACCAATACTTGTTTCTTAGCATTTCATGCATGCATTGACTGCCTGGATGTCCTTTGACTGGAGATGCGTGTGCCCAGGTGAGGAGTCTGCTACAAAGACACTTGGGTACGTAGAGGAGACCAGGTGGGAGATGAATGGGACAGGCTTTAGGCTATGAATTATTTATATCTTTGTCCAGTTCCCAGGTGACGGACTGTACAAAGCATTGTGGTGGAAGGGCAGGCTGAGCAGCTGAGTCTTGGTGTGGTGGACTGAAAGTTCTGGATAAGGCATCTGCTTTGGTATTCTTAGAACCTGGGTGGAATGAAATGGTGAAACTGAATTGAGTAAAGAACTGTGGCTACCTGGCCTGATGTTGATTTACTCTCTTGGCTTTCTGGAGATACTCTAGGTTCTTTTGATCAGTGAGGATGACAAAGGGGTGAGTAGCTCCCTCTAGCCAGTGCCACCACTCCTCGAGGGCTAGTTTAATGGCAAGCAGTTCTCTGTTCCCCACATCATAATTCCTCTCTGCTGAAGATAACTTCTTCAAAAAGAAGGCTACTGGGTGTAGCTTCTGCTTCTCCCCAAGGTGTTGGGAGAGGATGGCCCCTACTCCAGTGTCCAACACATCCACTTCTGTGATTAATGGCTTGGTGGGGACAGGATGCTGGAGCATGGGAGCTAAAGTGAAGGCTAGCTTAAGCTTGCTGAAGGCTTCCTCTGCCACCGAGTTCCAACATAGGTGCTTGGGACCCTTCTTTGGTAAAGCTGTCAGAGGGGCTGCCAGAGAGCTGAAACCTCGAATGAACTGGCAATAGAAGTTCGCAAAGCCCAAGAACTGTTGAAGATCCTTAATGGATTTTGGGATCGGCCAAGATGTGACTGCTGATACTTTAGATAAATCCATGCTTACTCCTTCTGCGCTGATGACAAAGCCAAGGAAAGAGATTTTGCTTTGATGAAACTCACACTTTTACGTAGAGGTGGTTTTCCAGTAGATGCTGGAGGACTGCTCTGACATGTTCCTGGTGACTTATGATGTCAGAGGAGTAAATCAAGATACCATCAATGTAGGCAATGGCATATTTGCCCTGCATGTCCTGTAGCACATTGTTGATCAGGCACTGGAATACACTGGGAGCTGAAGAAAGGCCATAAGGCATTATTTGGTACTTGAAGTGTCCCATGGTCATGCTGAAGGTTTTCTTCCACTCATCACCTTTCCTAATCCTGATCAGGTTGTATGCACTGCGAAGGTCCAGCTTAGAAAAGATTCATGCGGATCTTAGTTACTCCAGTGCCACCAGGACCAGGGAAGCGGACAAGGGTATTTTACATTGACCTGGTTTAGACCTCTGTAATCGATGCAAGGCCTTCATCCACCTCCTTGTTTTTCCACAAAAAGGAAATTAGCCAATGCAAGAGACTTGGAAGGGTGGATATGTCCTTGCTTGAGGGCCTCCTGAATTAACTCCTTCATGGCAACCTGTTTCTTCTGAGACAGGGGATACATTTTACCATACCTGGTGACATACCTGGGAGTAAGTCAATTGCACAGTCATATGGCCAGTATGGAAGTAGCCCACAGGCCTTCCTCTTACTGAAGACTTCAGATAGATCCCAATAACATTCAGGAACTTTGTCCATGGAGTCTAGTTGAGGACTTTCTACTGAGGTGGACAGCACTTGGACTTGGGGATGAGAAAGAAGGCTCTGGAAACATGTAGGTGGACACTGAAGAATATCTTTATTTTGCCAAGAGATCAAAGGATCATGCAACTGTAGCCAGGGATATCCAAGAACAGTGTTGTGGTCAATGGTAGTGGTCACATACAGGGAAATTACTTCCTTGTGTAACACTCCCACTTGAATCTGGATGGGTTGGATGCATGTGGTGATGAGTCCATTGCCTATGGGTCCTCCATCAATGGCCTTAATGCTGAGTCCACTGTGCAGAGGGGTGGTAGGCAGATTGAGCCTCTGCATGATGGTTCTGCTAATGAAGTTCCCCTCTGCCCCTGGGTCAATAAAAGCAGAAAGGACATAGGTGGAGGATGCTACCCTTAGCATTACAGGAATCTTAAATGATTTAGACTTACTGTATTTTCTTTCACTGGAAATGTTGATTTTGCTGGTGTCTTTGCTGGAAATTCATGAACTGGATGGACTGGACATTGCTGGATGTTATGTTCGGCACTCCCACAGTAGAAGCATATGCCCTCCCTATGCTGCCTCGCATGCTCAGCATAGGTTAGCCTCGTGCGTGATACTTTCATGGGAGAGCTGTCCACAGAAGGCTGCAATGACTTGGGGCAGTTGTTGAGAGAGGGTCAGCGTTTTAGCAGTTGTTCTATGCAGATAGCTAGATCCATGAGGGAGTCCAAGGTGAGATTCTCATCTCTGCAGGCTAGTTCACTGATGACTTCAGGGCGCAGACCTTGGCAAAACACTGCCTTGAGGGCTAGGTCATTCCACCCACTTGCAGCCTCTGATGTCCTGAAGTCCAGAGCATATTCTGCAACACTTCTAGAGCCTTGTGAACTGGTGAGTAGACTTTCACCAACCTCAATCCCCTCTGGTTCATGGTCAAAAACTTGTTTAAACAAGGAGAGAAAATGCTCATAGGAAGTAGTAGGCTCACCACCTTTGTTCCAAATAACGGTAGCCCAGTGGAGCACTTTGCCAGTGAGAAAGGATAGAAATTTAATGGTTTTATGTTCATCAGATAAATTAGGCATGGTGGCAAAATACATAGAACATTGGAGTAAGAAACCTTTACGTGTGATGGCATCTCCAGCAAACTTCTCTGGAGCAGGGAATTGCAGCACTGGGTTCGTAGGAGACTCGGGGTATGCTTGGAGGGCCTGCGACATCACAGTTGTGAGCTGTGTTATCCTGGTGTTGAGATCAGTGAGCGTCTGTTGATGTTCTCCCAGCAAATGTCCCTGCACATTCAGAGCAGTCTGCTTTGCATCCTCTGCAACATCCATGCAGGCAAAGTATCCTGTTAGAATGCAGGCACTTACAGATATATGCGCAGAGGAGAGCGAAGTGCAGACTGTAATCAAAGCCAAAACGATACACAGAAATTGGAGTCAGAAAACTAGCGCGGGTTGGGCAATCAGCGAACAACTTAGTGAAGAAAAGACAAAGAGCGAAAACTAGGAAAAGGTAGCAAAAGGTCAGAAACATGAGAAGCAGTCAGAAAAGATACAAGGCTTGGTACAAACTGAGCTAGCATGATACTTCACAAAAATGTGTGTGTGTGGGGAGTTTAAATAGAGGGACCGGTAATTGAGGAAATGGAAAGTAGCTTAGATTCAGTATGCCGAAAACAGAGGGTGCTGTGTGTCTTGGGACTTGTAGTTCAGGGTATCAATGTTTGGTGTTTCCTCAGCAGGTTTACTGACACATACATTCTCAATAGGAGACAGATCTGGACTGGCAGCAGGCCAGTCAAGCACAGGCACTCTGTGTCTACAAAGCCACCCTGTTGTAGCCTGTGCAGAATAAGGCCTTGCATTGTCCTGCTCAAATAAGCATGGACTTCCTGGAAAGAGATGTTACCTTAATGAATATGTGTAAAGGGCTGTCTTTGTTGGTGGATTGCTGTGTGTATAGTGCAGGAAGGATGGCACATCTACACAGGACTTACTCTCACTCCAGTTTTTAGTATATTCTGGTACAAAATCAGCAACATGCAAACATCAGTGTTGTGCAACTGCATATGCATTCAAATCTCTCCAGCCAGGAAGCATTTTTCTTTTTCTTAAGAAAAGACAAAGAAAAATATACTTTCACTTTATAATGTGTAAATTATCCTATAAATTCTAGTACAGTGGGGCAAAAAAATATTTAGTCAGCCACCGGTTGTGCAAGTTCTCCCACTTAAAAAGATGAGAGAGGCCTGTAATTTTCATCATAGGTACACTTCAACTATGAGAGA
>JAPEKM010000005.1:8801707-8814657 GCA_027575975.1 Cathorops multiradiatus
ATTGTTAAACACACCGAGAGCAGAGCTTGTACAAGAAGTAAAGGGATATAAAATTTGGATTTATTACTGTATGAAATCGGCCGAAGTACTTGATCAAGCCCGCAAATTCGGGTGCCTGGGGCTATAAACAGTGCAACTGTTATTCATCACATTACACAGGATACATATGAATGCTATAAGCGGTGTGACTGTGAATATGATATTTACTAAAGTTCTGTTAGAACATTTCAATACAACTGACTTGTTTCTAATAGTTTGAAATACAAATGATGTACAGTATGTGTCACTTTTTCTAAGTTCTAATGAATAACTGATTGAAACTGTATTCTTGTCAGTCTTTTTTATTTTTAAAATTTATTTGTACATATTAACACACCAAATGATCTTCAGATCATGAATATAATTTTTGTATCATTTTGCATTCAGGATCACTCAGCATTCACCATTTAACATCTACATTTTCAAAATTTTATGGGGGAGGACCCCGGGCTCCCCTCTTTTTTATACATCGCAGCGGCGGCAAACGCAGCCTCCACTCAGCTTACGCTTAACCACTGCCGCCTACTATTTCTTACTTTTCCCTTTCTCAGAAATATATTGAGAGGGCTGGGGAGGTGTAACTGCAAGTGACTTTGACCGACACCTTCTCAGACAGTTTGTCAGAGGCTGCTGGGATAACATCTTGATAGCTGAACTCCAATTTGAACAAAAGAAACAGTCCACCTATCTTTGTAACGACGATACCCAGTTCCTTCTATCTAGAGAACTTGTCTCACTTACCTATCAATTCCTTGAATGACCTGCTTGAAGTGGAAGGAGCCAACGGTCAAAGCGTACCTTATCTTGGCTATGTTCAAGCCACCATCAGAGTCCCAAAGAGTTTGCTCGGAGTGGACATTGAGGTACCCACACTGGTTTTGGTTGAACCTGACATGCGCTCCACCTTGTCATCAGTGCTTATAGGTACAAATACTTTGGATGTTCTTAGTGAAAATTATGCAGACATTGCACCTCAGAACTATGAATCTCTTCCTTATGGCTACAAAGTCATCTTAAAGACCCTTGAAATCAGGAAAAGACAGTCCGTTGATTCCAGTCTGGGAGAGGTGAGGCTTCATAGTAGAGACTTTGAGACCATTGCAGCTGGACAGACCAAGGTCCTTGAAGGATCAGTGAGCTGCAGGACACATGATGTTGGAAAGTGGGTGATTGTAGAGTCACCAGAGTCGGCTTCCCTGCCAGGTGGCATCCTGGTGACACATAGCCTGGTAAGTCTACCACCAAAGCTACCATGCTGCATACCAGTCGTGCTCAAGAACGAGTCACACCATAACATCACCCTGTCTCCAAAGGCTGTGATAGCAGAGATGCATGCTGTTAAGAGTGTTCAACCTGTCAAGACCCCTGACTCAGACTCCCCCACAAAACCTGACCAAAGACCAAATCTCAACTTTGACTTCACTGACTCTCCTGTACCCAATGAGTGAAAAGAGAGGATAACAGAGAAATTGAGTTCCATGCCAGAGGTGTTTGCACTGTACAAACTTGATTTTGGTCACACTGACAAAATAAAACACCACATAACCCTTAGTAACGAGACACCATTCAAACATAGGTGAAGACCTATACACCCCCACAACATAGAGGCTGTACGTACCCATCTCCAGCAACTGCTTGATGCAGAAGTCATCCGTGAATCAGCGTCACCTTTCTCCTCGCTGATTGTAGTCATCAGGAAAAAGAATGGCGACGTCAGGCTCCGCATAGACTACAGAAAACTGAACACTCAAATAGTAAAAGATTCATATGCCTTACCTAATCTGGAAGAGTCCTTCTTGGCGTTGACCGGGTCCTGGTGGTTCTCAGTGCTCGATCTCAAATCAGGCTTCTATCAAATAGAGATGGAGGAAGCAGACAAACACAACTGCATTCATCTGCCCACTAGGATTCCTCGAGTTCAACAGGATGCCTCAGGGGGTAACTAACGCCCCTAGCACATTGTAGAGGCTTATGGAGCGTTGTATGGGAGAGTTGAGCTTGAAGCAAATCCTCATCTTTCTTGATGACCTGATTGTCTTCTCCTCAACACTGGAGGAACACGAGGAAAGGTTGATGCACGTGCTCAACCAACTGAAAGAGTTTGGTTTGGAAATGTCGCCAGGGAAATGAAATGCAAGTTCTTCCAAACCTCTGTAAAGTACCTTGGCCTCATCGTTTCTGAAAAAGGCATTGAAACTGATCCTGACAAAGTAGCAGCATTTAAAAACATGGCCAAACCAAACAACTTGAACTAAGAACCTTCCTGGGTTTCTATGGTTATTACCATTGGCTTGTAAAAGACTACTCAAAGATTGTGAAGCCACTCACTGAGCTCACTGCTGGCTATCCACCACTCAGAAAGCACACTAAAACCACAGTGAACCCTAAGAAGTACTTCAACCCAAAGGACACCTTTGGTGACAGACACCTGCTTGCTAGGCAGCGTTCCACACCGTAATCGAAATGCTGAGAACCGCACCCATCCTAGGGTTCGTTGACCCCAAGCTCCCTTACATTTTGCATACAGATGCGAGCACCTTGGGCCTCAGTACTGCCCTCTACCAGGAGCAACAAGGACAGAAACGTGTTGGTGCTTATGGAAGTCAAGTTCTGTCGAAATGTGAGTCCAGGTATCCTGCACACAAATTAGAATTCCTTGCCCTTAAGTGGGCAGTAACAGAGAAATTCCAGGATTACCTGTATGGGAACACAT
This sequence comes from Cathorops multiradiatus, assembly GCA_027575975.1. Taxonomy (NCBI): domain Eukaryota; kingdom Metazoa; phylum Chordata; class Actinopteri; order Siluriformes; family Ariidae; genus Cathorops; species Cathorops multiradiatus. The sequence goes on from JAPEKM010000005.1 coordinate 8,804,460, forward strand.
TCCTTGCGGTCACTGATAGCAACCCATTAACATACATTCTTACCTCTGCTAAGCTCGATGCCATGAGCTACAGATGGTTGGCCACTCTGTCAACGTTTGATTTCCAGCTACAGTACAGAGCCAGTAAGCAAAATCAAGATGCGGATGGGCTGTCCAGGCGTCCTCACAGCAGAGTACCTGATGACACATCATCAAAAGAGTTGGAGAGGATACATCAATTCACAAAAAGACACTTGTCGGAGGCTGCTTATGCACACCTGAATGAAAACACCATCAAAGCCATCTGTGAAAAGCACTTGTTCCACCAAGTGATCAACAATCACTCTGGGGAGACATCACCCAGCACCACCTTGGTTGTGTCACTTGCCCATCATCTGAAGGCTTTCCCACAAAGCTTTGAAGAGGATCAGCTTGGTGGCTTACCTGTTGTCCCTTCGTTAGCACCAGCTGAACTAAGAGACAAGCAAAATGCTGATCCCTGCATCCGTGAAGTCCTCAGGCAAGTGAAGTTGGGACAGAAACCCCCACCATCCTTGAGGAAGGAATTTCCTGAGCTTGGTCTCTTATTAAGAGAGTGGAACAAACTTGAGGTCTTAAGTGGCGTCTTATATAGCAGGCAGCAAGAGGGTACTCAGACTCACTACCAGCTTGTGCTCCCTGAAGCCCTGAGATCCCTGGTCCTCAAAAGCCTCCATGACGACATGGGCCACATGGGCACAGAGCGCACCCTAGACCTCGTCCGGAAGAGCACAAGTGGTGAAGGTGTTGGCATGCATGGGGATGTTCACAATTATCCTCTAGTGTCTGTCCATATTCTATTCTGGGGCCAAAAGCATAGAATTAAGGCAGTGGTTAATCCTCGTCTCACCCACTTGCTGATTTTGGGGGCTAATTGGCCAGGGTTTAAAGAACTGATGGAATACATAGTGAGAGGTGGGTCCTGCATTAATAAGTCACGGGAAGTTTCCGGTTTAGCATTGACTGGGGAAGTGGTCACAGAGCCATCTACATCAGCACCATGTCAGGGCGATATGAAGAGTGAACAGCAGCTCGCACCCTCCTCCCTCTCTCAGGGATTCCCTTGAGGATTTCCTGTTAGAGCAGTCATGAGATGAGACTCTGCATCATGCGTTTGACCAAGTGAGAGTAATCGTTGGTCAAACTCTCCAGCCAAGCATGACACCAGCCTTCCCATTTTTAACTATTATTAAGGATGGATTGTACTGCGTGTACTCAGGACACTCAAACCGGTGAACAGATAATCCAGTTGTTGATCCCACAGAGCTGCAGGGAACACATATTCCATGCGGCTCACTTTAATCCCATGGCCGGACACTTGGGGCAGGATAAAACACTAGCCCGAATAATGGCCTGATTCTATTGGCCAGGAATTCATGGGAATGTCTGTCGGTTGTGTTCAGCATGCCGCAAATGGCAATTAGTAAATCCTGTGGCCACTCCAAAAGTGCCTTTGCTCCCTCTCCTAATCGAGACCCCTTTTGAGAGTATTGGTATGGATCTAGTCGGGCCATTAGAATGGTCAGCATGGGGATATCGCTTTTAGTTCTGGTGGACTATGCAATACGATATCCGGATGCGGTGCCTCTCCACAATATCTTTGCATGCAGTATTGCAGAAGTGCTCTTCTATATTATCTCCCAGGTCAGGATTCTGAAATAAATCCTGACAGACCAAGGCACTACATTTATGTCAGGCACACTGTATGAACTGTATGGGTTATTGGGAATTAAGTTGATCCACACCAGTGTCCATCACCCACAAACAGATGGCTTAGTGGAACAGTTTAATCAAACAAACTTAATTCGGACATTTGTAAGTGAGGATGCACATAATTGGGATGAATGGCTTGAGCCCCTGTTATCTGCAGTATGAGAGGTCCCACAAGCCTCCACAGGTTTATCACCATTTGAGTTATTATATGGGCGTAAGCTGTGTGGCATTTTGGACATGCTACGAAAAAAACAGAGGAGGGTCCTTCACCTAGCAAGAACGAAATTCAATATGTTCTCATCCTGTGTGCAAAACTCCACACCCTCATGCACTTAACCCAGGAGAATTTACAGCAGGCACAAAAACATAAAATCTGGCTGTATGACAGGAGCACGTGCCTTAGAGAGTTCACACCCGGAGACAAAGTGCTTGTATTATTGCCCACATTGAGCTCCAAATTAATCACCAAGTGGCAAGGGCCCTTCGAGGTCACACGGTGAGTCGGGGACGTCAACTATGAGGAGACGTGAATGGATAGGGATGGGGCACTACAAATTTACCACCCCAACTTGTTAAAACATTGGAATGAGGGGGTCCCTGTGGCGTTGGCATCAGTAGTTCCAGACAAGCCAGAGCTGGGGCTGGAGGTAAAAAAAAAAAAAAAGTAACATCTCAAACCACTTGGTCCCTTGTGGAGACCACCTCTCACCACCATAACTCACAGAAGTGGGCAAGTTGCAGAAGGAATTTTCCAAAATGTTCTCGCGCCTTCCCGGTCACACCCACCTCATAGAACACCACATTGAGATGCCCCTGGGGGGGGGCTGAAGTATCACATGAGGTTGCCGCTGCAATGAAGCATGTCCGAGCATGACAATTCAATTCGTGAGCCCTATTCATTCTCTATGGAGAAAAAAATGACAGTAAAATGACAATGAAAGAATGGGTGCATCAATCTAAAAGCTGTATACAAGCACACTACACCACTTCAGGACAGACGTTTCTGAGTTGGAATGGTGTCGGCATCTCAAAAGCTGTAGGAGGAGTAATGGCTCCAAAAATGTGTGCGATAATAATAAAGTAATCTTAAAAAGAACAGTAGTGTGCTTGCTAATTGTTTTATCATTCAAATTATTTTTTTGAAATACTGATTATAAAGTTTGTGCAATGAGTCAAATGATAATAAAGAAATCAGATGCAATCATTATTTTATTTACATCTCATAACTCAAAATACAAAAGGGCGAAGTAACTGGGCATGTGCAGACCATGATTTGCAGCAAAATGGCTGTCACAGATCCCTGATGTGGGTGGAGCACAAAAGCATGGCAGGCACAAGTTGATTTCTCACACACACACACACTTTATTTTCCTTATTTTCTTTGCTTTTCAGCTTTCCCCACTTGTTACTCACACACAGTCACACATGTCCCCCCCCCCCCACACACACACACACACACGTTCTGGTCGGGATCACTCTTCTCTGCTCTCCCCCTCCTTTTATGCTATACTATCCTTGCAACAAACACACAGACACACACATTAATTGACACCAAGTGTAATGACTTGGCCACATACCTTCCCCAAACCTGCCTGCCATTCACAAACTGATGCTTGGCCATGACCCCGCTGCCACATACCCCCACCAAATGACTCAGGCCAGGGAGCTGTCCGACCTGCAGCAGACCCCCCCCCCCCAGATGGGACAGGAACTCCGCCACCACCATCTGCGCCCCTGGCCTGTGGACCACTTCAAACTTAAACAGCTGGAGGGCAAGATACCAATAGATGATCCATGCAATTAGGCATGAACCTATGAAAGTAGCCAGCCAGCCCCAGGAACTGTCTCACCCCCTTTCTGGTCTTGGGCCTCAGGCAGGCTGAAATTGCTATGGTCTAGTTAATTTGGGGACGCACCTGCCCATGACCCAAGTGGAAACCCCGATACCACCCACCCAATTGCACAGTTTTTTGGGTTAGCTGTGAGACCTGCACACCTCAGTGACTAGGATGGCCCTAAGGTGTTCCAGATGCCATGGTCAATCATTGTCATCAAGGTGCGTGGCCATGTAGGCAATGTAAGGGTGGAGGATCTTGTCCATGAGCCGCTGGAACATAGCGGGCACCCCAAATAACCCAAAAGGAAGCATAACAAATTGGTGTAATCCAAGTGGTGTGGAAAAGGCTGTTTTCTCTTGGGATAGAGGAGTCAATGGGATCTGCCAATATCCCTTTGTTAGAGCCAGTGTCGAATAAAAGCGAGCAGCACCTAACTGATTGAGCAACTCATCGATGTGAGGCATTGGGTATGCATCAAATTTATTCACTGCATTGACTTTTCTATAGTCCACACAGAACTGGACCGACCCATCAATCTTGGGATCCAGGACCACTGGGCTGCTTGAGTTCTTCCTGAACCACATTGTGTGTGTGTGTGTGTGTGTGTGTGTGTGTGTGTGTGTGTGCAAGCGGTAAGGGTATGTATTCAGTTATGACCCGCACTCATTTTTTCCTTTCTTTTTGTGCCTCACTTTTTCACCCATTCACTTCCATTCATTTTTTGCCCCACTGAAAATGAATGGAGTTTTGGGGAAAAAAGCTTTCACTCAGCATACATTTTTTGACCCAAGTGACCAAACTTCAAGAAACTTCACATGATGCCTCAGGCCAAGCCCCTGCACATATCCATCCCCTCTCATCTGAGACCTGCACTCATCTTTTCTTTGGTTTTCATGCATCCCTTTTTTACCTCCATAGGCTTCCATTGATTTTTGACCCCATTCAAATGAATGGAGTTTTGCTCAGTAACACTTCACCACACATCCACCAAACTTCATACGGCACCTCAGACCAAATCACCATCACACACATATCGGTTCTGACCCGCACTCGTCTTTGTCTTGCCTTTCATCCGTCCATTTTTTCTCCATTTTGCTGCTAATCAGTGGAAGCTTGACTGAGTCATTCCTCCCTTCCCCCATAGGTGACGATGTATTTGGCAAGGATCTGCTCATTTGAGACTTTGACAGCAAATCAACTTCAACTCAATGGCCACTTCATTAGGAATACTTCCATGCACACACTACAGCAATTAGCATATAAGCATTCACGTGGTACCATGCTAGCTGTTAGCATGTTACCCATTATTATTTCATGCCTGCTGTTAACTCGCGAGTTGTTAGCATGTTCACCATTAGCATGTTATCATGAGAGCTGTTGAAATGTTAGGATTAGCATGATAGCATGCAGAGTTCGTATGTTTGCTGTTAGCGAGTTTGCCTGAGTATGTTAGCATGCTAACTGTTAGCATGTCAGCTGTTACCATGTCACCCTCAGTGTGTTAGCATGCTAAAAGTTAACATACAAGCCATTTGCATGATAGCTGTCAGCATATTAGCCTGAAAGTGTTAGAATTTTAACAAATAGTATGTTAGCATGCTATCTATTAGCATGCTAGTATTAACATGTTAACATGCTTGCTTTTAGCATGTTAGTATGCTGTCAGCGTGTTAGTCTGCTAACTGTTAGCATGCTAGTTGTTAGCATGTTGGCATTAGCATGTTGGCATGCTAGCCTTTAGCATGCTAGCATGCAAGCTGTTCTGCTACAGCTTAGCAAGCACACTTTGCATTTTCTCTGTGGAAATGCAGTCGAGTTGTTGATTCTAAGATTCCTGTTCTTGGCTGAAGGAGTGGAACCCAAAGTGGTCTTCTCTTCTGCTGTTGCATGCTGAGATGCTTTTCTGCTCACCACGGTTGTAAAGAGTTGCTACAAGTTGCTACATCCTTCCTGGCAGACAAGCTCGAACCAATCTGGCCATTTTCCTCTGACCCTCTCTTATCAACAAGGGGTTTGTTTCCACCCACAGAACTGTCACTCAATCAACTCAATGTTTTTTTTTTTGCACCATTCTGTGTAAACTCTAGAGACTGTTGTGTTTGAAAACCTTGGAGATCAGCAGTTTCTGAAACACTCAAACCAGTCCATCTGGCTCAAACCAACACCTGTGTCACAGTGAAAGAAAGTCACACTTTGAGATCCCAATTTTTCCATTCTGATGTTTGAAGTGAACATTAACTGAAGCTCTTGATTTGTATCTGCATGATTTGATGCATTGTGCTGCTGTCGAGGGATCGGCTGATTACAGAACTGCACCAAACAGCAGGTGGATGCGTGTTCCGAATAAAGTGGCCACTGTACACTTGAAACAGTATATAAACTATAGCACACTATTTGAATATTTCACACTAAATCACCAGATAATGCTTCTGTTTCTTTGTCTGACTGTGTAACAGTGCAGCCCTGCAAGGCTGAGACAGCATTCATGAGCCGTGGTTGCCACCAGCATCGTCCTCCATAGTCCTGATGTGAGGATTGCAGATTTAATTTGATGCTTTAATACCCATCTTAGAAAAACTCGCAGAGGTCCCTGGCAGTGTACCTTCCGAATAAACATGGCCTCGGTGAGGAATTCGGTTCGGCAACATCTCAAAAACTGCTCAACTAACTGGTGAACAATAGAAGTATAAAACAAGACTAATCCTGTTTACGTAACGCTCCGGCTCAAGGGTTCGAGCGTCTGATAGTTGGATTTTAAGAGCTTCACAAACATACAGGCTTTTATGTTTCCTTTGGATGGGGATGAAAGTGTTTCTTTTGTTTTTAATGAGCGTGCAACACAAGCAGACAGTAGCTGTCAAAAAAAAGGGATTTTTTTTTTTTTAATTCCTTGCTGAACAAAAGTCTTCAAGAGCTGCCTTATGCAGGAAGGATGTTGGAATGGCAAGTAATCAGAACAAGAAAATATTTGTAACAGCTGCTAAATTATAAGTTTGCTCAAATGGCTCGATAAAGCAACATACCACACCGTATAAAGTATTTCCACTACCATTCTATTTAGTATGGTGCCATGGTGTTTAGTACACAGCCATGGAAATGCCAGAATGTGTTCATGAAACATCATCATCATTATCATCATCATTTCTTCTTTATCGCTACACTTTCACCAAGTGTGACAAGAGTGCTCTGAGAGCACAACATCCACCACTGGCAACTACATCTGTCCTATAAGGCCATAACTCCGGTAAAATGCGAATGAATTGGATGGAATTGCAATATGCATATTACCAACATATAACAAAGAACCCTGCCAAGTTTCTTGAAATTCCTCCAAAAATTGTGAGAGGAGTCGATTTCAGAAGATGAGTATCCTTCCCGGGACGGCCTGACAGACGGACAGACAGATGGACAGATGAACGGACGAACATCGCCGCAACATAATCCCCCTTCGGGCCTTTCAGCCAGTGGGGGCTAAACACTCGACAGCATTTCAGCGTTCATGTCAATTTCTGACATTTTCCTTTAGGGTTATATCTCATGTTTCATCACCTAGTCAGTATTGATTAATTGCTTTTAATATTTCACTTAGACGTTTTATTCAGAACATCATCTTAAACTGATATGAAGAAGGCCTGATGTGAATATGGCTCCGTCCATGTCCATTAATCGAGTCATGATTTACTGGACATTGCATGAGGATATCACGCTTGTTGAAGATCAGATAAAGGCCAGGCAACATTCTGAACGTTCCAGTCTTCAGCTGTACTCAGTGAGCCTGTACCTACAGGATTTGTGGTCTTCGACTGAAGCCTATCTGCTTCAAGGTCCGACATGTTGTGTGTTCTAAAACGCTTTTCTGCTCACCATGGTTGTAAAAAGTTGTTATTTGAGCTACTGGACGTTATGCTCTGGCCTTTGTCATCAACGAGGCATTTCTACGTGGTGAACTGCTACAGAGAGGATGTATATTGTATTTCATACCATTATACACAAGCTTTAAGCTCCAGAGACTGTTAAGCCTCACTCGCAACCCACCATACATGCTGCTACTGGTGGTCTACAGTAAAAAAAAAAAAAAAAAGGCAAAACCGTGCTTGAGACCTGCGCAACACTTGTGTGTTTTCAGTGCCGTAGAAGGTCACAGACCGGCCGTGGAGACTTTTGGTCCTGCACATGCAAATTCCATGGGTCTTGCGACAAATCAAGAACGCATACGCTATGTATGGGACCTGTTAATAATAATAATAATAATAATAATAATAATAATGTTACATTTATATAGTGCCTTTCAAGAAACCCAAGGACGCTTTACAATAATAGACAAAAAACTACACAACACACAGAAAAGAAGTAAATAAAAATAGAAATGTAATTGCCAGAAATCCCTGCAGCTCCTTCAGTGTTGCTGTGGGCCTCTCGGCAGCCTCCCTGACCAGTTTTCATCTTGTCTTTTCATCAATTTTGGAGGGATGTCCAATTCTCTGTAATGTCACTGTTGCCCCATATTTTCTCCACTTCTTGATGACTGTCTTCACAGTGCTTCATGGGATATCTAATGCTGTGGAATTTTTTTTTGTACCTTTCTCCTAACTGATACCTTTCAACAATGAGATCTCTCTGTGAACCCTGGCTTTTGCTGGAGGATGCAACTGAGTAAATGTCTTAACTTTATTTGGGGTTAATCAGAGTCATTTTAATTGATGGCAAGTGTGAACCCAAAAAGACTGAATGCTGTAATCAAATCAAAAGGTGCTTCAACAACGTATTAGTTTAAGGGTGTGCACACTTATGCAACCAGCTTATTGTACATTTAAAAAAATTATTTTTATGTTTTTCTCCCTAACAGATTTGTTTGTTTTTCAACTGAATTATACAGGTTATAGGTCACATTAAAGTTGGGAAAAGTTTCAAAATTATTTATAGCTGTCCTATTTTTTTTTTTTACATCAGAAAAACCTATCATTTTAACGGGGTGTGTACACTTTTACATCCACTGTAACTCTTGCAAAGCATTGACACTGGAGGCTCCTTCCATTCATGTTAACAACATCTCCTTACAGAAAGTTTCAACATATTTAAAATTATATATTTTTCTTTGTGAAATAACACAATTAAATTCACAACATTTTTGGATGCCATGTATGTGTATCTAAGAATATATTCATCTTGCACAATCCAGCAATAACAATTCAGATTGGAAAACTCATGACAAAATCATAGTTTAGTGTTAAATTACTAAATTATCACAAATAATATTAATTCTACATTAAATAATAATTAATAAAAGTAAAGTAAAGAAAAATTAATGAAAGAGCCCAGATGCTAAACTGGCCTGCCTGCACTCCAGACCTGTCTCCCATTAAAAACATTTGGTGCATTACGAATTGCAAAATACGACAAAGGAGATGCCGAATTGTTGAGCAACTGAAATTGTACATCAGGTACAAACGGAGCAACGTTTCACACTCAAAACTACAGCAACTGGTCTCTTCAGTTCCCAAACATTTATACAATGTTGTTAAAAGTAGAAGTGATGCAACACAATGATAAACATGCCCCGTCTCAACTTTTATTTGAAACATGTTGCTGACATAAAATTAAAAATGAGCATAAATAAAAAATTTAAAAAAATTACATTTCTCAGTTTTGATATTTGATATGTTGTCTTTGTACTATTTTCAACGAAATATTGGGTTACCAGGATTGCAAATCATTGCAGTGTGTTTTATACAGTATCCCAACTTTTTTGGAATTGGGGTAGTATAATTATTAATTTATTACATGTTCATTACAAATATGAGGTTTAACATACCCAATTAGTAGGTGTTGTAGTGCTTTTTGTTGTGCAAGTAGTTTTGGACATACTCTTTGTAGTAATGAGTTGGAGTGGGTTGCATTTTATTTGCATTCCTGTGTAGCATGACCTGACTAAAATCAGGAGGGTAATAATATCAAACCTTTCACACTTTTCTGTTTCGCTGCACTTTAACAACAGCCTTTAATTTTGGTAAAACAGACACGATGCCACCACCTTAGTCTAAACAAACCTTAACGCAGCTAACACAACTCATAGATTCACATTCACAATGTGGATTGTTAACAGACAAAGCCATGGTAAAGTAAGTCCAAATTGCATAAAATACATAGGTAAGCCCTACCTTTAAGGAGTCCACCTCTGGAGACAATCATCTAACTAATATCAAAAACCCACCTGCGTTCCACCTCATTGTCAAAACCTAAGCCAATAAACAAAAGCCAGATATGGCCAAAGTACAAAATACGACCAAACTGAACAAATCAAATAACTTGTTTCATTATGGTATTGAAGTTAGTTGAGCCAGCTGCAATAATTCTTTGAAAAATATTCCAATTGCTGGACTAGAAATCTGAATTTTATTTTTATAGCTTTTTATTAATTTAGAGGTTGTTTTCTACCCTGGGGTCATGGCCGTAAAGTATACCCCCGCAGCCCCCGCGAGGCGGGGGGGCCCGGGGCGGGTGGGGGCCCTGGCAGGTGGGCCCCTCTTCTGGCAAAGTGGGCCCCCTTGCCGCGAAACTGGGCCCAGTTTGAATTGGCCTACACAAAATTGTCAGGCACAGCGTGAAAGTCCACGCACGAATAAAGCATG
>JAPEKM010000005.1:8816684-8827316 GCA_027575975.1 Cathorops multiradiatus
GCAAGAATTCACACATAGATGATAGGACTTCTGAACAGTCATTTCCAATAATAAAATGCAAAAGTAAAAAATAGTGGCTACACCATTTTGCAACGAAACTCTTCATATATATAAAGATGTCAGGTACATGAAGGAGGTGGATGTAATGCACAAACAAACATGTAATGCACACACAGGCAAAGAGTCCAAATCAGCAGGCAAGATCCAAACACAAGAAACAGGCAAAAGTTTCAGGTGAGGTGCAAACAGGATATCAGAGACAAAGAGAGAATGGGAACAAGAAAACAGGCACAGGAATCAAGAAACCAGGTGTGGCAGCGGGGGCGTGGTCAAATGTCGGTCTGTGACAGGAGGGCTAAGTCAGGGAAGGTAAGTAGCAGAATCACTACACCTGATGTGAATTAACCTGTGTGTGTGCATCTTCCCCCAGTGACCATGCCCAATATAAGGAGGGAGAGAGAGGAGAATGGGAGCTCTTTCCCCAACCAGACAGCTGATGTGTGTGTGATTGGGAGTGTGTTTTTTTTGACAACTGAAAAGTGCCATAAATAAAGAGTTTTGGAAACTCAGTTCTGGCCTGCCGTACTTCTATGCTCCACCCACCTGCTCCAAGTGCTACAGTGGTGCTGAAACCCGGCATGGAGCACAGAGGAGCACAGCCCCATGGAGTCCTCCCCCTTTGCAGACCTGATCCAAGCCCTTGCCACAGCCCAACAGAGCCAGCACCAGGCACTGATCACCCTCCAAAAGGAGCAAGAACAATGGCTCGAGGCCCTGGTGCTAGCACAACAGGAAGATCACCAGGCGTTCCGGCACCTCCTCGCATCAGCGGGGTTCACCACCTCCACCGCCGTGGGCCCACCCCACCTCACACTAATGAAGATGGGCCCGCACGACAACCCCGAAGCTTTCCTTGCATTCTTTGAACAGGCAGCAGAGGCCTCGGGCTGGCCGGTGGAACAACACGCGGTGTGCCTCCTCCCCCTGCTAACGGGCGAGGCACAGCTGGCCATGTTACAGCTCCCCGCCGACAGCCGGCTAGTCTATGCGGACCTGCGTTGAGCCATCCTCCAGCGTGTGGGGCACCCCCCCGAGCAACAACGCCAGCGCTTCCACACTCTACGTCTAGAGGAGGCCGGCCGGCCGTTTGCAATTGGCCAGCAACTCCGGGACGCCTGCCGGCGGTGGCTGAGGGCTGACAACGTGACGCTGATGGAATCATCGATCTGGTGGCACTGGAGCAGTTCATTGTCCGGCTTCCCGAAGAAACAGCTGAGTGGGTCCAGTGCCATCACCCGGCGTCGCTGGATCAGGCCATCGAGTTGGTGGCGGATCATTTGGCGGCTGTTCACACGGCAGGATCACAGATCCTTTCTCCTCTCTCCTCTCTCTCTACCCCCGTCCCCTTCTGTGTCTCATCCATGCCCCGTCCCCCCACCACGGAGGTGGGGGCTGGTTCCCTCACAGCCGGCACGCCGCACCCGCGGTGCCCTCCTGTTTCCCGCTTCTATGTCTGTCTCTTCCCCCCCCTCAAATGAGTGAGCCCCAGTGTGCCTGTGCAGAGAGAAAGCCTGGACCGGTTTGCTGGTGCTGCGGGGAGCTGGGGCACCTCCAGCATCAGTGCTCGGTCATGGAGGTGGGCGCGTTGGTCCGGATCCCCGACACACCAGGAAGTGCCCTCGATCAGGCTGGAGCGTATCGCATACTGGTGAGTATCCAAGAGGATACATATCAGGCTTTGGTGGACTCTGGCTGTAATCAGACCTCAATCCACCAAAACCTGGTGCAAGATGAGGCATTGGGGAGAGCACAATTGGTGAAGGTGTTGTGTGTGCACAGGGATGTTCACCACTACCCTTTAGTGTTGGTCCACATTTTATTTCGAGGGGAAAAATGTAGTATAAAGTTAATCCTTGCCTTACCCACCCGATAATTTTAGGGACTGATTGGCCAGGATTTGGGGAATTAATGACGCATTTAGTGAAGAGTGGGTCCTGCCATAATTCAGCAGGGGGAGGTCCCGATGTGGCTTTGGCGAGGGCAGCTGTCACAGAGCCATTTACGTCATCACCGCATCAGAGTGAGAAGCAGCAGGCTCCTCCTCTCTCTCTCGGGGAATCCCTAGTGGATTTCCCATTGGAACAGTCACAAGATGAGACTCTGAAGCATGCGTTTGACCAAGTGAGAGTAATTAATGGTCCAACGCTCCAGTCAAATGCCACCCTGTCCTTCCTCTATTTCACTATTATGAAGGATATATTATACTAAGTGATGCAGGACACTCAGACTAAGGAAATGATTACACAGCTTTTGATTCCAAAGAGCCACCGGGAATTGGTATTCCAGGCGGTTCACTTTAATCCCATGTCTGGACACTTAGGGCAGGATAAAACACTAGCCTGAATAACGGCCTGATTCTACTGGCCGGGGATTCACGGCGATGTCCATAGGTGGTGTATAGCATGCTGCGAATGCCAGTTAGTAAATCCAATGGCCATTCCAAAAGTGCCTTTGCGCCCTCTTCCATTAATCGAGATCCCATTCAAAAGAATGGGGATGGATCTTGTCGGGCCATTGGATCGGTCAACACAAGGGTATCGCTTTATTTTAGTTCTGGTGGACTATGCAACGCAATACCCAGAAGCAGTGCCTCTCCTCAATATCTCAGCATGTAGTGTTGGGGAAGTGCTCTTCCACGTCATCTTCTGAGTTGGAATCCCCAAAGAGATTCTGACTGATCAAGGCACTACATTTATGTCACGCACACTGCACAAACTGTATGGGTTATTGGGAATTAAGCCGATCCGCACCAGCGATTATTACCCACAAACAGACGATTTAGTCAAACGATTTAATCACACACTTAAAAATATAATAAAAAAATTTATAAGTGAGGATGCATGCAACTGTGATAAATGGCTCTAACCATTGTTGTTCTCAGTGCGAGAGGTCCCACAAGACTCCACAAGGTTCTCCCTGTTCAAATTATTATATGGGCGTAAACCGCGGGGCATCCTAGATGTACTGTGGGAAAATTGGGAGGAGGGATCTTCACAGAGCATGGATGAAATTCAGTATGTTCTTGACCTGTGCGCAAAACTCCACACCCTCACACACCTAACACAGGAGATTTGTGGCAGGCCCAAGAATGGCAAGTCCGCCTGTATGACAGGGGCACGCGCCTTAGGGAGTTCACAGCGGGAGATAAAGTACTCGTACTGTTGCCCACATCGAATTCCAAATTGATCGCCAAGTGGCAAGGACCCTTTCAGGTCACACGGCGAATCGGGGACGTTATCTACGAGGTGAGGCAAAGGGACAGGGGTGGGGCATTACAGATTTACCACCTCAATCTGTTAAAACTTTGGAATGAGGAGGTCCCCATGGCGTTGGTGTCGCTGGTTCCAGAGAAGGCGGAGCTGGGGCCAGAGGTTCAAAATGGAACATTGACCACCACTCCGGTCCCCTGGGGAGACCACCTCTCCGCGACCCAACTCACGGAGGTTGCCCGGTTGCAAGCCGAATTTTTGGATGTGTTCTCACCCCGGCCCGGCCGCATCCGCCTCATAGAACACCACATTGAGATGCCCCCAGGGTTGGTAGCGCATAGCCGCCCTTACAGACTGCCCGAACACAAGAAAAAGGTGGTTCAGGAAGAACTCGAGGCCATGCTCGACATGGGCATCGTCGATGAGTCCCACAGTGACTGGACCAGCCCGGTGGTCTTGGTTCCCAAGGCTGACACGTCTGTCCAGTTCTGTGTGGACTATAGAAAAGTCAATGCGGTGTCTAAATTTGATGCATACCCAATGCCTCGTATTGACAAGTTGCTCGATCGACTAGGCATGGCTCGCTTTTATTCGACACTGGATTTGACAAAGGGAAAGGCAGATCCCCTTGACTCCATTATCCCGAGGGAGAAAATGGCCTATTCCACACCGTTTGGCTTACACCAATTTGTCACACTTCCTTTTAGGCTGTTTGGGGCACCCGCTATGTTCCAGCAGCTTATGAACAGGGTCCTCCGCCCACACGCCACCTATGCGGCCGCGTACTTAGATGACATCATTATCTATAGTAATGACTGGCCGCGGCACCTGAAACACCTGAGGGCCATCCTGTCGCAGGACATGGGTGAAAAATAGGATAAACAATGTCAGGGCCAAGATGCAGCCTTGGTGTAGGCCATTGGATACCTCAAAGTCTTCCATTAGTTCCCCACTTATAGAAACACGAGCATGCCAGTGTGGAAGCTTTTGATGTTGACCAGTTTATTGGGTATGCCAATTTTCGGTAGGAGGGTCCACAAGACGTCCTTATTTACTGTATCAAATGCCTTGACCAAATCCACAAATAAAATGTGCAATTCTTGGTGTTGTTTACAGCATTTCTCAATAAGCTGATGAAGAGCGAACATCATGTCATTTGTTGATCTACCTCTTCTAAATGCGCATTGAGCTTCTGGCAAGTACTGTTCCACCACAGGCCAAATTCTATTCAGTATGACATGCACAAACAGTTTCCCTGCTATTGCCATAAGGGTAATACCTCTGTAATTACCACAGGTAAATCTGCAGTTCATCTTAAAGAGGGTAATGATGACACCGTCCTTAAAGTCTTGAGGGTCCTGCTTTTGGTGCCAGATAGTTATTAATAGCCTGAATAGTTCAGCAAACAGTCCTGGGCCTCCAGCTTTCAAGACCTCTGAAGGGATACCATCCTGACCTGGGGCTTTGTCTGGTGCTAGTTGTTTGAGAGCTTTGGCAAGATCTTCTTCCACTGGACGTGCTTCAAGGCTGAAATCTATCACCTCTTGAGGGATGTCTTCCAGGACTGATGTCTTCCAGGACTGATGCATTGATGACACATTTTTGGTTCATTAGGGTAGTGAAATGTTCTTTCCAGCATTTCAAGACGTCTTCTTTTTCTGTGAGGCGGTTGCCGGCCAGGTCATTGATGGGAGTTAGGCCGGATGATCGGCACTGCGTTACGGACTTTATAGCTTCAAAGAAACTCTTTGGGTCGTTGCGCTCAGCATATTTCTTAATTTCGTGGGCACGATCAACCCACCATTGGTTCTGCATGCAACATAGCTGTCTGGCATTTATTCCAAGTAGCTTTGTAGCGCTGGCCATTCTGAGTTGTGTCGTCACAGAGAATGGCCTGAAAATTGTCAGGTTTCTGTTTCAACAGGGCTTTAATGGCATCGTTGTTCTCATCAAACCAGTCTTTATGGTGTCTCAAATTAACTCCAACAGTCTTTTTGGCTGAGTCATACAAACTTCCTTAAGAGATTTCCAGTGATCTTAGATTGAGTCGTGGTTTATCTGATGCAGATTCTCAGTGATGTGCTGCTGCAGCTGCTCAGTGACTTCTGGTAATTTGAGATGGCAAATGTTGAGCCTTCTGGGGCCAGGTTTACATCTCATTTGTGTTGACTTGTGGAAACACAGCTTCAGTCTGATGCAGACCATGTGATGATCCGTCCAACAGTAACATACCCACGTTATGTCTAACATGAGAATCAAGTAGATCGGATTTGTAATGTTGGCACACAATGATGTAGTTGATCAGGTGCCATCTTTGTGAGCACGGATGCATCCAAGTACCTTTATAAATGTCCGGGTGGCAGAAAATGGTGTTAGAAATAGTTAACTCAAAATGAGTACAGAGTTCCAACAAAAAGCGGCCTTGTTCATTCATCTCACCTAAACGATAAGGGTCGATAACCTTGAGCCAGGCCGAGTTGTCAGAACCAACTCTGGCGTTGAAGTCGCAGAGAAGGAATAGCCTATCTCCACATGGAACATTTGATAGTACATCCAAGAGCTGGTCATAGAATAGAATTTTCTCCTCTATTGGTCTTTTAAAGACCGGTGCATACACACTTATGACTGTGGCATGGTAAGTATTATCTAGCTTGATCTGTAATGACATGATGTGCGAGTTCAGTCCTTTCCAATTCACAACTGATGGCCTCAAAGATGTTTTAAGGGCTATTGCCATGCCTTCAAGTTCTAGTTGGTCGCATGGTCTACTGGAGTGAAGGAAAGTGTAGTCATCATCCTCAAACTCACCTTCTTCAGGGATTTGGCATTCATTTAGGCAGGCTAAATCGATATTAAAATGGCCAAGCTCCACTGCCACTAGAGCAGATTTGTATCCTGAGGCATTACAATTGAGATTCTGGGTGTCCAACATTGTTCTTATATTCCAGGAGGCTAGCTTGATCTGTTTCATAAAATTTTGAGCACGCCTGGGCAAATCAGGACCACAGGGTCCATATGGCTTTACCCATGCTCCATCACGCATGCGGTGACACTGCACAGACATTGCTCCCTGACATGTAGAAGTAGATGTATTAATACGAGAGTCTGTAGCAGGTATGAAATCACATAGCAGGAGGGTTAGCCTCCGGCTGCGGGCAAGTAAGAGACCCACTTCTGTACTTAAGTTTCTCGTGTGGAGAGATGCTAGGAGTGGACTCAAATGAGACACAAATCACCTCACTTCTACATACAAGGCACTCAGGTGGTTGAAGTCAGTGGGCTGACCCAGGCTGCGACTAACTTTGGTATACACCGTTGGGAGACAAACCAAGCCATAGGAGTCTCTCCTCAGCTGCAAATGTGGTGTACCAGCACAACTCTATAGCTGACTGTTGAGCCCCTATCCTTGAAAGGATGAATGAAGGAGTGAAGAAATACACGACGGGGCCCTCCGCTCACAAGGTGTTATGGTACCTTGTTCGAGTTGCCCCTGTGATTTCTCGAGGTTTATACCTGAAGCCTTCCCCAGATCTGGTATAGCCGCAAGGCAGTGGAGGTTTGAAATCAGAGTTTTCCTTCTCCTAGGTGGACTGCCAGCCAAGACTATCGAGCTCCATCTACCCAAAGCAGCTGGTTATGAGGTGCTAGTGACCCACCTTTGCTCCTTCTCCTGTCAGTAGAAGCAGTTCCACCGGACTTAATTACTAAGTCACACAAGCTGGCCAGGAGTTGGACTTTGGTTGTCATAGGCTATTAGAGATGCAAGCTGTATGGGAGTATTTTATAAGGATGTGGGAGCTTATCCCCACAGCCATGACAACTTTTTGGAACCATATTTTATTTATTTATGTGATTTTACAGTGTACACACACACACACACAATTATTGCAGTGACAAATGAGTCTTAAATAAACTGTACTTTATGAGGTGGTTCATGAAACAAAACTGAATTCTGTCCAGTGGAATACTCAGTTACTCACAGAAAATATAATTTGGGTAATACCAGCTTTACAGCCGATAAACATCCATCCATTATCTGTAGTGGCTTGTGCTATACAGGGTCGCAGGCAAGCTGGAGCCTATCCCAATTGACTATGGGCAAGAGGTGGGGTACACCCTAGACAAGTTGCTAGGTCATCACAGGGCTAGCACAGACACAAACAACCATTCACACTCACATCTATGGTCAATTTAGAGCCACCAATTAGCCTAACCTAACATGCTGGACTGTGGGGGAAACCAGGTTGGACTGTGGGGGAAACCAGAGTACCCGGAGGAAACCCATACAGACACAGGGAGAACATGCAAACTTCACACAGTGAGGCCCTCATTGGCCACTGGGCTCAAACCCAGGTCCTTCGTGCTGTGAGACAACAGTGCTAACCACTACACCACTGTGCTGCCCCCCAGCCTATAAACAGTCATTTTCAATTCATTCAGCCTGCAATAACAGAATATTAATCATTAAAAATTATTTTGTGGATAATAAAAAGTCAACATGAAGGGCTGAGATAAATAAGAGATGAGATAACATGAAGTCTGGATGAGAATTGAGTGACTGCTTGCAAAGAGATCTTTATAGCTCAGCAGGAGACAGAGGAATGAGGATGGGATGAGAATGGATTTTCATAGAGAGAGCTCTCATTTTTCTCTGCCTGGGTTAAAAAAGAGGCACAAAAAGTTGAGAAAAATCTGATAATTATTTTAGACCTTGATGAAATCTCATTTGAAGCTTAAAAGGAATCTCATTTGAGATTTTGTGCATCATTTTTCTTTGGAGAAAAAAAATTAAAGACCAGAGAAATAAGCCATAGTCTCATTTTGGTTTCACACAGCCCTCATATTTGTCTAGGAGAAATAAAAGGAAACATGTTTGAGAGCTCTTTTCTAAATTTCATTTCTTCTGGGTGCGGACAAGCTAAGTGTCTCCACAAGGTCCAAACTGTCAAATATTCCTGTTCTTTTGGGGACATTTGATCTACACCAACATACAGAAATACAGTATCAAGTTGCTATGTCGGTGGCACGGTGGTGTAATGGTTAGCACTGTCACAGCAAGAAGGTTCTGGGTTCGAACCCAGTGGACGACAAGGGCCTTTCTGTGTGGAGTTTGCATGTTCTCCCTGTGTCTGTATGGGTTTCCCTCACAGTCCAAAGACATGCAGTTTAGGCTAATTGGTGGCTCTAAATTGATTGTAGGTATGAATGTGAATGGTTGTTTGTCTCTATGTGTCAGCCTTGTGATAACCTGCCAACTTGTCCAAGGTCAAGTTGCCAGGTCCCTGCCTCTTGCCCATAGTCAGCTGGGATAGGCTCCAGCTTGCCTGCGACCCTGCACAGGATAAGCGGCTACAGATGATGGACGGAGTTATGTCACTGCATATTAACTGTTAGCTGTTGTGGTCTCTTAGCAACTTGTTTGGTCAAGTTGTGCATGTTACACCCCTGATCATCTCTCAATAAATAACACCACACTCCATTTGGGACTTCCATTAATGAAGCATTATGGAATTACATGATTCCAACACGTTACACACTCCTGATTTCTGCGAAAGACATCCTGAGAATCTTCAATCCTCTTACTGATGTTCCCATGGCCTTATTACCATGGAAACAATGTTTACAGCCCTACGGCGGGCTAAAAATGGCGTGTGTGTGGGAGACAAGACACAAATGTTGCACAAATTCCGCTGTTTAGTTATTGTTTCTTTTTAAAAATCTCATCTTTTGTCTGAGGCCATGGATTATATTTGGATTTTAGTGGTATGCTTGTAACCTTTATGTAACCAAAACACACGACGGTAGAGGAGTGTGTGTGCTGGTTGCCACTGATATTAACACCAGTCATTTTATACCCTGTTTTTACTCTCAGGCTCAAAATGATCTGATTTTTATAAATGTGAAATTTATTTAGTTGTATTTTCCTTTATTTGTACATCACATCAACTTAACAGAAATCCAGATGTAGATTTTGATCCCTAGTGAACAAGCCAAAGATGACATAATTAGAGCACCAAGAGCTAATCAAATGTTCTTTTAGGCATCACTCTGTCCAATTCACAAATGAGAAAACCACAGCGAATGTCTGATCACATGTGCAAGACAAGACACAAACAATGGTCAGTGTAGCAGGAAGAAAACAGGGACTGGGTTGGGATCTGATGACCAATCATCCAACAGTACTATGGTAACATTTATAAAAGGCAAATCAAAGTCGGGTTTGTTGTTTGTTGTTAGTTAGATTAGTAGGATTTCATTAAATTATTTCAGTCCAAGATGAAAAAAATCACCGACTATCATTTTGGGCTAAAAGAGTCCAATGTTTAGGACTCCGCTACCGTAACTCTTAGTTAGCTGACTCAGTAGAAAAGAAAAGAATCAGAATTCCCATCACTACTGCTAATCAATAACTTCTGGCCTTTGAAGTGGTCTGAGAAGTTTGGAGGCACTGACTCAAGGGTGCATCTCATCCATACTGACCAATTCAACCAAATGAAATGCCTACAAGACTGCATTTCAATTTTACTCTCTGACCTACCTTGTATGAAGAATTGATGACACACGTGACACCATTGGATGGATTTTGCTCCAATCATTTCTGAACTTAATGACAAACTTATTTGTGGCAGCTCCATAGCTAGAAGGACATACAGTATAGAATTTTGATGTAAATGATAGCTGAGTAAAAGCAGATTTGAGGACATGTGACCTAGCTGGGCAATGAAGGCTATATTCTATTCAATTAGAATGAAATACATTTGTGTGTATAGTTATTATTAGCTAGACAGTCCATTTGATTCTTGCAGATGTTGCACTGATCATGAGAACACATTTGTCAGTCTGTGTGCTCATTAAACAGGAAATTACAACACATGGTATAAACTCTCAGATTTAGGATGGCAAACAAAGCAATTAAATAAAATGGGCCCAAGGGGGGGAAAAAAAACTGGGAGGCTTTCTATGGATCTCATTTCTGTTCTAATGTTCTCCAACAGTGATTAGTATAAATACGCAGGTGATTAGAGAAAATCTTGTGCACTGAGGAAGAATTACAAATTATCAAAAAAAAAAATTGCTGTTCCTAAAAACACTAAAAATGCTACAAAGTTTGGTCTAAAATGATTCAAAGGTAAGGTGGAATTGTGATTTATTCTATCTATTTCAAAACAAGATATTTAATGCAAGTTGGCATAAATGAGTGACAAGTCTGCCCTGCACCTTTATTACATTTTCATGCCACTGTTTAAGATTTAAATAAATTATTTTTAATATGATTTTAATGGGTGGCACGGTGGTGTAGTGGTTAGCGCTGTCGCCTCACAGCACGAAGGTCCTGGGTTCGAGCCCTGGGGCCGGCGAGGGC
>JAPEKM010000005.1:10029445-10044637 GCA_027575975.1 Cathorops multiradiatus
ATAGATAGATAGATAGATAGATAGATAGATAGATAGATAGATAGATAGATAGATAGATAGATAGATAGATAGAAAAGGAAGAACTATCTGAAAGAGGTCAGGGTCAAAGTCTTTTTATTTGTCATTTCAATCATATACATCTGGTACAATGCACAGTTAAAATGAAACTACATTTCTCCAGGACCATGGTGCTACATTAAACATCACAGGACTGCAAGTTTACATATAACAACATAAAGTGCAAGAGTGCATGCTCTTGATGTTCTCCATGAGTGAGCTGTCAATGTACAGTGGAGAGTGGTCACTCCATGTTCTTCTGAAGTCAACAACTATCTCTTTTGTTTTGTACATGTTCAGAGACAGGTTGTTGACTCAACATCAGTCCGATAGCCATTGCACCTTCTCTCTGTATGCTGACTCATCATTCTTATTGATGAGACCCACCACAGTCATGACATCAGCAAACTTCATGATGTGGTTTGAGGTGTGAGTTACTGCACAGTTGTGAGTCAGCAAAGTGAACAGCAGTGGACTGAGCACACAGCCCTGGGGCCCCCAGTGCTCAGTGTGGTGGTGCTGGAAGTTCTGCTCCCAATCCAGACTGACTGAGGTCTCTCAGTCAGAAAATCCAGGATCCAGTTGCAGAGGGAGGTATTCAATCCCAGTAGGCTCAGCCTTCCAATTAGTTGCTGAGGGATGATTGTGTTGAATGCTGAACTGAAGTCAATGAACAGCATTTGAACGTATGCGTCCTTGTTATCCAGATGTCTCAGGGCTAGATGAAGGGTAGTGGCTATGGCATCATCTGTGGACCAGATATGGTGATACACAAACTGCAGGGGGTCCAGTGAGGGAGGCAACAGGGTCTTTATGTGCCTCATGAAGCACTTTATGTGCCTCATGAAGCATTTCATAATAGTGCATGTGAGTGCAACGGGATGGTAGTCATTGAGGCAGGACATTGAAGACTTATTCGGCACGGGGATGATGGTAGTGACCTTGAAGCATTTAGGAATGATGGTGTTGCTAAGAGAGATGTTGAAGATGTCCATGAGAACATCTGCCAGCTGGTCTACATATCCTCTGAGCACTTTACCAGGGGTGTTATCTGGTCTAGTAGCCTTCCATGGGTTGACTCTGCATAGAGTTTTCCTCACGTCAGCTGTGGTCAGACACGGCACCTAGTTGTTGGGAGGATGGATTATCTTCCTTGCTGCCATTCCTTTCAAACCATGCATAGAAGCTGTTCAGTGCATCTGGAAGGGAGGCATCACTGTCACATGCAGGTGGTGTTGTGTTGTCCTATAGTTCATGATGGCCTTGATGCCCTGCCACATGTGTCATGTGTCACCGCTGTTCTGGAAGTAGTTGTGGATTCTCAGGGCATGTGTGCACTTTGCTGCTGTAATGGTGGATTTTGTCTTCAAAAGTTTATATATATATATATATATTTTTTTTTTTTTTTAAGTTGGGTGCCAGGCAGTGGAAGACTGCCACAAGTCAAAAAAACATCCCCATTACCAAAACCCTCTAAAAGCATTAAAACACAACTTAGCACAGGACACAGAATAAATTTTGTTTTAGTATATTTAGAAAGCTCAGTTCGCTGGGTTCCAGTCTTCCATAAATTTAAGCAACAAACAAAAATCAACAAAATAAACAGTCAAATGAAACAAACAAACAAAAAAAAATTGGTTTACTGTGGGTGAGTGAAGGTGTACACTTTTCTAAGCGGGCATGTGTGTGTTTGTTTGTGTGTGTGTGGGGGGGGGCAGGGGGTCGGCCGTGTGTGTGACCTGGGAGGAGAGTAGCTGGGAGAGTGATGTAGAGAGGCTGGCAATTTTGTTGGAGGCCAGTAGTGAGAGCAGAGATCTGGGGAAATTATTTGAAGTAACCAAAGTAAGCCAGGCAAAACAGTTGCACTTCCTATTATGGTACCTGTGCAATTTCCAGATCTGTCTGTTCCACTTCTTTGTAGTCCTAGTCCCATATTCCACCAAGAGCAGTAAAATCCATTCAAAAGACGCTTCCGAAACTCTTCTTCCAAATGCTAAAACTGGCTCCTCAGCCACATGCATTGGTGTGCTGTTCATGGTAACTCTCACCACAGTTTGGTGTTTCACTTCCTGTTTTGTCAAAAGACCTTGACCTAACGTGTTGTACTAGGCCACTTGTGATTGGTCAGACAATTAAGAAAGAGGAAAAAACTACTGATTTCTAGTAAAGTTATATAAATTGAGTGCATGTGTGTGAATGGAAACATGATGTTAGATTAAAAAAAATGCACTTTGACAGAAGGCCATTCTGTCACACTCCCACCCCCTTTAGGAAAACAACCCTTGGTTGTATCAAAAAGGTTATTCAAACCCAAGAAAGTCTTCATCATCAGACTCTTCTTCAAAGAGTTCCAGAAGTTTTTTTACGCTCACGAGCATCAAGTTCCTCTGCTGTAAGGTTTGAGATTGACAACATTAATGCTGCACAGGTCTTCTCCATTATCCTCCCAAACTACAAGATCGTTCACAGCACCAAGTTGCTGGAGGATCCGATACGGACCCTTCCTCTTAGGGGCAAGTTTGGCCGCAAAGTGTTTGGATGCACTGGACTGAGGATGATTATGAACCCAAACACAGTCCTTACACTTATATGCAACATCCCTGCGATGCTTGTTGTAGTTTCGTGATTGTCAGTTTTTAGCAAATATGCTATTCTCATGGGCCTTTGCTTTCAAGCTTTCAATCAACTGTACCATCTCATAAGGTGGAGAGTCAGGGGTGAGATCATTCCATTGTAAGACTTTATCCAACAGACTTTTTAGTTTTCAACCCAACTGCAGTTCAGCTGGGGAAAGAGCAGTTGTCTCATGGACTGTGGAGTTTAAGGCAAAATTAAACTCCAGCAGATATTTGTCCCAATATCAGTGATTCTCAGTGACAAAGGATGAGATCATGGTTTTGAGATTCCTGTTGACTCTTTCTGTCATGTTTGTTTGTGGTTGATGAGCGGTAGTGGTTCATAGTTGCACAGATCATTTCTTGCATAGTTCCTGGAAGATAGCTGAGACAAACTGAGAACCTCTGCCTGACAAAGCATAGTCCAGGATACCCCACTGAGTGATTATTTCACAGTGGAAGACTTTGACAATCACTGATGCAGTGGCAAAGCAAAGAGTAAACATTTCCACCCAGCGAGTGAAATAGTCGACAAAGACTAACAGATGTTCATTTCTGTTTGAGCTCCATGATAAGGGACCCATCAGATAAACGCCAGTTATCTGATTTGGATGTTTCACTGAGGTCTACTGCATGAGTTCAGCTGGCTTTCGTGTGTTGTTCTTACAGACCTGACAGGTGGTGCAATTTCTGACAAACTCTTTAACATCAGTCCACATCCTAGGCCAGAAGGCAACTTCTTGAAGATGCTTATAGGTTTTGAAACCCCCCTGGTGGCCAGCCATGGGACAATCATGGTAAGCATGCAAGAGTGGTGGTGTTAGTGTGGACGGAATGTAGAGACAATAATGGACCTGCCCATCTGCTGGGTGAGTCTTCTGATACACTTTGTCTTCTTAGACAGCAGAGTTTTCCTGCGTGATTGGATCTAAAGTGATCAAAGCTTTGTGTAACTTTTGAATCTCTGGGTGCTTCTTTTGCTCTTTCCAGATGGTGTCGATGGGCAGCAGAAACTCAGAGTCACTGACACCATAGGACAAGACACAGTCAACACCACAGGAAATTCTAGACAGTGCATCAGGTGCAGGTTTAGTTTACCCTTCCAGTATTTCACAATGAAATCAATCTTTTGTAAGTGAAGTGCCCATCTGATTTTATGTGATGTGGTCTTAGTGGAGCTGATGACCCACTGTAAGGCAACATGATCAGTAACCACGGTGAACATCTTCTGCTCAAGATAGTGTTGCCACTTCTCAAGTGCTCAGATCATGGCTAAGCACTCTCACTCAGTGGTTGAGTAGTTTCTCTCTGCTTTATTCAAGGTCTGGCTGGCATAGGCAAGGACTTCCTCATGTCCAAATGGTTTCCGCTGTGCCAGCACAACACCCAGACTGACTTCGCTGGTGTCTGTGTAGACAGTGAATGGAAGTGACAAGTCAGGGTGACCAAGAACAGGAGATGAGGTGAGATACTTCTTCAATGTCTCAAAACAGTTTGGCACTGGTCACTCCAGACAAACTTGTATCCTTTCCACTTCAAAGAATTGATCAGCTCTGCATACTGTGAGAAATCAGGAATGAAGCAATGATACCAGTCTGCAAGCCTTAAGAAATGCTGGACTTCCTTCAAATTGGTGGGGACTGAATAGTCTTGGATGGTGGCAATTTTTTTCAGGGTCAGCTGTAATTCCTTGTGCATAAATGACATGTCCTAAATATTTAACCTGGTGGAGGCAGAACTTGCATTTTTTTAGGTTCAAGGTTAGCCCTGCTGCATGGAGTTCATCAAGGACAGCTTCGAGGTCAGAGAGATGTTGTTGAACTGTATGAGAATATATGATTATGTCAAGATAAACCATACAGTTTTTGCCACAAAGTTTGCCCAGAACACACACCATCAAATGTTGAAAAGAGGTTGGGGCATTCTTTAACTCAAAAGGAATTACGATAAACTGAAAAAGACCAGCAGGCGTTATGAATGCTGTTTTAGCTTTGCTGTTCTCATCCATGGTTACCTACCAGTATCCACTGTTCAGATCCAGTGTGGAGAAGATGGCAGCTCCAGCAAGCGATTCCAAAAGCTCTGAGATGTTAGGCAGCAGATAAGCATCACTCTCAGTTACTGCGTTCAGCCTTCTGTAGTCCACACAGAAGCGGTATTCTCCACTTTTTTGGGAACAAGAACAACAGGTGATGCCCATCCTGAGAATGAGGGTTCCACAATGCCATTGGACAGCATATCACTTAGTTGCTGTTCCACAATAGATAGCTTCAACACAAACATCCAATAAACTTTCTGCTTAATTGGCGTTTGAGAGGGGGTAGAGATAAAATGTTGCAAGACATTGGTTTTTCCTGGTTTCCCAGTGCAAAGTTCTGGATACTCCTCCAAGAGTTGGCATAACAAAGCTTTTTCTTCCTCCTGCAGATCGCTGTTCTGTACTGCAAACTGAAAATAATCTGAAGGCATCAACTTTGAAGGAGAGGGCATGAAAGAGGGAGGCACAGAAGAAAAACAACCAAAGCCTGATTTCTGTGATGCAGTTGGTGCTGGTGATTTTCTGGCAGAGGATGTACCTGATGGTAGTACATGACCGAGGAACCCCATCTCACTTGGCTGGAATGGGTATAAAGTGGATTTAGACTTGAAGATGTACTTCAAGTCTGCAGCATTCACCTGAAGGCCACTGAGAAAGAGAAAATCTAGGCCTAGCACTACAGCATAGGCTAAGGCCTTGGAAGTCAGCACAGCCACTGTCAGTTAAAAAAGTATGTTCATGTAGATGCAATTGTAACTCCACCAGGCCTAACAGTGTTTCCGTCTCACTGTTGGCAAGGTAGAGTGGGTCACTTAGCCAGGGTTTTAACTCTTCATTGGGTTGTTTGATGTCATTCAAATTCACTGTAAATTTGGAGTAAATGGAAAGTGGAACAATCAGCTGCTTTGTGAAAACAAGAGATGGAGGGCCGGCATCCTTAACAGGTCCGGCATTCTTCCTATTTCTCACATTTCCTGGACTGGAAAGAGTGGAGTATGTGTTTTTACTGCCTTGACTCCTAGAGTTCTGAGGGTGGGAGGTCTGCTGGGCATGTTTAAAAAAAGGCTGCTTTGCAGTTTGAGATGGTCCCTCAGTCTGAGACCAATACTGAGGGCAAGCACCAGGAGCATGGTGTCCATTGCATCTCCAACAGGTGACAGTAACCTTCTCAGATGGCATAATGGGCACCTTGGGCATCACATTAGGTTGGCTAGATGACAAATGCTTCTTTTCATACTCCATCTGCTGCTCCAGGCCCTTCTCCAGTTGGTGACCTAACCTCACAAGTTTGTCTACTAAAGAAACATGTCCTCTGAGCTGGCTAGTGAGGTGAGGCTTCACATTCTTTAAGATCATTTTCACAATATCACAATCTGATATCTCAGGTCTCCATCTTTTGAAGAGCGCTTGATAGGAAAACGCAAAGTCTTGGATCAACTCTGAGTCTCCCTGTTGTCTCTTGTGCACATGGTCAGCGAGCTCTTCTTCATAATCCTCTGACAAGAATGCACTCAGAAAAGAGGTCTGGAATTCATCCCAAGAAGTGACAGTTGCATGGGCTATCTTCCATCAGTCATGAGCAGTGCCATCGAGAACAGACCTAAAAGTAGCTAGGATGTCAGCATCACCAAAAGTTTGAATGGCTAGGAAGTCTTGGCATTTGGACAAAAGAAGAACAGGATCTGGATCATCATTGGGTGGGTCTACCAAAAGTTGGAAATGAAAGTTTGAGGTAATCCGTTTTAAGAGGTGGAACCATTGGCTGAGAAAGGAACACAGAGTGAGGAGGTCTCACAAGAGGGGGCCCGACTGAACTTTAGGTAACCGGAACTGGGTGTGAATAAGGAACAGGCTTTTTGCTGAGAATGTCTACTTATGTGTACAGCTTGTATAGTTCCTTTTCATTTTCTTGTATGTGACACACCAGCTGAGACTGAACACTGTTCACTGTTAAAGACAGACTTTCCACAAGTGCAATGCAATGATCTAATTTGTTATCAAGTTGTTCCTGAGAGGCATACACTGCAGTGTGGCTAGCATGGATATCCTGTTGAACTTCAACATACAGTGGTTGCACCATGAAGCGAACCTCAGTTGACTGTTTTAGCCAGTTGTCCAGTCATTGTTTCCTTATCCTCCTGAATGAGTTTTTTTTTAAGTTCAGACAGCTTTTGGCCATTCTCTTTGGCAAGAGAGTTAACCTTTGTTTCCCAGATAGAACAGTTTTTGTTGATTTGTGTTATAATTTCTTCATGCTGTGTGCTTCATCTTTCCCCAGTCTCTGTTAATCAATCCTGAGCTTGGGCAACAAGGTGTCTGGCAGGAGTTGGAAGTGTCCTGGGGAGTTCGTGTTGTGAGAAGGGTGTTAAGGATATGTCAGAGGATGTATATTCCTGCTCCTCAGGAGGAGAAGCTTTTTGAGAAACCTCCTCATGCACACCCTCCTCAATGGGTGTCAGATTTTCATCATGTCTCCTGGCATGTGTAGAAGTTTGACGCAATTAAGTGTTGAGGGAGGGGAATGAACAGGCAACATGGGGAGGCAATCTACCAATGAAATAAGTTTGAAAAGGGGTAGATATGTCTGGTAGACCTCTAAAGACTTATTGACATCAGAAGTGGTATTGGGTTTTTGGTCAGGCATTTTAACCAGTCAGGTGCATCAATAAAGAAAGAGGGGGAAAAGAAAAAAATGCTAAAGAACACTTTCACAATTCCCACACACAATGTACACTTGTTCAATTCACTTTTCAGTTTCACAATTCAAATTCAAACTTTTTCAGTTGCAACGAAGTGTTTTCACAAAAATAATTGAACTTCAAAAATTCAAGTCCACAAAAGTTTCACTTGTTCACCAAAAAAGTTTGCTAACCATATTTTTAAAGAAACTTAAATTAAACAAGAGGCTCATTAGGAAATTAAACAACAGTGTCTCCTTTGAGCCCCACATTTGGCACCATTGTAATGGTGGAGTTTGTCTTCAAAAGATATTTATTTATTTATTTATTTGTTTAAAGTTGGGCGCCAGGCAGTGGAAGACTGCCACAAGTAAAAAAAAAAATCCCCATTACCAAAACCCTCTTAAAGCATCAAAACACAACATAGCACAGGACAAAGAATATTTTGTTAGTGTATTTAGAAAGCTCAGTTCACTGGGTTCCAGTATTTTCCATAAATTTGAGCAACAAACAAAAAACAACAAAATAAGCAGTCAAATGAAACAAATAAACGAAAAAAAGTTGGTTTAATGTGGGTGAGTGAAGGTGTATGCTTTTATAAGTGGGCGCATGTGTGTGTGTGTGTGTGTGTGTGGGGGGGGGGGGTCGAGCGGGGGGGTCGGATGTGTGTGTGACCCAGGAGGAGAGTAGCCAGGGAAGTGATGTAGAGAGGCTGGCAATTTTGTTGGAGGGCGGGTGTGAGAGTAGAGATCTGGGGAAATTATTTGAAGTAACCTAGGTAAGCCAGGTAAAACAGTTACGCTTCCTATTATGGTACCTGTGCAATTTCCCGATCTGTCTGTTTTACTTCTTAGAAGTCTCAGTCCCTTATTCCACCACGACCGGTAAAATCCATTCAAAAGATGCCTCCAAAACTCTTCTTCCAAATGCTAAAACTGGCTCCTCAGCCACACGCACCGGTGTGCCGTTCACGGTAACTCTCACCACAGTTTGGTGTTTCACTTCTTGTTTTGTCAGAAGACCATGACCTGCCATGTCGTACTAGTCCACTTGTGATTGTTCAGACAATTAAGTAAGAGGAAAAAACTACTGATTTCTTGTAAAGTAATATAAAGTAAATGAGCGCATGTATGTGAATGGAAACATGATGTTAGATTTTAAAAAAATGCACTTTGACAGAGGGCCATTTTGTCATGCTGCTTTGATGGCCTGAGACAGTTCGGCCCTAGCTGCTCTCAGGGCCATGCTGTCCCCCACCCTAAAGGCAGCATCTCAGGTCCTCAGTAGTGAACACACCTCTGCAGTAATCCATGGCTTCTAGTTGGGGCAAGTGGTGATGGTCTGAGAGGCAGTAACATCATCAATGCACTTGCTGATGGAGCTGATCACTGATGCTGTGTACTCCTTTAAGTTAGTACAGTCACCACTGGTTGCAGCCTCCTTAAACATGCCCCAGTCAGTTCTCTCAAAACAGACCTAGACAGCGGAGATGGCTTCTTCTGGCCAGGTTTTCACCTGTCTTAGAACTGGTTTGGAATGTCTGGAAATAGCATAACAGACATGTGGTCTGAGTAGCCAAGGGCAAGGCTCCACCCAGTATGTGCCAGGAATGGTTGTGTAAACAAGATCCAATGTGTTTCTTGCCCCTCTCATTGCAAAGTCCACATACTGAGGGAATTTACGGAGTACTGACCTGAGATTTGCATGGTTAAAATCTCTGGCGACAATAAACAGTCCGTCTGGGTAGGCATTCTACAGTTCACTGATAGCACCATACAGTACACAGAGCGCTTTCTTAGCATTATCACTGGGGGGAATGTAAACTCCAGTTATGAATTCCCATTGTAAATAAAATGGTCTACATCTAACAGTCACAAACTCCACTAGTGATGAGCAGTAACCAGAGACTAGCTCTGAATTCCTGCACCATTCTGTGTTGATGCAAATACACAAGCCACCTCCATGAGTTACCACACAGAGCTGCATCTCTGTCAGCTTGGAATGAAGCTAGCCCATCCAACTGAATGGCAGTGTCCAAAACTTGGTTGCTGAGCCATGTCTCTGTAAAAACAAGGATGCAGCAGTCTCTAAACTCATGCTGGGTAGTCCATTGGAGTCGGATATAGTCAAGTTTATTTTCCAGGGAACAGACATTGGAGAGTAGAATGGATGGGAGGGCCTGCCAGCTAGGGTTAGCTGTTAGCCTAGCATGGACACCCCCATGCTTTCAGCATTTCTGCCTCCTCACACACCGGTTCTGATGACTCCTTCCCATATCACGGGCCTCAGGCGAGGCTCAGTTCCTCGCAGCAAGCCGAGGTCACATAGTTTCTCTAGCAGATCATTTTTTTATGATGTTTTCTGCATGGTATCTGTATTGTAGGAATGTCTGGCAATGGTAGACAAGAACACCAGTTGATCCGGTGTCTGTGTGCTATACACTAAGAAACACTGTATAAGAGAAAAACTGAAATAATCTCCATTGAAATAATTATAGTAGTAAAAGAGTCATTAAAAAAAATCAGAGACTGGACTGGAAAAGAAAAAAAATAAAAATAACAGTGAAGGGGCATGCTATCAAGATATGTAAGAGATGTTGGTAAAGTTGAGAAAATAATATGAGGTAATGAAAGGGGAAAAAAAATTCAGGAGATACTTTTCTTGGGGCAAATTTGATCAGATATGATGGTTTAACACAAGCCAAATACACATGATGTGAGTAGTAAGATGGCAGCCAGATGGCTTCACTCATATCTACAGCATGGAATAGGCTATAAGCTCTCCAGATTTTATATAGCGCTCAGTGGAATTATTACACTGTATATAGTGGACTCATAGTATCCCACAATGCATCATGAAAAATAGTGTACAACCGATGGTCACTAACCAAGCAATATATATCATCATGCATTTCAGTTGTGCCTTTTCACAGAGCTGTAAAAGCTGTTTCAGAAAGACCATTAAGGATCTTAGATTGAGTATAGCAGTAGTTTGTTTTTCTTTATGACAATAGACATGGCACAAATTTATAAGTTGTGGCACGAAAATGGCAATAATATTGTAGTGTGTTTGGGTGAATGGACGGAGGAAGAAATACATTATAAATGGACATTCAAATACAATTAAAAGTAGTAAGAGAATAACAAAAATAAGCTAAAATAGAATAAGACAGATAAATTACAAGAATAAAAGTTACAATGCAGAGTGAGGAATTAATCAAAAACCTCAAATTTGATTTAATAAAAGGCAGCGACAAAGAAGAAAGTATTCAGCTTTGATTTAGAAGAACTGAAAGATACAACAAACACAAAGTATGTTGTATTTATTAATGTGGGTAATACTCTCAGTATAATATGTATTTATCACAAAAAGACATGCATGTATTTATTATTTTGAAAACCCACCAGCCAGCTGATCTGGCACATTTTAATTGTGTGACAGTAATGATATCAATAATGGCGCTATGAATTAGTGTCTGGAAGTGTGTTTTATTTTTTATTTTTTCATTTTACCAATTACCCCACTATATACAGTGTATATAAAAAGTGTACAGCCCTGTGATGACCTTCCGACTTGTCCAGGGTGTACCCTGCCTTTCACCCGTAGTCAGCTGGGATAGGCTCAAGCTTGCCTGTGACCATGTAGAACAGGATAAAGTGGCTAGAGATAATGAGAGATGAGATAAAAAGTGTAATGTCAAAAAATGTACAATAAGCTGGTTGCATAAGTGTGCACACCCTTAAACGAGTACTTTGTTGAAGCATCTTTTGATTTAATTACGTCATTCAGTCTTTTTGGGTACACACCTGCCATCAATTAAAATTACTCTGATTAACCCCAAATAAAGTTCAGCTGTCCTAGAAGGATTTTCCTGGCATTTACTCAGTTGCATCCTCCAGCAAAAGCCATGGTTTGCAGAGTGCTTACAAAGCAACAGAGGGATCTCACTGTTGAAAGGTATCAGTCAGGACAAAGGTGCAAAAAATTCCCATGGCATTAGATATCCCATGGACAGGGGCATCGTAGTGGGGGGAAAAGTGGGACTGAGTTACCAGGGCCCCAAGTGGGGGGAGGGCCCTTGAGGAGTAGATAATTTTATTTTCCTTTGTATATCAAAACCATTTAAAGATCACAATATATGTTGCTAAATAATGTTAATATAATGTTTTGGGTAAAAAAAAATAGTTTGATTAATGGATTGAATTATGTGTCCTAGCCTACATATAGTGTCTGGGGACAGGCCCTTTGCACGAAATGGTTTAGTCCACTTTCACTGGGCTTTTTAACTAGGCGCATTTAATGAAGCATTCATTATGCTGAAGCAGCACTGCGAATTTTAGGCTATCTGTGCTATGGAAGATGATGCACAAGAAAACAAAATCCGGTTTTCAGAAACAAAAAGAGAGGCAGGAAAGAGACAAGAAAAGAAATGAGAGAAAGCAACTGCTCACAAACTTCTTTCCCAAGAAAGGTGAGCCCAAATGTGAAAAGAAATAGCCTACATTAAATGAACACCTGTGGTTATAAATGCTTCAATACCATCGTGATTGTCAGTGCTAAAAACTGCACAACACAAAATTAGAAATAACATGATGCCTTTTTTGTTTCCATTGCAATAGTATTCTAAATGAAAAATTTATATTTATTATTGGGCCATAATATAATTAGGATAATAGCCTAATTTAGACTCAATGTCCTAGGTTCATTAGGCTGTCAAATTAGTAGCAAAGCTAACTTGTGAAACGCATGGCACTCAGTTTCAGAGACTGTCACAGAGGGGGATGCAGCAACAGACCCCTCATCCTCTGATACTGTGAATTTGAGACGAGGTGAGCCTTTAGTTTAAAATGACAGCACATTTTAGGTATTTTTACTGTAATGTGTTACACAACACTAAAGTCATGCTCGGTGTTTTACTGAAGCCTATGTTTGGCTATAGGCTAATTAGAATAAGAGACTAAAAGTTTACATTTTTGTCACATCCATAAGAAAAATAAAATACCACATAGTTTATGATGCAAATGAATATATGAAGCTTGAAGTTTTACACAAAACGTTTTATATATTAAGCATATTCAAATCACATTAGTTAGGCTACATTGCCTGCTAATATTGTATGCTTCATGCTTGTAGAGGGATCTGTTCAGGTAGATCGAGAAGATGTGATAGAGGATGAAGGAAGTGAAAGCAGAGAAGATTCTGAGAAAAGTCAAAGGGATGAAGAGGAGGAGGAGTAGAAGACATTTACTGTTACAACTTTTAATTAGTCTGCAAATAAAACAAAGATTCAGTGAAGTATTGTGTGATTAGGGTTGTTTTTTTTTTATTCATTTAAGAGTTGAGATTAATGTGTGGCTACATAACTGACTGGACTGGTAGTACGCCCTTGCTGTTCGATACTTTCAGCATTGTTAACTGCTGAGCTGCTTTTTTCGTGGGGGGCCCATGGCCACTACTTGTGCATAGGGCCCAGAATTTGGTGCTACGCCCCTGTGTGCCAGCTTTTTTTGCGGGGGGGTCCTTTGGCAAAAAACCTAAAGTTATTTTGACTATTTGTGGGCAGAATGTTTGTGCTACATCTCTAATAAATTTACAGTGCCCTCCACGATTATTGGCACCCCTTATAAAGATTAAGGGAAAAATCCCTTCATCCACCTTCTGGTGAAGCTACTTCACACCATGATTTTTTTTTATTATTATTAATTTAATAAACCCTTTTACTAATCTTTACAATGGATGCCAATAATTTGTGGAGGCACAGTGGCTAGGCATACTAAGAGTTTTCACATTACTTAACCTAAAATATTTACCATGACAGAAGACAAAGGGGCCCTCGTGAGCATCTCTGTGTGAGACAAAGGTGTGAGATTTTTGTTTTTCTTGTGGCATTTTTAATACATGTATCAGGTATTTGTCTTTTTTTTTGCTTCCTTTTATTTAAGCATGACAGTGTTGCATAACTTTATAATTAATTTCAGACTGAAGTGAGAGAAGCTGGAGTTATACAGCCCACATTAAGTCCTGTTATGGCAACAGAGATAAAGTTATCTCTCAAAGAAATGGTTAAAAAAGCAAACAAACAATATGAACTTCAGGCCATGGACCTTAATACTTGCAACAAAGGGTTGTTTTTAAGAGTTACAGTGAAATGCAGAGTTACTGGTTATTGTTTACACTAATTGCAGTGTGTGTGTGTGTGTGTGTGTGTGTGTGTGTGTGTGTGTGTGTGTGTGTCCAACAGGCATGGAGTCAGTTTGCCTGTCATCTGGAAGACTTTTCTCATCCACAGCACCTGAGCTCAGCTCTGGCCTGCCTTAACCTGTTGGTAACAGATGCTCTACGCCATGTTCCTGATGTCATTGCTTATCTTTCCCGTCTCCGCAACCAGAGTGTCTTCAACTTTTGTGCCATCCCTCAGGTGGGCCTGCCATACTGCTGCACCCCAGATATAATACAGCTTTTATGGTATCTTTTTCATTTGGAGAGAACTTGGATTAAACATGACAATCAAGGCAATGGGATTTTTTATATTATTATTTTTAAATATCTAGACTCCAAAAAAGTGTGGGAAATTTTACTAAAACTTCCATCTAGCCATTCATCTTCAGTAACCACTCCACGCCGACCAGCAGTGGATCACAAAATAGCCAGGCACAATGCTGGACTATAGTTGCCAAGCCATCTTAATACATCTTTCACATGTACACACACACGCCTGACTTCTACTGGTCCCAAGTAGCATCTCAAGTCCTAAGCCAAGTATTACGTCCATTTATGTGCTTGTACAGTTGTTTATTTGGTTTATCTTATTTCTATCTTGTTTATTTTATTACTTATTTCTTAGTATAGACCGTTTTTATGTAGCTCCTTTATTTAGAATATAATGTCTTATTTAGTATTTATTTATTTATTTAGCACCTTCAAGCCAAATTCCTTGTAGTTGCAGCAATTACTTGGCAATAAAGCTTTTTTTCTGATTCTGATTGTTAAAACAACAGAAATGTTTGGAGTCTGTGGTGTTAATCCAAAATATCACTCCGTTTACTTGAAGGATTCTTTGGTGCTCAACAGGAACGCATTCAGCTAATCCTTGGTGGAATATCGGTGAGAGCAGAAAATCTGTTGCTAAGAGCCGGAGGAACAAAATTGGTCATGCTCTCTTTGTAGAAGTACCCTTATAACACACTCTGCGACACTAGCCGATCATGGGCATCTGTGAGCTCATGAATGTGGAAGAGGGTAGATGACATGCTGGTAGCTGTCGTTTAATATTGGTGGGAATGTGAGGATGTTTTTAACAATGCTAGCTGGATTTTAAAAAGTATAAATTCTTGTTCAAAGCCAAAGCAATTTCCTAGCGATTCCAAACTTTTGCATACTAGTATGCACTTGTTGCAGTCTTGTTTGTAGATCTCCTTATTGAGTCATCCTATTTCATCTGGTTTTCTAGCATTTATGATGAGATGATCTATCTTTATCAGAAAACATCATTTGTCCAGAAAAGCAGGTATGTTGTATGAAAACCAGGTGTGTTAGAAATGACTGAAGTCACCTTTTTAAAAAGTGATCGGAAAGTGGAATGTTGGAGAAGAAAATAATTTTAGCATTATATTGAGTGGAAATGGGACATGGGATGGGAATAGATCCCATTCTTATTCATCTCATTATCTCTAGCCACTATATCCTGTTCTACAGGGTCGCAGACAAGCTAGAGCCTATCCCAGCTAACTATGAGCGAAAGGCGGGGTACACCCTGGACAAGTCACCAGGTCATCACAGGGCTGACACATAGACACAGACAACC
>JAPEKM010000005.1:10047501-10063117 GCA_027575975.1 Cathorops multiradiatus
AGGCAATGGAGTACCCAGGTCTAAATGATGAAATAGATTACAGACCTTTTTTGTAATGGTGTGTTTAATTGTTTTGGCCATTGTTATTGTGTCTGGTGTACTGAATTTGTATTTTTTGAGTGTTTAGTATACTGGATTTGCATCTTTTGTGGTTTGTTGTGTTTGTTTACTAGGATCTGTTTGAGGGGCGGGTCTTAGTGGCTACACTAAGGTTGGTGATGGGGGAGGTGTCACTAATTGGGGGCAATTAAGCAATCAACAGGTGTGCTGTTTGTACATACAAAAGACTTCACTGTTTTATTCTCACTATGCCCTGAAGAAGGCCCAACCGCCGCTACGCGTGGGCAATTTTAAAAAAGGTCGCATATGTCATTATAATAAAGACATTTTAACTACACTTCTTGGAGTGCCTTGGTGAAGAAAAGTTTTTATATTTATTTATTGCCTTTTCATACTACCTCAATATGCACACCTGACTATGCATCTTATGTTGTTTGTTTGTGTCTGCACTTTATGTTGTTTATTGTCTGCAGTGTTGCACTCTTGCATTTTATGTGTGTTGTAGACTGTAGTTCTGTGATGTTTTGATTGTAGATTGTAGTCCTGTGATATTTAAGGTAACACCATGGTCCTGGAGAAACGTTATTTTGTTTTAACTGTGTACTGTACCAACTGTATATGGTTGAAATGACAAAAGAACCTTATTTATTATCTAAGTCTAAAGTCCTTCCCAGGCAGTCTCCCATCCCAGTAATGGCCAGGCCCTTAAGGTGCATTGGACAACACCAATCTCCATAGCGATCGGCCTCTCGCCTACACAGCTAAGGCTACAGTGGGGGGGCTAGTCCTTTGGTAACCACAAGAGTTTGACTACCCATACACATCTGAATTACTAGAATTACTAATGGTGCCTTGCTAGACAGCAGTAGGTACCATTCTTATGATGATCTTTGGTATGACCTGACCGTGAGTTGAACTTGCAATCTCCCAAGCGAGCGTTGGACACACTAACCACTAAGCTAGTTTGTGGTTGTAGTTACTATGCTTACACCTAAATTCTGTAATTTTAAGCTGAATAAACTCACCATCAACATCTATGTCAGATGTAGGAATCAGGTCAGCTGTGCTATCAATGGTAGTGGGTGATGCTTTTGAACTCCTATGAGACTCCAACAATATCTACTGGGTCAACAGCTAGTTTTGTCCCAAGTATTTTGTCCAGGTTGTCAAACCAAGGAGATTTGTCTTGCTCTTTACCAGAACTTTCTATTTTATTAACATTTTAAGGTCTAAAATGCTGGAAGGTCTGGTTTGCCTAGACAGACACGGCATCTGATGTAATGGCCAAGGTAGCTGAACTGGTGGACTGTTTTCAGTTGTTACTGGCCAATAGTAATGTGAGGTGAGTGGTACACTTTCTTAGGTGAGGGCTGGTACAGGACTTCTGTCTTCTTTAGGCTGGTCTCCAGTCCAAAGAGCTTTGCAGCCTCTGCAAAGCAGGATGTTATATGCTGCAGGGTTCTTTCTCAGAATAGCCAACAAGAGCATCATCATCAGCGAATAGCAGCTCTCAAATCAGTTGCTCCAGAGTCTTTGCATGAGCCTGCAGGCATCTGAAGTTAAACAGACTGCCGTCGGTGCGGTATCTGATGTAAATGTCATCATCGTCATCAAGGTCTTCTGTGGCCTGTTGGAACATCATGCTGAAGATGGTGAAGAGTCAGTGCAAGGACACAGCCCTGCTTAACACCATTAATGATTGGAAATGTCTCTGACAAGTCATTGCTGTACCTGACTTGGCTGTGCTAGTTTTCATGGAGCTAAATTACCATGTTAAGGAACTTTGGTGGACAGCCGAGTCATTCCATAATTTGCCAGAGTCCTTTCCTATTCACCATGTCAAATGCTTTTGTAAGATCAATAAACATTATGTATAGCCCCTTGTTTTGCTACCTACACTTCTTTTGCAACTGTCTGAGGATGAACATCATATCAGTAGTGTTTTTGTTGGCTCTAAAACCACACTGACTCTCAGGGAGGTGGTATTCTGTGATTGCCGGTCCCAATCTGTTTGGAAGTATCCTTGCAAGGATCTTACCGGTGATGGAAAACAGGGTGATCTCATGATAGTCGGAGCATTCAGACTTCTCCCCCTTGTTCTTGTATAGGGTGATGATGATTGCATCCTGAAAATCCTGTAGTAACTTGCCTTGTTCCCAACAGTAGGTGAAGAGCTTGTGGAGTTGGGTATGCAAAGCTGCACCCCCATGTCCCCATGCCTCTGGAGGAATTCTATCGATTCCTGCAGCCTTGCCATTTTCAACTGTTTTATCACCTTGGTTGTCTCATGAAGTGTTGGTATGTCATCCAGTCTGTTTTCTGTGGTTGATGTGGAATGCAAAGGATTGTTGAGGTTTGGACTGATTGGTTGGTGCTGAAAAGCATCTGGTAGTACTGCGACCATCGGTTCAGGACAGATGCCTTGTCTGTGAGGAGCGTCTGTCCATCAGCAGTACATAGTGGACTCTGAACATGGTGCAAGGGGCCATATACTGCCTAGAGGGCTCCATAGAAACCTCTGTATTCACCAATATCTGCACAGAGCTGGGTTCTCTCTGCTAGGTCTGTCCACCACTTGTTCTGGATATCCCGGAGCTTATGCTGGAAGTTGCTGCATGTGTGTTGGAAAGCAGCTCTCTTCGCAGGGCAAGACGGCTTGGCTAGATGGGCTTGGTGTGGAGATCTATTTTCTGCCAGTAAGTCTTGAATTTCCACGTAGTTGTTATCAAACCAGTCTTTATTCTTCTTTGTACAGAACCCAATGACTTCTTCAGAAGTCTGCAAGATGGCATTTTTCAAGTGATCCCAGGGCTCTTCAGGAGACGGGTCAGTTGAATAATAAGTTTCCTCAAGCATCAACTGTAAGCTTGTCTGGAAGTCTGCTTTCACCTTGGCAGATTGAAGGCTGTCAATATTAAGTTTCTTCCTTGTGACACTCCTTCTTTTAGGTCTTGGCTTGAACTGGAGGTTAAGCTTGCAGTGGACTAAGTGATGATCAGTGTGGCACTCCACACTAGGCATCACTCTGGTGTGTAAGACATCATGCAGTTCTCTCTGGCATACTAAGATGTAATCTATAAGGTGCCAATGTCTGGAACTAGGGTGCATCCAGGTAGTTTTCAGCCTATCTTTTTGCTGATAAACAGTGTTTTGTGACTGCAAGTTTCTGCTCTGCACAAAACTCCAACAACAGACAGCCATTATCATTGCAGTTTCTGACACCATGCTTCCCCAGTACTCTTTTCCAGGCTTCTGAGTCACAGCCAACTCTGGTGTTGAAATCACCAAGAACAAAGGCTGTCATCTGCAGGGGAGTTTTGAATGAGATTCTGCAGATCGGTGTACAACTTGCCTTTTTCTGTAGAGTCTGCCTTAAGGGTCAGGGCATATATGCTGAATAGTGTAATGTACTGCTTGTTTTGGAGTGGGAGACGCATAGAGATGATGCTGTCAGAGTGACCTATTGATAGGTTTTCCAGTTTGGAAGCAATGGTGTGTCTGACCATAAAGCCTAAGCCTGACAGGCACCTCTCTGTTGTGGGTTTGCCTGACCAGTAGAGGATATATCCTGCGCCATGTTCTCTAAGGCTGCCTTGCTCAGGGAAGTGGATTTCACTGAGATCAGTGATATCCGCCCTCAGTCTAGACAGTTCATGAGCAATAAGAGCAGAATGCCATTCAAAGCAGCCAGTGTCCTTGCAGATTCTGATGTTCCAGCATGCAAGTTTTAGTCCTTCCACACCCTTTGAGGTGGGTGAGAACCTTGTTTTCTTCACTGTTTTTCGACTGTGTTGGAAGATACCCGTTGGCAGTGGGGAGCCAACTGGGAGTTGTTAAAGGCGAGCTTTAGTTAGGCCACCTTTTCTAGGCCCCTCTCTGTGAAGAACAAGCAATCTATATTTTCTCTTCACACTCAATCATCATGCATAAGGCCTCTACACTTTGCATCATCTCACTCTATCCTTCGCACAAACTCTGGCTTGGTCTCATGACCCCCAGCCCGCCTCCTTTCTCTCCTTCTCCACAGTTCTGTGCCAAGTTGTTTTTGGTTGCCCTACTTTCCGTCTTCCATTGGGAATCCAGGACAGTGCTGTGACGCAGTGATGACCTATCTGCATCTGCAACACATGGCCAAGCCACTTCCATTGCCTCCTCTTCACTGTCTTACTAACCCTTTCACAGCCATATAAACTGTTCAACTCATTGATGGACATGACATATGGCCAGTATATGACCATTATCCTTTTGAGGTACTTAAATTGAAATGAGTCCAGCTTCTCATTATCTGCCACATTGGTCTTCCATATCTCACATCCATGCAGCAAGACTGGCTCAACTAGCATCTTGTACAACCTGATCTTAACTTTCTTGCTGTACTGCTTGGATCCCCAAATCATTTTCAACTTGGCGAAAGTGGACTTTGCCTTTCCTAGTCTGTTCTGCATATTCTTGTCTGCTCCACCTTCATTGCTTACTGTCGCACCTACTGTAGGTAAACAAATTAACTGACCTCCTTGATCTCTTTGCCATTGGTAAACTTGATATTGTTGTTTCCTCTACAATTGATCTTAAGGACCTCTGTTTTCTTTCTACTGATTTGCAATCCTAGCTGTATCTTCAAGCTTGGTAGTTTTTCTCTGCATCTGCTTCATATTTGTAGAGATTAGAGCAATATCATCAGCAAAATCAAGATCTTCTCGCTGCTCCATCAACTTCCATCTTATTCCTGTGTTAGCATTCATGGTCATCTGTTGCATGGCCCAGTCCATAGCTAGTAGGAAGAGAAACCATGACATTACACAGCCTTGCTTCACTCCAGTCTTAACCTTGAACTAGTCTGATGTTTCTCCATTATCGAGGATGGCACATTCAGAACCCTGATAAAGCAGTCTTATGATGTTGATTAACTTCACTGGGATACCATAGGATTGCACAATGTCCCAAAGACTGTCTCTGTGGAGTGAGTCAAACACCTTTTCAAAGTTGATGAAATTAATAATCAGTGGAGCTTGCCATTCACATGCTTGTTCAATGATATTTTGCAATATGAAGATCTGCTCGATGGTATTTCTGCCCTTGAGGAATTCAGCCTGTCCAGGTCTTAGCTTGTCATTTATACCATCCTTTATTCTTTTCATGATGATCTTGCCATACACTTTTCTAGCAATTAAAAGGAGCATAATGCCTCTCCAATTGCTACAGTCCCTCAAATCACCTTTCTTTGGGATCTTCACAATTAATCCTCATAACCACTGAACTGGTATCTCTTCCTTCTCACATATGAGCTTAATGATGTCATATAGTTTGTGTGTTGTTGTTTCTAGGTCTGCCTTTAGGAGCTCAGCCATTATATTATCGACACCACCCATTTTACCATCTTTAAGAGACATGATTCCTAGTCTGACGACTTCTACAGTAATTGGTTCCATGTTGATGCTCTTGATCTCTGTTGTTTGGTAGTTGTCTATAGTTAAAGGGTTCTCTGGTGGATTTCTATTAAGAACCTCCTTGACGTGCTCTTTCCATTCCTTGAGTTGCTTCCCTTCCTCTGATATAATATTGCCATTCTTGTCCTTGATCACAGTATTGCAGTGCCATTTATCATTACAGATATTTTTGGTGACATCATAAGGTCATGCTCCACCCCGGACTTCCACTCCTGAGATTTATTATCTCCCAGTTCAGCGCTAATCTGGTTCCAGGACGGGACTTTCGTCTTGCCAGCATTCACCTCTTGGTTTGCTCTGCTGTGTATAAAAAGGTTGTTCTCAGAAGGGGACTTTGCTAGAATGTCTCTTTGTTTGTTTTTTCATGTCATCTCTGCGCCCTTATTGCTTCTTGGATTTTTGCTCTCTGTTTTGCTTGTTCCTTGTCACAGTTTTTTGCACTATGATTTTGTCTTTTTTCATGTTTGTTGTGCTATGTTTTTGTCTCAAGTTTTTTGGCTGGACTACTTTTTTATGCTAGTGTTTTTTGTTCTTGCCTGCCTTGTTTTTTGTCCCTAGTTTTTTCTGGATTATTTTTGGTTTATTTTTTACTCCTATTATCTTTTTTTATTATTAGATTTACTGGTCTGTGTTCTGCTCTTGGATCCTACTCACCACATCTCACCACCCATAACAGTACGTTCTGGCCAACATGGATCCAGTGGAACTGAACCATCTGAGAACAGCTATGCAGCAGCAAGGAGCCCTCCTCGGGACCCACCAACAGGAACTCAAGCAGATCACCTAGAACCTGGCCACCCTGTCCAACTCAACCTTCTAGCAACATAACTCCAGCACTCCCAAGCCGTGCCTATCCCTGCCCAGCTGCCTCCTTCACCTCCCGCCACCGCTGCTTGGCACGAACTGAGACTTACTTTGCCTCAGCCCTACAGCGGGGAACCAGGTACCTGCAGATCTTTTCTGTCTCAGGAACTACCGTCGGACCTCACCACTCTCATGGACCTCGCCAATCATATCAACGCTCGGGTCCTACAATGTAGGAGAGAGAAGAGCCACCTCAGCTGCAACTTCTCCTTGTCCGTCGAACCCACACAGGTAGATTGGGTACAGGTGTCAGTGGAGGAACGACTATGCTGGCAGAACATGGGGACCTGCTTCTACTGCGGTCAGCAAGGACACATCTGCCGAGCCTGCCCGCTAAAAAGCATGAACCCACCACTTAATCAAGAGGCCCTGGTCAGCAATGCTCAGAACCAGTCCCCTGCTGACTGAACATTGCTCCCCATTATCATCATGCACAACAACTGGCATCACTATCTTCAGGAACTCATCAACTCAGGGGCAGACAGGAACCTGATCTGCTCCACCACAGCCAAGGATCTCAGAATCCTGTTATTCGCCCTCAAGGTCCCTCTCACCGTCCTGACACTCAATGGCACTGGCTTGACCACCATCACTCACCTCACCACCTCACTCACCCTAAGGATTT
This sequence comes from Cathorops multiradiatus, assembly GCA_027575975.1. NCBI lineage: Eukaryota > Metazoa > Chordata > Actinopteri > Siluriformes > Ariidae > Cathorops > Cathorops multiradiatus. The sequence goes on from JAPEKM010000005.1 coordinate 10,054,498, forward strand.
CAGTCAATCACTCCGAAATGATACAGCTTCACATTATGAACAACCCTCACATTCCCGTTATTCTTGGACTACCCTGGTTGATGCAGCACAACCCCCACTTAAACTGGACTGATCACACTATCTTAGGCTGGAGTCCTTCTTGCCTGGCCTCCTGCCTGAACTCTACTCTGCCTCCCGCCAAACCACCACAGCCCTCAGCCAGTGAGTTTCCCAACCTCTCTCACATGCCTCTGGAATATCTGGACCTCAAGACAGTTTTTAGTAAAACCCACGCAATGTCCCTGCCTCCTCACAGGCTTTATGATTGTGGGATCGACCTCCTGCCTGAGATGGTGCTACCCAAGGGACGTCTGTCTCTCACCCGCTGAATGATAGTCCATGGAGAAGTACATCAGAGTCACTGGCAACTGGTATCATCCACCCTTCCTCCTCTCCAGCAGGAGCAGGGTGGTTTTTCATTGAAAAGAAGGACAAGTCACTCTGTCCCTGCATTGACTATATTGAGGTCTCAGTGCCATCACAGTCAAGAACTGCTACCCACTACCGCTCATGACCACAGCCTTCGAACTACTCCAGGGAGCCAAGGTGTTCAGTAAACTGTACTTGCACAATGCCTATAACCTAGTTAGCATCAGGGAAGGGGATGAGTGGAAGACGGCCTTCAACAGCACCACAGGCCTTTTGGACTGACCAACATGCCAACATGGGACTTCATTAACACCTTTTGTCTTCATGCACCTGGATGGATATCTTGATTTTCTCTCACTCCCTGGAGGAACATCAGGATCACGTCCAGCAGGTCCTCCAACACCTGCTAGAAAATAAACTGTTCGTTAAGGTGGAGAAAAGAGAGTTCCACCAAAGCTCCGTCTCATTCCTGGGGTTCATCATCGCTCTGGTGAAGGTTCAAATGGACCCCCTCAAGCTGGAGGCAATTGCTGACTGGCCCACTCCATCTTCAAGATGAGAGCTCCAGTGCTTCCTAGGATTTGCCAACTTCTACAGACACTTCACTCATAACTTCAGCACAGTGGCAGGACCTCTCTCAGCCTTGACCTTGACAAAGACCCAATTCAAGTGGGGTGAGGAAGCAGAGAAAGCCTCTTCCATGCTCAAGCACAGGTTTACCACAGCACCCATTCTCACCATAACCTATCCAACTAAGCAGTTTACTGTCGAGGTCGACACTTCTGAGCCAGGGGTTGGAGCTATGCTATCCCAGAGGGCCAATGACAACGAGGTCCACCCATGCTCCTTCTCCTGCCGGCTATCCCCAGCCATACAAAATTGACATTGGTGACCAAAAACTACTAGCTGTTAAAATAGCCTTGGAGGACTGGAGGCACTGGTTCGAGGTGTCGGAGCTCCCCTTCCTAATCTGGACCAACCATAAGAATCTGGAGTACCTCAAGTCCACCAAATGTCTGAATTCCCGTCAAGCCCATTGGTGTCTCTTCTTCTCCCTGTTCAACTTCTCACACTCCTACTGCCCAGGCTCCAAGAACGGCAAACCCAACACCTTCTCCAGGATGTTCTCTTCCCACCAAGAGGAGTCCAAGCTGCCTGAGACCATCCTTCCTCCACACTGCTTGGTGTGAGCCACCATTCTAGAGGTTGAAATGCTTGTGCAGAAAGCCCTGGAGCAGGATCCCGGTGAAGGTAACCCTAACACTCCTCCTAACCATCTCTTTGTTTCCTGTCCTGTGCGAACCCAGGTGCTGCAGTGGAGTCATGGCTCCAAGCTGGCCTGTCATCTGGGAGCCACTCGAACCCTGGCACTCATCCAGCAGTGCTTTTGGTGGCAATCCATCAAGGAGGATGTCCAGGAGTTCATAGCAGCCTGCGACATATGCTCCTGGAACAAGACAGCCAATCGATCCCCTGCTGGCTTGCTAAGGCCCCTCCCGACTCCACATCAACCTTGGTCTCACATCGCCCTGGATTTCATCACAGGACTCCCCAAATCAGGTGGCAACACATGTATCCTCAGTTGTTGACCATTTTTCTAAGACCATCTATTTCATTCCTTTGCCCAAGCTCCCCTCACCCAAAAACACAGAAGAACTACTCATCCACCACGTTTTCCGCCTACATGGTCTGCCTACTGACATTGTTTCTGACCGGGGTCCTCAGTTCACTGCACAGTTCTGGAGAGCCTTCTGCAGACTCATCAGGGCCACCTGTCATCTCTCCTCAGGCTTCCACCCACAGACTAACTGCCAGGCAGAACGGGTGAACCAGGCTTTGGAGGTTGTACACAGGTGCATGGCATCCAGGAATGCCAGTTCTTGGATCAGGTACCTACCCTGGACCAAATATGCACATAACACTCCCTTCCTCTGCCACAGGTCTCTCTCCGTTCCAGTGCTCACTAGGTTACCAACCATCACTGTTCCCCAGCCAAGAGGAGGAGGTTGCCGTACCCTCAGCCCAGCTTTTTATACGCCGCTGCACGAGGACGTGGGCATTGGCCCTGAGAAGACTCATTCGCTTTGCACTCACATCCAAGAGGCAGGCCGACAAACGTCACTCCAAGGCACCCACCTACCAAGTAGGTCAACGAGTTATGCACTCCACACGCCACCTGCCACTTAGGACCATCTCTCACAAGCTAGCACCTTGGTTCTTTGGACCCTTCCTCATCAAGAAGGTAATCAACCCATGTTCTGTTAGACTCACATTCCCACTCACCATGCAACATGTTCACCCTACCTTTCATGTATCTCAGCTTAAATCTCTGGTCTCCAGTCCTCCAGTCCTATATTTTTAAAAGGAATTTTGTTTTAAATGGCCATGTTAAAAATTTGGCCATCTGTGGCTGTCTTCCCCCACTACAGGACATTTACAACACCCAGGTCACAAAAAGGGCACAGAGCATCATCAGGGACCAAACACACCCATGCACAACACAGACTATTCACACTCCTACCATCTGGCAGATGCTACAGGGGTGTGAAAGCAAGGACTACTAGACTGACACAGTTTTTACCCCCAGGCCATCAGGCTTTTGAACCACAGATTATGATCACCATCTACCTCTATATTTGCAATTTTGCACAAGACATTGCACAGTCTACTTCTGTTTGCATAATTGAGTGCTTTTTTAATTGTTTATTTTCATTCTACTTTTATATTTTGCATTGCATATGCACTTTATATTTATTTCGTATTTTATATATATTTCTTTTTATATTAGTAAGCATAGTTTGATTGAGTAGTTGCAAAATAAGAATTTCACTACCCAATAATAAACTGCTGTGACTGTAGTCTTGAATCTTGAAACATCTTGAATTTTACTGCTGGGCAGAGATAATGCAAGCCAATGGGAAATATGTCTGTCATGATGACAATGTGTCCAACAAAAATTGTCAATATCAGAAGAACTTTGTGGAAAATACAAAGACAGACTCATTCAGAAATGTTTGGGGGCACTATGGAGTCCAGTAAGAGCACCCAAGGCAAATGAACAAAAACACAAAATTTTCCAAAATTTTGAGAAGTGTACCAAATTAACCGAGTTTTCATGCATTCCAAAGACACCAAATATGCATTTAAACAGAAGGAGCACTATGTACCTGACAAGACAAAGCTATATGTGGGTTGCATACATCACAACTGCCTCATTATATAGGTTAGGTTAGCATGGGACAGCCTGGGGCTGAAGTGCCTAAGAGTACTGGCACACACGTACGCAGTGGCTTTGCTCTCCTATGATGAACTAAATTTCATTGTACATTTGTGCAATGACAATAAAGGCATTCTATTCTATGTAAGACATGAAGTGATGGTCAGGTAAGTTCACTATTCTCAAAGCATTACTATTGCTGGGGTGCCTTGCAAGTCATTAAAATGCCCTACACTTGTGTTGTCTTGGGCTGTTTGAATCAAACCAACCATGAAACTCATAAAAGTTTCTTCCATGTTCCCCATGAAGTGATAAAGGGATAAAGAGCAAAGGACTTTACCAAAAGATGATGAGAAAGGTGGCTCTTGAACCTTTCGCTGCAATTGAAAGGAGCCAAGTCAAAGAAAGCTCGAGTTTGCAGTGATCACTTCATGACAAGTTTGTAAATTCCTCTGATTTATTTCAGTTGGATTCATAATTGACTTTTCTTGCCATTTTTCATGATATTGTGATGTTTTGAAGTTCAGGAGATGTTTAAGTCCTCAGATGTGTTTTTGTTTAAGTCAAGTCTAGTCAAGTTTATTTGTGTAGCACTTTTAACAACAGACATTGTCACAAAGCAGCTTTACAGAAAATTAAAGACTTTAAACATAAGCAAATTTTATCCCTAATTTATCCCATAATGTATTCCCAACGGGCAAGCCTGTGGCGATGGTGGCAAGGAAAAACTCCTTCAGATGACATGAGGAAGAAACCTCAAGAGGAACCAGATTCAAAGGGGAACCCAGACTCATTTTGGTGATAACAGATAGCATGATTATAAATAACTCACTTCTATAACCGTGTCCTATAGTCATAAAGTATAACTGTGAACCCAGGAAAACCATTATAATTTTAACATGAAACCTGTTTAGTTGAAGTTATAAACTCTTATTTGATGGAAACTTTTTTTTTTTGTGATCAAATGTTTTTTATTGAGCATCAAAGTATAAGACATACAAGATATAAAGTGTACACATATTACAACACCCCCCTCCCCCAACCCAAGGCGACACCTTCAAAAAAAAAAAAACTATCATGGATCTCCAAGAACATTACAATTCAAATAAAAATAAATAGTCTAATACAAAATTAAAATAAGATATTTAGTACAGATCTACAGTTTAAAATGTAACATACAGACACAGATAATAATTAAAATTATAAACAGTTAATTATGTTGCACTCTTTCTTTAACCAAAGTGTAAGCTGCATCCCATGCATGAATTGTTTTTTGACTAGCTGCATGTATCCGGGCCACTGATCTCTCCATCATGACGATGTCTAGAAAGGAGTTAGCCCATTGTTGCCATGATAAGTTATGAGGTGGCTGCCATCTCAGTGCCAACATTTTCTTAGCTGCAGTGAGGCCAGCCCATAATACGCATCTTTGCTGGAGAGAAAATTCTAAAGTAGAGTCATCATTAAGAAGGAGTAAAGATGGTGATAATGGAATATTGACCCCAAGCATATCGCTTAAGGTGATAGAAATTTGTCTCCAGAAAGCAGACACCTTAGGACAATCCCAATACATGTGTATAAATGATCCTACAGTGTTGAGTGTACATAAGTCACAATTAGGAGATGTGATGATTTTCATAGCATGACGCTTCCTGGGGGTGAGATACATTCTGTGTAGAAATTTGAAGTGTATCAGTTGATGGTCAGGGTTTTTGGAGGTGTCATGTAGATTCTCCCATATTGTGTCCCAGCAAATTTCTTCCTCACCCTCAGAGGGGAGGTCCCGTTCCCATATACTTTCGACTGGCAACGGTGAACGTGGATCAGAAATAAATTTATAAAGTTTAGAAACCATCCCCCGTGTTTGGCTTGGTGGGGCACAAAGTTTGTGCAGTGGATGGGTTAGAAGTGCTATGCCCCAAGGGACGCCATAAGCCTTCATAGCAGATCTCAACTGCAAATAAAAGAAAAACGATGAACCAGGTAGACCATACTCAGCTTGCAGGTCTCTAAAAGCACGCAAACCATCATCATCAAACAAGTCTCTGAAAATATTGACTCCCTTATTCCTCCACAGTGGGAAAGACACAGGTTTTTTCCCAATAAGGAGAGAGAAATTATTAAATACAGGAGAATGCTTGTGCCATCTTAGATCTACATCAGCATGCTTCAGTACAGTGTAGCATGTTCTAAACAAATAGGAAATTATAGGGCCTAAATGTGTTTTAGCTTCTTTAGGTGGTATGTTAGAGTACACAAAGTCTTGCAGCCTGTAAGGCTGAGAAAGATTCTCCTCAATTAGTTTCCAGGAGACAGAGGCTTCTGGGTTGAACCACACCGGCAGAGGTCGAAGCACAAAAGACCAAAAGTACATCTCAAAGTTTGGTAAAGCCAATCCGCCTTGTGTCTCATCATGCTGGAGGGTTTTTAGTTTCAAATGCGGTCTCTTACCATTTCCTATGAATTTGGTTATAAGCGAGTGTAGTTTTTTCCAATAACCCTGTGGTGGCGCAAGGGCAATCATTGATAAATAAAAATTTACACGGGGAAGTATGTCCATTTTAACAATTGATATGCGGGCTTGAAGAGAATTCGGAAGTTTTGACCAGCATTCTAGATCTTAATTTGGTTATGAATGCTTTGAAAATTATGTGATGCTATACGTGAAATAGAAGAAAAAATATCAATCCCAAGATATCTGAACTGTCTCACCACTGGGATATTAAGGGGCAAAGGTGTAGCTGGTAAGACTGAATTAAGGTGCATTAATGAAGACTTAGTCCAATTGATTTTGTATCCAGATAATGAACTGAACAAATCAAAGGTAGATAATAAATGTGGCAGAGAGGACCCTACATCACCAACATAAAGCAGCACATCATCTGCGTACAATGATATACGGTGTTCAGTATTACTGAAAGAGATGGGAAGTACATAGGGGTGTTGTCTAATCTTCTGGGCCAGCGGCTCAAGAGAGAGAGAAAAAAGTAAAGGGGAGAGGGGACAACCCTGACGGGTGCCTCTTAATATGGGAAACTGGGAGGAACAAACATTTGTATAGACTACTGCCGAAGGGTTTGCATATAGGGTCTTGATCATTTGGATAAATTGTGAGCCTAATCCAAAATTGTCCAGAGTAGCCCAGAGATAATCCCACTCCAGTCTGTCGAACGCTTTCTCAGCATCAAGCGACAAGACTGAGCATGGGGAATCACTCATATTTGCTGCATGAATAATGTGCAGGAGACGACACACATTGTCAGATGCTAATTTGCCCTTAATAAATCCAGTCTGATCATTGCGTATTAGACTTGTTAAATATTTTTCAAGTCGTGAAGCAAGCACTTTGGCATACAGTTTTACATCCCCATTCAAGAGAAATAGGGGTCTGTAATTACCACAATGGGAAGGATCCTTATTTGGCTTAAGAAGTAATGTGATTATTGCCATATTGGCACTTGGATTAAAATTGCCTTTATCAATAGCAGTATTAATCATATCCAGCATTGGTGGGCCAAGTATGTCCCAAAAGGAAAGATATAACTCAGGTGGGATACCATCCCACCCCGGGGATTTACCTTTTTTCATAGTGACCAGAGCCTTCCTCAACTCTTCTAGTGAAATAGGAAGACCAAGGTTGTCTGAATCTTGACTAGTAAGAGTAGGAAGCTCAAGGCCATGGAAAAAATTATTACAGGTATCTGTGTCCAGTGTGACTTCAGAGGAATATAAGGTAGAATAGAAAGCTCTGAATTCCGAATTAATCTCACTGGGTTCAGATAAAGTTCCAGTGGATGTTTGAATGGCCATAATGTTGGAATATTTCTCGTTTTGCTTCAGTTTTAAGGCTAATAAATGGCTCAGCCTAGAACCATGGAAATAATAATTTCTCCTAGTTCTGTGTATTAAGAATTCTGCCCTCTGTCTCAATAAAGAGTTCAGCTCAGTTCTTATTGCAGATATTTTCCCTGACAAGGTGTCTGTCTGCGTGCTCTGTCGTTCTGACTCAAGTTGGGCAAGAGTGTCCTCTAGCTCACTTATTTTCTTAAGTCTGTTTTTTCTTAAGATAAGATGAAAAACAATTGTTGAATCTCTAATTGACCCTTTAATGGCATCCCATAAGATCCTAGGATCTTCCACAGAGCCTGTGTTAATCTCTATAAATGCTTTCAAAGCATTAATAAAGAAGGCACAGAACTCTTCATTTTGTAAAAGAGATGCATTGAAGCACCATCGTGACGCTCTAGGGGGAGTGTTCCTGAGCATCAGATGAGCAGAAACAACACTGTGATCAGATAATGGGCAAGGTGTAATTACTACATTATGAATTTCAGAAAAAGAAGTAGAAGATGCTAATATGTAATCTATCCTTGAAAAAGTCTGGTGTCTGGCTGAATATACAGTGTACTGCTTAGAAGTGGGATTAATTATGCGGTAGAGGTCTACCAAATTAAGAGCTGACAAAAGGTCCTGCATATCCTTCGATGCACGTAACTGTGTGGGAGTAGAATGTTTCACAGATTTGTCCAGAGCCAAGTTAACACAAGCATTCATGTCAGAACCTTTGATGAGTGAAAAATCATGTAGTTGTGCTAGAACTAAAGCTAGTTTAGGGAAAAAGTCTGATTCATATTGAGATGGAGCGTAGATAGAAATAAAAGCAAATTTATGACCTGCAATGATGGTTTTAATGGATGAAACCCTGCCATCCTCACTGCCATATTTTCCAAGTATATTCAATGAGAGATTACGTTTCAATACTCGCCTTGTGCACAATCAGGTGTATCATCTGTGTTTCACATGGTGTCATAATTGAGGTGTTAGATCTCTAATTTATTTTCGAAAATATGTCAAGAGTGAGCTGTCAATAGTTGTATTTTGAAGTTTTAAAGCACAAAGTTATATATTAAATTTTTTACTGCATGCTGAAAGAGAGATGTCATGTATTGTCTACAGACACTACATTTCACGAAATATGAAAGTTATACTATGAAT
>JAPEKM010000005.1:10644047-10655641 GCA_027575975.1 Cathorops multiradiatus
TCATGAACATTAACATTAGCCAATATGAGAGAGGCCTTCAGTTGCTTAGAAGTTACCCTGGGGTCCTTTGTGACCTCATCGACTCAAGTACAGTTACAAAAATCATCAAATGATCTAATGAAACTGGCTCTCATGATGACTGTCTCAGGAAAGGAAGACCAAGAGTTACTTCTGCTTCAGAGGATAAGTTCATTAGAGTTATCCACCTCAGAAATTGACAAATAACATAATTTCATGAATACTTCACAGGATTCAAGTGGCAGACACATCTTGATATCAACTGTTTGGAGGAGACTGTATGGATCAGTCCTTCCTGGTCAAATTGCTGCAAAGAAGCTGAGGGAGGCCAATAAGAAGAGACTTGTTTTGGCCAACAAACACAAGCAATGGACATTAGACCAGTGGGAATCTGTACTTTGGTTGTATGAGTCCAAATGTAAGATTTTTAGTTCCACCTGCCAAAAACTCACCTCCAGGCTATGTAAGATCTATTTAACCAAGACAGAGAGTGAAGGAGTGCTGCACTGGATAACCTGGGCTCCACATTCACCTGACCTAAACCCAATAGAGAGTGAAAGAAAAGCAGTCAACAAGTGCTCAACATACATGGGAACTCTTTCAAGACTGTTGGAAAATCATTCCAGGTGACTAATTCATGAAGCTGGTTGAGAGAAAGCCAATAGTGTGCAAAGCTCATCAAACCAAAATGTGTCCACTTTGAAGAATCTTAAGTAAATAAAAAATATATATATTTTGCTTTATTTACTTAAACTCCTCCACTTGAGAAAGGACTTCTCCGTTTACAGGTCAATCTACATTCCAACTCTCACCTATGGTCATGAGCTTTGGGTAATGACCAAAAGAACAAGACTGGGGATACAAGCAGCCGAAATGAGTTTCCTTTGCATGGTGGCTGGGCGCTCCTTTAGAGATAGGGTGAGAAGCACAGTCACTTGGGAGGAGCTTGGAGTAGAGCCACTGCTCCTCCACATCAAGAGGAATCAGCTGAGGTGGCTTGGGCATCTCTTTCCAATACCTCCTGGACGCCTCCCTGGGGAGGTGTTCCAGGCATGTCCCCCCAGGAGGAGGCCCCGGGGAAGATTCAGGACATGCTGGAGGGACTATGTCTCTTGGCTGGCCTAGGAACGCCTCGGTGTTCTTCCCGTGGAGCTGGCTGAGGTGTCTGGGGAGAGGGAAGTTTGGGCTTCCATACTCAGACTGCTGCCTCTGCGACCCGACCCTGGATAAGCAGATGAAAATGAATGAATGAATGAATGAATGCTTTATTTACGCTTATTTTTTTTGCTTACTGCATTATTATTTGCATGTTATTTCGTAGTTGTGATGCCTTCAGCTTTGTTCTAAAATGTAGAAAATAATAAAAATAAGAAAATCCATTCAATGGATTTGTGTGTCCAAATGTTATGTGGCAAAGTCTTTCTTCTTTTTATGTTTGTACCAGACTAAAAATGTGAGGTAACCAATGTGTTCAATAACATTTCCATTATCTCAACAATCCTACCTGTCAAAACAGCATCACTAACAAGTTTAGAATCATTTTCACTTGTCATTTTTTTGCCAGATTCATCCTCCTTTGCTGTATTAATCCTAGCATGTGTGCATCCCTGTATGCATGAGTACCAATAAAACTTGAATATATGAAAAAAAAAAAATCATGTTTCATGCAAATTGTGTCAGTGTCTGAAATAGGTTAAATGCAGAGGAGAAATTTCACTATGTGCTTAAGTCTGCGCTTGAGTGTATGTGCGACAAATAAAGGGTTCTTCTTGAACAGACATATTACTAATTGCATTTTGCTGGAAAATGGAAAAAAATGCAACTATAAAATATGAATAGTAGTTCCTGATTATTATGTGCACCTACATCTAGTCCTGTGCTGTTTCTCCTTTGGTCATCAGAACAGCTTGTGTTGACCTGAGTTTGAATTCTCCCACATGCTGGATGCATTGGGCAGAAATACTGTACCATGTGGAAATACTTGTGTTATTGTGAACAGCCCTTTCCAACTCAGCCCAAAGATACTTGATTTGGTGATGACAGCTTGTGACATGATACATTATGTCTGGAAGTGTCCATCTCACATACTCAGATATTCCAGTCTATTTACCAGGAAAATATTACCTTCACAACACTGGTCTGTTCTATTCATACCAAAACAGGTCAACACACTGGATTTTTCTGTCAACATCAGCAAACACAACTTTTTTGAAGCATTTCCACTTTTGTGTCATTTTTTGCCAGCTTCTGTCCTCCTTTGCTGTATTGATCCCAGCATGTGTGCATCTCAGTATGCATGAGCACCAATAAAACATTCATCCATAACCACTTATCCTGTGCAGGGTCACTGGAGCCTATCCCAGCTGACTACTGTATAGGCAAGCGGCAAGATACACCCTGGACAAGTTATCACAGGGCTGACACATAGAAACAAGCAACAATTCATACTCACACCTCAGGTCAATTTAAAGCCACCAGTTAACCTAACCTGCATGTCATTGGACTTTGGGGTAAACCAGAGCACCTGGAGGAAACCCACACAGACACAGGGAGAACATGCAAACTCCACACAGAAAGGCCCCTGTTGGCTACTGGGCTTGAACCCTGAAGCTTCTTATCATGAGGCAACAGTGCTATCCACTGCACCACCATGCCACCCCAAATAAAACATGTATATATGAGAAAAAAATAACTCTTTTTACTGTAGCTTACTTAGTGTCCATTCTGAGGTGATCTTTTGCACACTAACATTGTAATCAGACCATATGTTCCTGATTGTCACCTATCTGTTTTCTGTACAATTCTTACTTGTCTGCTTTGTCTCCTCTGACTTCACAACTTGTTTTCATCCACAGGATCAGTGATCATTGATAGATTTTTGCTTTTCACACTATTTCTGGCAAGCTACGGAAATATTTGTGTGTTAAATGACCAAAGCAACAACTTTTTATCTGTAACTGTCAGTGAATTCATGTGTTTCACTCCAGCTTCGATAGTCCACAACAATGATGTTCTGTGAGAAGAGCTCTCACCAAGGCCTTCCATACAGTCACAGTGTGTGGCCACCATCTTGCCATTTTTTTCATTGACAATACATCAAGTTAAAGTTTTTTTTTTTTGGTCATTCTTTGTGAGTGGTTGCATTCAGTCTCATGACTTTTACTTGCAAGTTCATTTCTGGTGAATTAAGTGATGGTTAGGTAAACCAATTTGGCCACTGGAATACAAAGAGCTAGTGAATCCATCTCTGACTATTTTCGCAGTTTAGAGGCCAATGCATAGTCACGATTCCTTCAGAAAGTTGCTCTTTGTGATGGGATAGATCCTTACACACTAGTAAAGAAATATTTTTCCAAGGATTTGGAAAATTATCCATCTATTGAGTTCCCTGACATTTCAAACTACCTGGTGCTGCAGACATCATTCTACATGGACAAAAAGATGAAAACCTGAAAGAGCATGGAGGTGTACAGCTTTTTTAATGTGTGGCTGGGTTAAAGATCTGAGGATCAGGACATTACATGATAAATCCTGCCTATATAAACTTCTCACTCTCTTTACCTCATTATGAAGTATAATTCTGCCTTCCACAGTGCATATTGAGCCTTGTTATTCTCTGCCTGACCCTCATTCTTCTGATTCTGATATCCCTGTACTTATTTACTCTTTGATCTCTTCCCTATAATGTTGTTTGCCAAACACCTGACCCTGGCTTGTTCTATGACTCTGATTCTCATCTCATGTTTCAGTTTTGTCACCATCTTCTCTATGATGCTCTTCTGTGTTTACATCTGTAAGTGCCTGCATCATGACAGGATACTTCGCCATAATGGATGTAGCAGAAGAAGCACAGCGAACTGCTCTCAATGCCCAAGGACACTTATTGGGAGAGCATCAGCAGATGCTAGCCAACCTCAACACCAAAATGTCCCAGCTAGCAACTGTGATGTCACAGACCCTCATAATGTGTCCTGAGTCAGCTCTGAGCCCAGTGCTACAACTTCTGGCTCCGGACAAATTCGCCAGAGATGTGCTTGCCTGTAGGAGCTTCCTTCTCCAATGCTCCATGTATTTCATGGCTCTACCAGATGAGCACAAGATTGCCAAATTCCTCACCTTCCTCATGGGAAAAGTGCTATGGTGGGCCAGCGCAGTTTGGAATAAGGGTGGTGAGCCAACTAAATCTTATGAACAATTCCTCAACCTGTTTAAAAGGGTTTTTGGTAATGAACCCGAGGGGATTGAAGTAGGTGAAAGTTTACTCACCATATCACAGAGCTCCAAAAGCATAGCAGAGTATGCCTTGGAATTCAGAACACTGGCAGCCACTAGTCGTTGGAATGATCCTGCACTGAAGGCAGTATTTAGCCAAAGCTTACACATTGAAATTCTAAGTGAACTCACCTGCAGAGATGAAAAGCTCATGCTCAATTCCCTCATCAGCCTCACAATTCACCTAGGCACTCTCTTAGCTTGTCAGCCCTCTCTACAAGATAATAGTAAATTGGAACTCAAGTCTGAAGAAAACTCTGCCATGGACATATCACACACTGGTTTAACTCATTCTGAACAAGCCAGAAGAAAGAATGAGAAACTTGGCTTCTATTGCGGTAGCCCTGAACATTAAATCAATGGCTATCCCATTCGTCCTCCATGCTCATCCCCTTAAGAAGGTCCTCCATGCAACATACGTCTGTTAAGGAGATTCAATTCCAAATCATTCAAGTTTCCTGTACTGTTAAAATTGACTACTTCTACCCATATCCTCTCTGCTTTCATTGATTCAGGGGCAGATGGGATCATCAGCAACTCAGTCATACAAAAGTTCAACTTGCCAACAACACCGCTGCACAGTGCGCTCAGCATTCAGACCATCAATGGAGGACCAATAGGAGATGGATTTGTCACCCTATGCATGGCTTCTCTCTGCAGCCAAGTTTGTGCCATCCACTCTGAACACATTTCACTCTACCTCACTGCCACCGTGTCATGATATTATCCTGGGCTACCCATGGCTGCAGCTTCACAACCCTCTCATCTCTTGACAGAAAAAAATATATTCTACAGTGGTCTCCTGCATACTTTCAGAGCTGCATCACTTGGCCTCAAGTCACTCTCCCATCCACCTCTGTGGAGAGCCCCCAACCTGATACCCTTGACAACTTCCCTGAATGTTGTCTTAACCTCAAGGAGGTTTTTAGCAAAGGAAAGGCCTGTGGTCTACCACCTCACAGACCATATGACTGCACTATTGACTTCCTACCAGACATGTCACCACCTCAGGGATGCATCTACCCTCTGCCACAGAAGGAACAAGCAGCCATGGAGGAGTACATTCAAGAGGCTCTCAAGCAGGGTTACATCCACTCTTTTAGTTCTCCAACCTCAACAGAGGGTAGATGCGTTTCTGTTTCATGGAGAAACAAGGTGAAGGGCTTCGCCCCTGTATTGACTACAGGGGACTGAACCAAGTATCAGTGAAATATCCCGATCTGCTTCCTCTAGTTCCTGCAGCTCTGGAACAACTTTGTTCTGCTAAGATCTTTTCTAAACTTGATCTACGCAGTGCATACAATTTCATCCAGATTAAGAAGGGAGATGAGTAGAAAACAGCATTCAGTACCACTGCCGGTCACTTCGAATACCAGGTGATACCATATGGCCTTTCTTCAGTGCCCAGTGTGTTCCAGTGCATCATCAATGACATTCCATGGGGCATGCTGGGTCAGTATGCCATAGCCTACATTGATGACATCCTTATATACTCCCCAGATAAAGAGCCATCAAGTACATGTTAGAACAGTTCTACAATGCCTGCTCCAGAATCATCTCTATGTTAAAGCAGAGAAATGCGAGTTCCACCAAACATGTACCTCCTTCTTGGGGTAATTCATCAGTGCCAAGGGGCATTGTATGGACACATCAAAGGTCTGTGCCATCACATCTTGGCCCACTCCCTCATTTGTCAAAGAACTTCAGTGCTTTTTAGGTTTTGCAAACTTCTATCATTGGTTTATCAGAGAGTTCAGTTCCATCACTGTCCCTTTAATGGCACTCCTCAAGAAGGGACCCAAGCAACTACAATGGAACCCCACAGCAGAAGAGACCTTCTGTCATCTTAAGAAAGCATTCACTTCAGCACCCATCCAACAGCATCCTAACCCTTCCAAACCATTCACCATGGAAGTTGATGCCTCTGATATGGGATTGGGGCAGTTCTCTCCCAATGCGTCGGGGAAAAACAAAAACTTCATCCAGTGGCTGTCTTTTTGAGGAAACTCACCAGCAGAAAGAAACTATGATGTGGGAAATATAGAGTTACTCATGATCAAGCTGGCTCTCAAGGAGTGTAGCCACTGGCTGGAAGGTGCCAACTACCCATTCATTATCCTCACAGACCATAAGAACTTAGAATATCTCAGGAAGGCTAAGCGGTTGAATCCCCATCAGGCCAGATGGGCCCTCTTCTTCACAAGGTTTAATTTCACCATCTCTTTCCACCCCAGTTAAAAGAATATGAAGGCATATGCTCTCTCAAGCATCTTTGCATCAGGAATCCTCTGCACACCCCATCCGCCCTTCTCAATGCTTCATCCAGTCTATCATGTGGGACCTAGACAGAGAAATAAGAAACTCTCAGCCCCAACAACTTCCTGAGAATCTTTCACAAAGTCTACTCTATGTACCCAAGCAGTTTAGAAGCAAACTCATAATGTGGGCCCATGCATCACCCACAATTGGACACCTGGGCAGCCATTGCACCCACCAGATGCTTCAAAACAAATATTGGTAGGATAACATGCTCATTGAGATCAACTAGTTCATCACATTATGTTCAATCTGTGCACAAGCTAAGGTACCCAGAACACCACCGGTTGGAAAGCTTTGTCCCCTCCTGGTGCCTCAAAGACCATGGTCCCACATAGCAATAGACTTCATCATGGACCTTTTGTCCCTGACAAAATCACACAACAATTATGGTAACCATCAACCGCTTCTCAAAAGCCCTCAATTTGATTCCCTTACCTGGCATTCCCACCACAGCACAAACAGCAAAACTACTGTTTCAACACATCTTTCATTATTATGGTCTCCCTGAAGACATTGTAATGACCGAGGTTCACAGTTCATCTCACGCTTCTGGAGGGCTTTCATGGAGAAACTAGGGATATCTCTTAGTCTCACTTCCGGTTACCACCTGTAATCTAATGGACAAGTCGAGAGAGCAAACCAAGAAGTAGGCCGAATAGAAGATAACAAAAAATAATCCAAGATTCCTATTTAATACTGTAGCAAAATTAACCAGGAATAAGTCCACTATAGACACATGCACATGCAGTATGTAGTAGCAACAACTTCATTAATTTTTTAATGACAAAATTGAGAATATCTGACAAAAAATTCAACCTACTAATTTAAGGTCAGACAATGTAATTGACCCTGTAGTTAACAATATAACTGTATGATATCAGCAATTAGAATGTTTTACTCCCCTTAGAGAAACTGAATTGCTTTCATTAATCTCTGCATCAAAAGCCTTAACTAGGTCCCTTACCGACATGTCTGTTCAAACAGATAAAACCTGAAATAATTGAACTGCTTCTAAGAATAATAAATTATTCTCTTAGGATTGGCTATGTACCCAAATCCTTTAAAGTAGCAGTTATCAAACCCATGTGTGGGAACAAAGGCGTGGCCAAGTGGCAGTTTGTGAATTGGTGTCATTAATGTGTGTGGGTGTGGTTGTTTGTTTGTCACAGGGATTGAGCATTATAGGAGGGGGAGAGCAGAGAAGAGCAGCTCCTTGACCCCAACACGTGTGAGACTGAAAGAAAGAATGAATGAATGAAGCAAGCTGAAAAGCCAAACTAACCAAAAAAAAGTGTGTGTGTGTGTGTGTGTGTGTGTGTGTGTGTGTGTGTGTGTGAGAACATTAACTCTCACCTGCCATGCTTCTATGCTCCACCTGCATCAGGAACAGTTACAAGTGGTGATGGCGCTCAGAAAGGAACAAGAGCAATGCTTTGAAGCCTTGATGCTGGCCCAGCAGGAAGTTTGCCAGGTGTTCCGGCATCTGCTCGTGTCAGCAGGGGTGTCAGCCATCACTGCAGCTGGCACCCTCATGAAGATGGGCCCGCAGGATGAGCTCAAAGCATTCCTCACCCTCTTCAAACAAGCAGCTGAGGTGTGGGGGTGACCACAGGAGCAGCACACGGTGCACTTCATCCCGCTCCTGACTGGTGAGATGCAGCTCGCAGCACAGTAGCTCCCTGCTGACAGCCAACTTGTGTATGCTGACCTGAAGAAAGCCATCCTGCAGCAGGTCAGCTGCTCCCCAGAACGTTGCCACCAGCACTTCCGGACTCTGGCATTGGAGGAGGTCGGCCAGCCTTTTGCCTTCGGCCAGCAACTCTGGGATGCCTGCTGGTGGTGGCTGAGGGTGGAAGACCATGATTCCGATGAGCTCATCGATCTGGTGGCACTGGAACAGTTTATCTCTCAACTTCTGGAAGGAATGGCGGAATGGGTCCAGTGTCATTGCCCGGCATCACTAGGATGAGCCATTGAGCTGGCGGAGGACCATCTGGAGGTGGCTCTGATGGCAGGCAGACAAGGTGTCTCTCTTCTTTCTCTCTCTTCTCCCCCTCTGTCTCTCTTTCCCATCCCCACCCTGTTCCCCTACCACTGAGGCGGTGGCCGGCTCCATCCCAGCTGGCCCGTCACACCCGTGGTGTCCTCCAATCTCCCTCTTCCATGTCTGTGTTGTCTCCTCCTCAGATGTGTGACTCCCATAACACCAGTGCAGAGGGAAACCTGGGCCAGTGTGTTGGTGCAGTGGGGAGAGGGAGCAACTACAGAGTCAGAGCTCTGGCAGAAAGCTGGGAGCTGTGATCCAGATCCCCGATGTGCCAGAGACCACCCCCAATCGGGGCAGAATGTATTGCATACCAGTAAGTGTTCAAGGGGATACATATGTGTTGGTGGATTCCTGTTGTAATCAGACCTCAATTCACCAATGCCTGGTGCAAGGTGAGGCATTGGGGAGAGCACAAGCAGTGAAGGTGTTATGTGTGCACGGGGATGTTCACAATTACCCTCTAGTGTCCATCCATATTCTATTCTGGGACCAAACGCATAGAATTTAGGTGGTGGTCAACCCTCATCTCATTCACTCCTTAATTTTGGGAACTGATTGGGCATGGTTTAAAGAATTTATTGAACACATAATGAGATGTGGGTCTTGTATAAATATGTCATGGGAAGCTCCCGGTGTGGCATTGACTGGGGAAGCTGTCACAGAGCCGTCTATGTCAGCAGCATGTCAGAGCAATGTGAGGAGTACCCTGCCCCTCCTCCCTCTCTCAGGGATTCCCTGGGGGAGTTCCCATTAGAGCAGTTGCAAGACGAGACTCCATGGCATGCGTTTGACCAGGTGAGAGTAATCGATGGTCAAACTCTCCAGCCAAATGCGCCGCTGGCCTTCCCTCATTTTGCTATTATGAAGGATAAGTTGTACCGAGTGATGCAGGACACTCAAACTGGAGAACAGATAACTCAATTGTTGATCCTAAAGAGCCAGAGGGAACTCATATTCCATGCGGCTCACTTTAATCCCATGGCTGGACACTTTGGGCAAGATAAAACACTAGCCCAAATAATGGCCCGGTTCTATTGGTCAGGTATTCACAGGGACATCCGTTGGTGGTGTGCAGCATGCCATGAATGCCAATTAGACAATCCTGTGTCAACCCCAAAAGCGCCTTTGTGCCCTCTCCCTCTAATCAAGACCCTTTTTGAAAGAATTGGGATAGATCTCATTGGGCCATTAGATCGGTCAGCACAGGGATATTGCTTTATTTTAGTTCTGGTGGACTATGCAATGTGATATATGGAAGCAGTGCCTCCCAGCAATATCTCAGCATGCAGTATTGCAGAAGCTTCTGGGTTGGGATTCTGAAAGAAATCCTGACAGACCAAGGCACTTCATTTATGTCATGCACACTGCGTGGATGGGTTATTGGGGATTAAGTCTATCCGCACCAGTGTCTATCACCCACAAATGGATGGCTTAGTGGAGCGATTTAACCAAACACTCAAGAATATAATTCAGAAATTTATAAGTGAGGATGCATATAATTGGGATAAGTGGCTCAAGACCTTGTTATTTACAGTACGAGAGGTCCCACAAGCCTCCATGGGGTTTTCTCCATTCAAATTATTATATGGTCATAAGCCACATGACATTTTGGATGTGCTACAAGAAAATTCGGAGGAGGGACCTTCACCTAGCAAAAATGAAATTCAGTATGTTCTTCACCTGGGAGCAAAACTCTACTCACTCAGACACTTAACCGAGGAGAATATGCGGCAGCACAAGAACGTCAAAGCTGTCTGTATGACAGGGGCACATGCCTTAGAGAGTTCATGCCAGGAGACAAAGTACTCGTATTATTGCCCATGTCAAGTTCTAAATTAATCACCAATTGGCAAGGACCCTTCGAGGTCACACGGTGAGTCAAAGACATCTACTATGAGGTGAGGCAAGAGGATAGGGGCGGGGCATTGCAAATCTACCACCTCAACCTTTTAAAATGCTGGAATGGAGTCTCCATGTCATTGGTGTTGATAGTTCCAGAGAAGCTGGATATGGGGCTGGAGGTAATAAAGGTAACATCTCAAAACACTCCAGTCCCCTGCAGAGACCACCTCTCACCGACCCAACTCACAGAGTTGGCCAAATTGCAGGAGGAATTTTCCGATATGTTCTTGCCCCTACCTGGCTGCACCTATCTCATAGAACACCACACTGAGATGCCCCCGGGGCTGGTGGTGCGTAGCTACCATTACCACTTACGTGAACACAAAAAAAGTGGTCCGGGATGAACTCAAGGCCATGCTTGAGATGGACATAATTGAGGAATCCCACAGTGACTGGAGCAGCCCAGTGGTCCTGGTTCCCAAGACCGATGGGTGGGTTCGATTCTGTGTGGACTATAGAAAGGTCAACATGGTGTCTAAGTGGCTAAGTCATTACACCTGATGTCATTAATGTCTGTGGGTGTGTTTGTTTGTCACAGGGATTGAGCATAACCTTTTATGGGGAGAGCAGAGAAGATCAGCTTCCCGACCCCAACGCATGTGTGTGACTGAATGACTGACTGAATGAATGAAGCAAGCTGAAAAGCCAAAATAACCAAATAAAAAAGTGTGTATGTGAACATCAACTCTCGCCTGCCATGCTTCTGTGTTTCACCCACATCAGGAACTGTTACACCCTGATTAACAAAACTGACCTTGATCCCTGTCAGCTGTCCAATTATTGGCCAATATCAAACCTCCCCTTTATCTCCAAGTTCCTTGAAAAAGCTGTGGCAAAGCAGTTATGCTCATATTTACATCAGAATAACATCCAAGAAATGTATCAGTCAGGATTTAGACCTCATCATAGCACAGAGACAGCTCTGGTTAAAGTAGTAAATAACCTACTGTTGGCGTCTTATCAGGGCTGTGTCTCACTGCTTGTGTTGCTTGACCTTAGTGCAGCATTTGATACCATTGATCATTCCATTCTTCTG
>JAPEKM010000005.1:10798698-10817197 GCA_027575975.1 Cathorops multiradiatus
GAGTGCAAAACTGTTCATGACAACTGCAGTCCTAAAGTTAGCAAGTCAACTGTAGTCCTCAGCCATAAAAGCATTACCGTAAGAGTCCAGAGCATCTTCCATGTGTGACTTTCCACTGTCCCCATGGGGCCATCCTCTACAGGGGCAATGTGATGAGACCCCAACCAGACACAGGGCGGATCAGGCAGGTCCAAGGAGCAGAAGAGGCCAGTATCTCGATCCCAAGACCAACACGCAACCCAGAGGGACAGATCCTGCTCTGGCTGGAAGTGATCTGTGATGACAAGGATGTCCTTCGTCCCACTTCTGTCAGGCTCCAGAGAAAGGACGTCCATGCAAAGTAACTCAAGGGGCCTCGTAGTGTTAATATTGACTAACGGTGCTGCTTTCTCACACAATGCCTTTCGGCGCACACATCTGCCACAGGTCTTCACCTTTTCAACATCTAAAGCCATCTTGGGCCAAAAGAATCTTGTTCTTACAAGATCTAGGGTACAATCAGCACCCATGTGTCCCATATGATCATATAAACTCATCAAGACCATCCCATGGAGCTCAGCTGGCAAGACCAGCTGATAAGATGTCCGAGGGCCGACCTGCCTTCTCCAGTACAGCACAGTATTGAGGAGCTCAAGATGAGGCAACTCTCTACAAGAGTGGGAGTTCTGGGAGTTTGCGCTGCAGTGTGGGGGGTGGCTTCTCCCCACACACAAGTTGGAGAATGAAATGTCTTAAACACTGATCTGCCCTTTGTTTTCTTGCCAAATTGACCTCAGTTAAGTGAGGAATGACTGGCAGCCCTCCAAACTGCTCCTCCTTCCCATAGCTATCGGCTACAGCTCTTGTGGAAGTGGTAAAAGTTTCAACCAAAGCAGCACCATCATGGACATCAAGGTTGTCACTGTAGACAAACTGTCTCTCACAAATAGCTTGAACAACAGCTTGGTTGACTGCGTCGATATTGTCTGGGTCAGAGAGATGGTATCGAGTAAACTGAGAAATCTGTTCCCTCTCTTTTCGCGACTTGGCATCATCTGACAATTCGCCATGGGGTCTGCGGGACAGCCTGTCAGCATCTGTGTTCTGTTTTCCAGGTCTGTACACAAGTTCGAATGAAAAGGTAGACAATGTTGCAAGCCATCTGTAACTTGTTGCATCAAGTTTCGCAGTGGTCAAAATGTACATCAATGGGTTACTGTCAGTAACTACAGTGAAGTGATTACCACAGAGATGGTCACAGAATTTTTCAGCGACTGACCACTTAAGTGCCAAAAATTCCAACTTATGGGCTGGGTATCGGCTCTCACTTCATGATAGCCCTCTGCTCGCATAAGCTATGGCACGGAGCTGACCTTCCTGTTCTTGATAAAGCATGGCACCTAGCCCGCTGGTGCTGGCATCAGTGTGAAGCACATACGGTTTTCGTGGGTCAGCGAAGCCCAACACTGGAGCAGTGGTGAGTGCTTCAATGACCTGCTCGAATGCCTGCTGACAAGCAGGTGTCCACCGACATCCGAAGGCTTCTTTCAGGTTATGGTAAGTCTGATCAGTTTTTGGTTTCAAGTTGGATTTCTTTTTTGGAGGTGGGTACCTAGAGGTTAAGCCGTGCAGGGGTTTCATGATGTTAGAATATCCCTTCACAAACCTCAATTCTCACAGATTCTGCGAGACTGGCCAAGTTTTAAGGGAAGTGATTTTCTCTGGGTCAGTCTCAACCCTGTTTCTGGAGATGACATGTCCAAGATACCTGACAGATGTTTGGGAAAAGGAACACTTTTCAGGTGAGAGTTTCAGACCAAACTCCTTAAGATGACCAAGAACCCTCATGAGTTGGGCTTCATGCTCCTCCAAGGTCTTTGAGAAGACAATCAGGTCGTCCAGGAAAACCAAGACTTCCTTCAAATGCTTGTCACCCATGCATTTTCCATTAACCTTTGGAAAGTACTTGGTGTGTTGGTAATGCCCTGAGGCATCCAGTTGAATTCCCAAAACCCACGTGGGCATACAAATGCTGTCTTGGGATTGTCTGTCTCCTCTACTTCAATCTCGTAATAACCAGACTTTAAGTTGAGAACTGTAAACCACTGAGAACCTGAAAGTGCAGAGAATGTGTCTTCAAGCTTGGGAAGCGCATATGCATCCTTTATCGTATGCAGGTTTAGCTTACAATAATCAATGCACAGTCGGACAGTACCGTTCTTTTTTTATTTTGTGATCACCACAATTGGGGACGAAAATGGTGACTCTGATTCCCTAATTACCCCAGTATCTACGAGCTCTTGAATATGCTTTCAAACAGCTTTGACATCAGCTGGATGTATTGGTCGAAGCTGTTGCCTAAAAGGAGACTCATCTGAAAGCTTTGTGATGTGCCACTTTATCTGTTCACCCAAAATCCAAGTTGTGTTGCACAAACACTTCCGGCATGCTATGAAGCTGTTGGACAATGCGCTCCTTCCACTCAGGTGGGATTGGAGAGTCACCAAAATTGAAGTGCACGTTCGACTTCTGAGATGGCTCAGCTTCGGTTGATTTACTTGTGCAGTGCTGTTGGGACAAAATGCATTGGTAAGTACTGATGTCTGCGAGTTTACACCCTGCCGAAAGGACCACATCATGTTCTGATATGTTACTAACAATGATTGGTAGCTTAAAGGGTCGCTGGTTGGGAAGGTCAACCAAGCATGTCTTCACTATTAACCCACCAGGCAAGGAAGATGAAGATGAATGCTCAACAACAACAACAACCGTCTTCTCATTCTGGAAGTCATTAGCTACAGTGATACCCTCAATGATGACGTTTTTTCCTGCCAAAATAACCTTAGAGTCTTTGCCTTATAGCCTCACCATGCCATGGCTAGTGCTAGCCTGTCTGCGTCGGAGTTCAAGGACCTTGATCACAGCTCGATAGCCGTAAGAGGCTGGCTGATAGTTAGTTGGTGTAGCATCAGCATAAATGTTGTACAAGACATCCATGGTATTCGTGCCTACTAGCACAAGAGACTGTGAGTTGGCCCAGACGTCAGGCACAACCAAAGCAAGGATATGTACCTCGATTGACACACCAAGTAATGCTTGGGATAAAACAATGGTCATTTCAATGTACCCTAGGTAGGGCATAGATTGTCCGTTTGCTCCCTCTACCTCTAAAAGATCATGCAAGGGTTTGATCTCTTGTTCGGCCAAGTGCTGTTCATAAAACGAATGAGGAAAAGTCGTGACCTGTGAACCTGTATCAAGTAGACAGTTAACTTTCTTACCCTTGATGGTCACTTCAGCTGTACTTCTGGTGCCTACCAGCCCACAAGGAAGCTCAAAAGGGTGGCCTGTTTTCAGGTGTTCTGAAGTGGCACACATGTGAGCCTTGCATTTCTTTGAGGGACATGGTTGTCTCTCTTCAGCCCCCGTCTGCCCCACAACAGAGACTGAGTCTAGTTTAAAGGTAAGTTAGGTGGTTTTGTTGTTCCCCCACATGCTGTCGTTCCTCTAACTGTCTGCTCTTTTCAGTCACTACAGTCGGGTTTGGGTCATTGGTGCAAACTGTCGCTATGTGCCCATCCTCCCCGCAATTAAAGCAATACCACGGTCTGGGTTTGTTTGTGTAGTTCTTACTTGGTTGCTTTGACATGTCGGGTTTTGCACTGTGATGCTAACACTATCCTGTGTTTTCCCTGTAGCACCCCTTTCACTGAACCCCTTATATAGTACTTCTTCTGAGCCATTAAGGTGGTTAGCTGACTCTGGAGGCTCACTACCTGCTTCCTAAGATCATCTATAGCACTGGGATTGGTCTCTGGGTTCTCTGTTGGCTCAAAAATAAAGCTACTCTGTGACTGGAGCTGAACTCTCTGTTTTATGGATCCTACGTGTTTTCTCATGTGACTAGCTTTAGCTGCCTGTCTGTCTTCCTTGATACATAACATTAGCAGAAGCTCTGCAAACGAAGGTGGAAAGCTTTTCTTCTGCTCAAGTTGTAGATTAGAGAGCAGAGCAATGTCCCAGCACCCCCTACAAAACTGCTTGAGAAGGTGTTTACTTATTTCCCCTGGTGCAACACCCACCCTCTTAACTGCCTGGTTAAGTGCGAGCTGCAACCGCTGCAGGTAAGTAGATGGCTTCTCACCTGGATCCTGGAGAGTATTCATGAATTTAGCAAACAGCTCTTCTCCATCTTCAACTGCACCAAAAGTTGAATTTAGCAGTTGCAGGAAGGCAGTGAATTGGAGCACAGGCCTTTAATCACATCTGCTGCAGGTGAAAGCAAGTTCTCCAGGATCCTTCTGGACACATGAAGAGGAGACATGCTGGGATGATTCAAAAGAAGTTCAATGTGCAAGTGCCAAGTGTCATAATCCGCTTCGCTATTTGGTCTGGGAAATTTCCCGGAGAAGGAGTGAAGTCGGACAGGAGATGACAAGAAAGAACCTGTGTCCTCCCTCCTCACAATGTGTTCAACAACAACTTTCTGAACCTCTGGTGGATTGACATCACTCAGTGAAAGGGATGGAACTCGTCTTTCGTCAGTGATTAGGACTAATGTAGCCATGTTTACACCATTATCATTCTGAGGGGGACCTGGAAAAGGATTGGTGGTCTGTGGTGACTCCACAGGGGTCTCACTGTGTGCCAAAGGTGACAGCTCATCTGCAGATTGCATGCTTTCAACATCACTACTGATCTGCATCATCATTTCTTTTCAGACTGCCTCATAATCTTTGCCGCTAAGCTTTGCTAGCTCTTTTAGCTCTGTTAGATATGTTATAGTAGCACTGCCACCTAGCTTGGAAGTGTAGACATTACTTAAGACCTTAACATTATACACAGCATTGAGATTACCTTCAATTGTATGCCTGTATGGTAAAAGTGGCCCCAACCCTTCTACAGCTGAGCCGCTGGAGTACTCGACGATCAGGTTTTTGTGAAACTCAGAAGACTCATTATCAAACAAAACAGTGCACTGAATGACACCATAGTGCTTAAGGAAGTCAATCACCTCTTCATCTTGTTCTAATCCAATTACTCTATTAACAATAACTGCATTGGGTATTTTAACAATGGACCTCTGAATAAAATCCATGTTGCAATAGACCAATATTGATATTCACTCATACTGGGCTCCTGGCTGGCTTGCCGAGTGTCTGTAACCCCTTTTTCGTCCTAAGAAATCACAGTAGTAAATAACCACTACTCACTGTTTGGACCAGGTATCAGGATTCTAGGAAGTCGCTCAAAGAGCCCAGGATGGAACATCAATATTGATCACTCTCACACAATGTAATTTTTCAAAAGAAATATATTTTTGAATATTAATAGCAAAAAAATACAATACACCCTCAATATAAGAAAAATAAAAGTGCACACGAAAATAAGGGAAAAAAATTGTGTCTGTCATCATTGTTAGTCTAGCCTGTTTTCTTTCTTTGTTAAGAGCTCAGGTTTCAGTTTGTTGGGGCCCTTTAATCTTCATTCATCACTCTGTCCTACCACACTGCAGGTATGGAAGGAAATTCTTATTCGATCTGGCTCGCCAAGTTACTGTATCCTCTTCTCCAGCAGGTGTCCAGGAGCCACTTTGTGTCTATCTGCTGCTGATCTTCTCTCCTTTCTGACTTGGCTATTGGTGTTGATGTCTCCTCTAGACATCAAATCCCCACCGAATCCAAGCCAACCAAAAAAACCTGACCTATGGAACAGGCCACATTCACTTATTTCAATACACTAACTTACACAGGTCATAAATTCTCAACAAAAATAGATAACATAAATATGACCTATATGAACTCAGATTTACAACAGAAATATTTACTCTCATCTCTCTTAATAGGTCTCACTTTACCAGTGTAACAAACTGAAATTTTCTCAAAAACTCAAATTAGTTTTTTTTTATCATGAAAAAAAAAAAAATATATATATTTTTTAAAGATAGTCACAGTAAACCTCTCACTTTCTCCTCACACACACACACAAAACACGCTCGACACACACGAGGCACTATGTTAGCACCTTGCAGCTAGCATTAACTTGCGGCTTATGTCGCTTCTACTCCACTTTTTTTTTTTTCATAAAATACACTCGCCATCAAGCAGAAACTGGAGACTAAAAACTCTGTGGTTCAGCGAGTGGTGAATTCCAAGGTCTTATTTGAATTTTCACCTTTTTCGGACAGCAATTCTCTCACACACATAGTCAGATGGTGTGATCTCTCCTCTCTCACTCTAACTATTCCTCGGAGAGCTTTGCGCAGCCGCGACCCGATTTGCTTTCCGTGGTGTCATACGCAATCCCATCAGCTGTTTCCCCTGTCTGTTCAGGGAGCACAGTTACCCCCCCTAATTGCCAGCTATCACTCACCAAATCACACACACATACGTACAGACTGAATGATGTCTGTAATTACTATTTTTTTTCTCATAGCTTTAGGAAGCCTGGGCTACACTTTTCCCCCCCTGACCCCATGCACATCCCGTGGCATTGCAAAAGCTGAGCAGTTACTACCAGAGAGGTTAAAGAGGAGGAGCCAAAAGAACCCTCATTAAAATCAGTGTCAACATCTGTGGTTAACCATGAAGGAACGACTGCATCATAGCTACCAACGGACTACCCAGTTCTACATACTGAAGTCGGTTAGGTTGCTCTCTAGTCCAAGTTGAACGTCTGACAGAGCTAACCTGTTCATGCTCATGTGTTTCAGATGTACATGTGCCTATCATCCCACTGTCACCAGCGTCATCTGGAACATCTGGTGATGTGTTGCACTGTGTGTCAGGACAGTCAATTTCAGCCGAACCCATTGGTTCTGCCATTACGTCTGCAGCATTAATTGAGCGTTCAATGTCACTTGGATGACTGCCAGGCTGATCAATTAACAGGGGGCCATCTGCAGTACAGTCAAGCCTAACAGATTGTTTGTCAACTTCAGGTAAGTAATCAACACCCTGAACACTTGGAGAACTCTCAACAAGATGATCAAGTGGAAGTACTGGATGCTGTGTGTCCTGCTCAGGGGACACCCCTGGACCAAACTGGGCTGTGCTCTGAAAAGTTGGAACCTGAACACTTGAAGGATCCCTGAACCAGTAAATCGGAATGATCTCATCTTCCTCCTCCTCTGAGAGGACTGATTAATCTGGGGAAGATTTTGCACGAGTTGCTGACCTATTTGGGGACTGTGGGACGGAACACCTGTCCTCTGTTGGTAAGTATCCACATGGAAATAGTAAGTCCCTATGCAATGTTCTTAAAGGACCCTCACTGTTCTCGGGCTTGACCATGTACACTGGGAGTGTTCCAGCCCTACTCACCACAACATGGACAATTGCTTCCCATTTGTGTGAAATTTTATGCTTTCCCCATAGGCAGACACTTCTAACAAGCACTCAGTCTTCCAACCCCCAAATCCGAAGCTGTTACACGCCTGTCATATCTTGTCTTGTTTCGTTTTGCTCTTTTTGCAGCATTTGTTGTCATTATTTTATAGCTTTCCTGAAGACGAGACTTCAATGTCTGCACGTATTGAGAGTGTGATGTGTGCTGACCACCCTGCACAGGCAAACCAAAAGCGAGGTCGACCGGTAAGTGAGGCTGGCAGCCAAACATGAGTTTGTATGGCGTGAACCCCATCACCTTGTTCCTTGTACAATTGTACACGTGAACTAACGGTTTCACAAACTCAGCCACTGAGACTTCTCTTGGTACTTCAGGGTACCTAGCATATCCAATAAGGTGCGATTAAACCGCTCGACAGGATTACCCCGAGGGTGGTATGGGGTTGTCCTGACCTTATGTATGCTGGCTACTTGATAAACTTCTTTGATCATGCAGGACTCAAAATCTGGTCCCTGATCACTATGAAGTTTCTCTGGGAACCCGTAATGTACAATGAAATTGTCCCACAGACACTTTGCCACAGTTTGGGCCTTTTGGTTAGACATTGGAATGGCAACTGCAAACTTCGTGAAGTGATCTGTGATGACAAGGATGTCCTTCGTCCCACTGCTGTCAGGCTCCAGAGAAAGGAAGTCCATGCATAGTAACTCAAAGGGCCTCGTAGTGTTGGTATTGACTAACGGTGCTGCTTTCTCAGGCAATGCCTTTCGGTGCACACATCTGCCACAGGTCTTCACCTTCTTTTCAACATCTAAAGCCATCCTGGGCCAAAAGAATCTTGTTCTTACAAGATCTAGGGTACGATCAGCACCCATGTGTCCCATATGATCATGTAAACTCGTCAAGACCATACCACGGAGCTCAGCTGGCAAGACCAGCTGATAAGATGTCTGAGGGCCAACCTGCCTTCTTTGGTACAGCACATTATTGAGGAGCTCAAGACGCTGTAACTCTCTCAACAAGAGTGGGTGTTCGCTCCATAGTGTGGGGGGTGGCTTCTCCCCACACTCAAGTTGGAGAATGACATGTCTTAAACACTGATCTGCCCTTTGTTTTCTTGCCAAATCAACCTCAGTTAAGTGAGGAATGACTGGCAGCCCTCCAAACTGATCCTCCTTCCCATAGCTATTGGGTACAGCCCTTGTGGAAGTGGAAAAAGTTTCAACCAAAGCAGCCCCACCATGGACATCAAGGTTGTCACTGTAGACAAACTGCCTCTCACAAATAGCTTGAACGACAGCTTGGTCGACTGCGTTGATATTGTCTGGGTCAGAGAGATGGTCTCGAGTGAACTGAGAAATCCGTTCCCTCTCTTTTCGCGACTTGGCATCGTCTGACAGTTCACCATGGGGTCTGCAGCACAGCCCATCAGCATTTGTGTTCTGTTTTCCAGGTCTGTACACAAGCTTGAATGAAAAGGTAGACAATGTTGCAAGCCATATGTAACTTGTTGCATCAAGTTTCACAGTGGTCAAAACGTACGTCAATGGGTTAGTCAGTAACTACAGTGAAGTGATTACCACAGAGATAGTCACAGAATTTTTCAGCGACTGACCACTTAAGTGGCAAAAATTCCAGGGTTGGGTATCAGGGTTGGGAATCGGCTCTCACTTCGTGACAGCCCTTTGCTCGCATAAGCTATGACATGGAGCTGACCTTCCTGTTCTTGATAAAGCACGGCATCCAGCCTGCCGGTGCTGGCATCAGTGTGAAGCACATACGGCTTTTGAGGGTCAGCGAAGCCCAACAATGGAGCAGTGGTGAGTGCTTCAGTGACCTGCTTGAATGCCTGCTGACAAGCAGGTGTCCACAGACATCCAAAGGGTTCCTTTGGGTTATGGTAAGTCTGACCAGGTTTTGGTTTCAAGTTGGATTTCTTATGCGGAGGTGGGTACCCAGAGGTTAGGCCATGCAGGGACTTCATGATGTTAGAATATCCCTTCACAAACCTCCTGTAGTACCCAGCAAACCCCAGGAATGACCTCAATTCTAGCAGATTCTGAGGGACTGGCCAAGTTTTAAGGGAAGTGATTTTCTCTGGGTCAGTCTCAACCCCATTTCTGGAGAAGACATGTCCAAGATACCTGACAGATGTCTGGAAAAAGGAACACTTTTCAGGTGAGAGTTTCAGACCAAACTCCTTAAGATGACCAAGAACCCTCATGAGTCGGGCTTCATGCTCCTCCAAGGTCTTTGAGAAGACAATCAGGTTGTCCAGGAAAACCAAGACTTCCTTCAAATGCATGTCACCCATGCATTTTTCCATTAACCTTTGGAAAGTACTTGGTGCATTGGTAACGCCCTGAGGCATCCGGTTGAATTCCCAAAACCCAATTGGATATACACATGCTGTCTTGAGTTTGTCCATCTTCTCAACTTCAATCTGATAATAACCAGACTTTAAGTCGAGAATTGTAAACCACTGAGAACCTGAAAGTGCAGAGAATGTGTCTTCAAGTTTGGGAAGCGCATATGCATCCTTTATCATATGCAGGTTCAGCTTACGATAATCAATGCACTGTCAGACAGTACCATTCTTTTGTTGACCACCACAATTGGGGACGAAAATGGCAACTCTGATTCCCTAATTACCCCAGTATCTAGGAGCTCTTGAATATGCTTTTGAACAGCTTCGACATCAGCTGGATGTATTGGTTGAGGCCGATACCTAAAAGGAGACTCATCTGAAAGCTTTATGTGATGCGCCACTTTATCTGTTCACCCAAAATCCAAGTAGTGTTGTGCAAACACTTCCAGCATGCTATAAAGCTGCTGGACAATGCACTCATTCCACTCAAGTGGGATTGGAGATTCCCCAAAATTGAAGTGCATGTTCGACTTCTGAGATGGCTCAGCATCGGTTGATTTACTTGTGCAGTGCTGTTGGGACAAAATGCACTGGTAAGTACTGATGTCTGCGAGTTTACACGCTGCCGAAAGGACCACATCATGTTCCGATATGTTACGAACAATGACTAGTAGCTTAAAGGGTCACTGGTTGGGAAGGTCAACCAAGCAAGTCTTCACTATTAACCCACCAGGCAAGGAAGATGAAGATGAATGCTCAACAACAACCGTCTTCTCATTCTGGAAGTCATTAGCTACAGCAATACCCTCAATGACAACAGTTTTTCCAGCTGGAATAACCTCAGGGTCTTTGCCTTGTAGCCTCACCATGCCATGGCTAGTGCTAGCCTGTCTGTGTCAGAGTTCAAGGACCTTGATCACAGCTTGATCGCCGTAAGGGGCTGGCTGATAGTTAGTTGGTGTAGCATCAGAATAAATGTTGTATAAAACATCCATGGTATTCGCGCCTACCAGCATAAGAGACTGTGAGTTGGCCCAGACATCAAGCACAACCAAAGCAAGGGTATGCACCTCGATCGATATACCAAGTAAAGCTTGTGGAAAGATGTTCATTTCAATACACCCTAGGTAGGGCACAGATTGTCCATTTGCTCCCTCTACCTCTAAGAGATCATGCAAGGGTTTGATCTCTTGTTCAGCCAAGTGCTGTTCATAAAAAGAATGGGGAATAGTCATGACCTGTGAACCCATATCAAGTAGACAGTTAACTTACCTACCCTTGATGGTCACTTCATCTGTACTTCTGGTGCCTACCAGCCTACAAGGAAGCTTAAAAGGGTGGTCTGTTTTCAGGTGTTCTGAAGTGGGTACACGTGCATTTCTTTGAGGGACATAATTGTCTTTCTTCAGCCCCTGTCTGCCCCACAATGGAGACTGAGTCTAGTTTAAAGGTAAGTTAGGGTGTTTTTTGTTGTCCCCACACATGCTGTCTTTCCTCTAACCATCTTCTCTTTTCAGTCACTACAGTCGGGTTTGAGTCACTGGTGCAAATTGTCGCTATGTGCCCATCCTCCCCATAATTAAAGCAATACCACAGTTTGTTTGTGTAGTTCTTTCTTATTTACTTTGGCATGTCTGGTTTTTCACTGTGTGATGCTAACATTCTATCCCGTCTTTTCCCTATAGCACCCCTATCACTGAACCCCTTATACTTCTTCTGAGTCATTAAAGGTGGTTAGCTGATTCTGGTGGCTCGCTACCTGCTTCCTAAGATCATTTATAGCACTGGGATTGGTCTCTGGGTTCTCTGTTGGCTTAAAAATAAAGCTACTCTGTGACTGGAGCTGAACTCCCTGTTTTATGGATCCTACATGTTTTCTCATGCGACTAGCTTTAGCTGCCTGTCTGTCTTCCTTGGTACATAACATTAGCAGAAGCGCTGCAAACGAAGGTGGAAAGCTTTTCTTCTGCTTAAGTTGTAGACTAGAGAGCAGAACAACATCCCAGCACCCTCTACAAAACTGCTTGAGAATGTGTTTACCTACTTCCCCTGGTGCAACACCCCCCCCCTCCTAACAGCTTGGTTAAGTGCAAGCTGCAACCACTGCAGGTAAGTAGATGGCTTCTCACCTGGATCCTGGAGAGTATTCATGAATTGAGCAAACAGCTCTTCTCCATCCTCAACTTCACCAAATCTGAATCTAGCAGTTGCAGGTAGGTGGAAGGCAGTGAATTGGAGCACAGGCCTTTAACCACATCTGCTGCAGGTGAAAACAAGCTCTCCAGGATCATTCTGGACACATGAAGAGGAGACATGCTGGGATCATTCAAAAGAAGTTTAATGTGCGAGCACCAAGTGTCATAATCTGCTTTGCTATTTGGTCTGGGAATTTTCCCGGAGAAGGAGCGAAGTCAGACAGATGACAAGAAAGAACCCGTGTCCTCCCTCCTCACAGTGTGTTCAACAACTTTCTGAAACTCTGGTGGATTGACATCACTCAGCAAAAGGGATGGAACTCATCTTTCATCAGTAATTAGGGCTGATGTAGCCACATTTATGCCATTATCATTCTGAGGGGGACCTGGAAAAGGACTGGTGGTCTGTGGTGACTCCACAGGGGTCTCACTGAGTGACAAAGGTGACAGCTCATCTGCAGATTGCATGCGTTCAACATCACTTCTGATCTGCCACATTTCTCTTAAGACTGCCTCGTACTCTTTGCCGCTAAGCTTTGCTAGCTCTTTTAGCTCTGTTAGATACGTTCTAGTAGCTCTGCCACCTAGATTGGAAGTGTAAACATGACTTAAGGCCTTAACATTATACACAACATTGGGATCACCTTCAAATGTGTGCCTGTATGGTAAAAAATAAACCTTCCACAGCTGAGCCACTGGAGTACTCGATGATCAGGTTTCTGTAAAACTCAGAAGACTCATCAACCAAAACAGTGTGCTGAATGACACCATACTACTTAAGGAAGTCACTCACCTCTTCATCATGTTCTAATCCAGTTACTCCATCAACAATAACTGCATTGGGTATTTTAACACTGGACCTCTGGATAAAATCCACGTTGCCATAAAGCAATATTGATATTCATTTATACTGGGCTCTTGGCTGGCTCACCAAATTACTGTAAACCCTTTTTCATCCTAAGAAATCACAGTAGTAAATAATCACTACTCACTGTTTGGGCCAGGTATCAGGATTCGAGGAAGTCACTCATAGAGCCCAGGATGGAACATCAATATTGATCACCCTCACACAAAATGAAATTTTTCAAAAGAAATATATTCTTGAGTATGAATAGCAAAAATAGCACACCCTCAACATAAATATAAAGAAAATAATAAAGTGCACACGAAAATAAGAAAAAAATAAATGTGTCTGTCGTCATTGTTTAGTCTAGCCTGTTTTCTTTCTTTAAGAGCTCACGTTTTAGCTTGTTGGGGCCCTTTAATTTGCATTCATTACTCTGTCCTACGGTACAGGTATGGAAGGTAAATTCTCATTCGATCTGGCTCGCCAACCGGTCCACTGTATTCTCTCCTCCCGCAGGTGTCCAGGAGCTGCCTTGTGGCTATCTGCTGCTGATTTTCTCTCCTTTCTATTGGTGTTGATGTCTCCTCTAGACATCAAATCTCCACCTAATCCAAGCCAACTAAAAAAACCTGACCTATGGACCAGGCCACATTCACTTATTTCAATACACTAACTTACACAGGTCATAAATTCTCAACAAAAATAGATAACATAAATATGACCTACACAAACTCCAATTAATTTACAACAAAAATATTTACTCTCATCTCTCTTAATAGGTCTCACTTTACCAGTGTAACAAACTGAAATTTCTCAAATGACTCAACTTAGGTTTTTTTCTTTACTATGAAATATATATTTTTAAATGATGAAATAAAGCCACAGTAAATCTCACTTTCTCCTCACACATGCAAAACACGCTTGACACACACAAGGTGCTATGCTAGCACCTCACAGCTAACATTAGCTTGTGGCTAATGCCGCTTCTACTCCACTTTTTTTTTTTTAATAAAATACACTCACCGCCAAGTAGAAACTGGAGACTAAAGACTCCGTGGTTCAGCAAGTGGTGAATTCCAAGGTCTTAATTGAATTTGCACCTTTTTCAGACAACAATCTCTCATGCACGCAGTCAAACGGTGTGGTCTCTCCTCTCTAACTATCCATCGGAGAGCTTTGTGCAGCTGTGACCCAATTTGCTCTCAGTGATGTCACACGAAATCCCATTGGCTGTTTCCTCCGTCTGTTCAGGGAATGCAGTTAACCCCCTAATTGCCAGCTATCACTCACCCAATCTCACACACATACATACAGACTGAATGATGGACTCTATTTTTTCATAGCTTAGGAAGCCTGGGTTATACAGGCTTTAGTTATGATATGTGGAAGGTTGGAGCTACTAGGCTGTGAGCGGGTAATTCCACGCAGTACAATATGTCATTGATATGGTGTAGCACTTTGAATGGCCCAATGTAGTGGGGTTGGAGCTTTCTGCATGTGTTGAGTGCTCTCACATTTTTTGTGGCCATCCATACTCAGTCACCAGAGGAAAAATTCAGTCTCACCTCTAATGCTTGTCTGCATATTCATTGTACTTGGCACACACTGATTCAAGGTGCTGGTGAACCTCTTCCCAGACAGTTTCGCTGCATGAAAACTAGTCATTGACCGCTTGCACTTGACACCATCCCAAGAGAACAGGGGTGGCTGGTAGCAGAGTATGCACTGGAAAGGTGTTAACTGGGTCACTGAGTGTTCTAGCGAGTTCTGTGCATACTCAGCCCAAGGGAGAAAACATGCCCAGTCCCCCTGGTTATGAATGCAGTATCAGGAATCAGGAGGCAACTAATCTCCTGATTTGCTCTTTCTTCTTGGCAGATGAGACTGGGGATGATAGCTAGAGGTGAGACTTACCAATACTTCCAATCTTTCCATGAAGTTGGACTAGAAATGTGAGATGAACTGGGGACCCCAGTCACTTCTTATATCCTCAGGGATGCCATAATACCTAAAGACTTCTTGTTGAAATAGCAATTCCACAGTTTGTGCAGCCATGTAGATGCCTGGCAAAGGGATGAACTTGAGAGCCTTGGAGATATGATCAATGGTCACAATGATGGTTGTATTGCCTTGAGAGGGAGGTAAGTCTGTGATGAAGTCTATGGCCAAGTGTGACCAGGGCCTTTGAGGAACTGGGAGGGGGCATAACTTGCCAGCAGGGGGGGATGCCTAGGGACCTTTGCTTGAGCACATTCTGTGGGGATGCCTTGAAAGGGGATGAGCTTGAGAGACTTGGAGAAACAGTCAATGGTCACCATGATGGTTGTATTGCCTTATGAAGTCTATGGCTAAGTGTGACCAGGGCCTTTGAGGAACTGGGAGGGGGCATAACTTGCCAGCGGGGGGTGCCTAGGGACCTTTGCTTGAGCATATTCTGTGGGGATGCCTAGCAAGGGGATGAGCTCGAGAGACTTGGAGAAACAGTCAATGGTCACATGATGATTGTACTGCCTTAAGAGGGAGGTAAGTCTGTGATGAAGTCTATGGCTAAATGTGACCAGGTGATTAGTTGGCTAGGAAGATGCTTGTGTACATAGAGGAGGCCCAGCAGGAGATGGATAGGACAGACCCTTGGCTGTGAGTTCTTTATCTCTGTGTCCAGCTCCCAGGTAATAGACCTTATGCTGTGACAGGCTGAATGTTTTGGATAGGGCATCTGCCTTAGTGTTCTTGGAACCCGAGCAGAATGAAATGGTGAAATTGAACAGTATAAAGAATAGGGCTCACCTGGCCTGACGTGGGTTTAATCATTTGGCTTTCTGGAGATATCCTAAGTTCTTATGGTCAGTGAGGATAATGAAGTGGTGATTGGCTCGCTCTAGCCAATGTCTCTACTTCTCAAGGGCTAGCTTAATTGTGAGCAATTCACTGTTTTCCACATCATAATTACTCTCCACTGACAACATTTTTTTCGAAAAGAAAGCCATGGGATGTAACTTCTGTTTCTCACTCACGTGTTGGGAGATGATGGGCCCTACAACAATGTCTGATGGATCCACTTCTACAACTAATGGCTTGGTGGGATCATGATGTTGGAATATTGGGGCTGAGGTGAAGGCTGACTTGAGCTTCCTGAAGGCTTCTTCTGCCGCCAAGTTCCAGCCTAGGCACTTGTGGGCCCTTCTTC
The DNA here is from genome assembly GCA_027575975.1 of Cathorops multiradiatus. Classification (NCBI taxonomy): domain Eukaryota; kingdom Metazoa; phylum Chordata; class Actinopteri; order Siluriformes; family Ariidae; genus Cathorops; species Cathorops multiradiatus. The sequence goes on from JAPEKM010000005.1 coordinate 10,814,622, forward strand.
AGCAAAGTGGTTAGAGGTGCCACCAGAGAACTAAACCCTCGGATGAACTGGCGGTAGAAGTTGGTGAAGCCCAAGAACCTTTGAAGCTCCTTAATCAAGTTGGGGACAAGCCAGGATGTGACAGCTGATACCATGGACAAATCCATGCTTACTCCTTCAGCACTCATGACATAACCAAGGAACAAGATCTGGTTCTTATGAAATTCACATTTCCCTGCTTTTACATACAGGTGGTTTTCCAATAGATGCTGGAAAATGGTTCTGACGTACACCAAGTGGCTTGTGATATCTGTGGAGTAAATACAGATGCCATCAATGTAGGCAATGGCATATTTCCCCAGCATGTCCCATAGCACATCATTAATCAGGCACTGGAACACGCTGGGAGCTGACAAAAGGCTATACGGCATTATCTTGTATTCGAAGTATCTCATGGTTGTGCTGAAGGCTGTTTCCTATTCATCACCTTTATGGATCCAGATCAGGTTGTAGGCACTGTGCAGGTCTAGCTTGGAAAAGATTTGTGCAGCTCTGAGTTGCTCTAATGCCGATGGGACCGGGGAAGAGGATAAGGATATTTCACCATGACCTGATTAAGACTTCAGTAATCAATACAAGGCCTGAGTTCACCCCCTTGTTTCTCCATGAAAAAGAAACCAGCCACTCTGTTTCTTCTGAGACAAGGGGTAGTAGATACGTCTGCATGGAGGAGACATACCTGGCAGCAAGTCAATAGCACAGTTATATGGCAAGCATGGGGGTAGCCCACAGGCCTTCCCCTTACTGAAGACCTTGGATAGGTCCTGATAGCATTCAGTAACATTTTCTGTGGATTCTGGTTGAGGACTTTCTACTGATGTGGATGACACTAGGACTGGGGGACGAGAAATGCAGCTCTTGAAACATGTGTAGGACCACTGTAGAATCTTCTTACTCTGCCAAGAGATCAGATGGTAGTGCAGCTGTAGCCAGGGATACCCAAGGACTATGTCATACTTCTGTACGATGGTCTGGCTAATGAAGTTCCCTTCTGCCCCTGAGTCAATGAAAGCAGAGAGAATATTGGTGATGGACACTACCCTTAGCATTACAGGAATCTCAAAGGACTTAGATTTAGCTACTATCACCAGGAAAGTAGATTCTGCTGGTGTCTCTGCTGGAGAGTCACAGACAGGGTGGATTGGACAATGTTGGATGTTGTGTTGGGCACTCCCACAGTAGAAACACAAGCCCAATGCCACCTAGCCTGCTCAGCCTGGATTAGCCTGGTGTAGGATACTTCCATAGGTGCATTGCCCACAGAGGGCTGCAACAACTTCGGGCAGTCATGGAGAGAGGATTGGCACTTTAGTAGTTGGTCAATGTGGATGGCTAAATCAATGAAGGCATCCAAGGTGAGATTCTTGTCTCTGCAGGCTAGTTCACTGACCACTTTAGGATGCAGGCCTTGATGGAACACTGCCTTGAGGGCTGGGTCATTCCACCCACTAGCAGCTGCTAATGTCTGGAAATCCAGAGCATACTCTGCCACACTTCATGAGCCTTGGGAACTGGTGAGCAGACTTTCGCTGACCTCAGTCCCCTCTGGTTCATGATTGAAGACTTGCTTGAACAAGGAGAGGAAGTGCTCATATGAAGTGGTCAGCTCACCACGCTTGTTCCAAACTGCAGTAGCCCAGCGAAGCACTTTGCCAGAGAGAAAATTTAGGAATTTAGCAATTTTATGCTTGTCAGATACGGTAGGCATGTTGGCAAAATACATAGAACATTGGAGAAGGAAACCTTTACAGGTGATGGCTTCTCCGGTGAATTTCTTCGGAGCTGGGAGTTGTAGTGCTGAGCTGGGAGGAGGCTTGGAGCATGCTTGGAGGGCCTGTGGCATCACAGCTGCTAGCTGTGTTATCCTGGTGTTGAGATCGGTAAGCATCTGTTGATGTTCTCCAAGCAAACGCCCCTGCGCATTCACAGCAGTCTGCTTCATATCCTTTGCTACTTCCATGTAGGTGAAGTATCCTGTTAGAGTGCAAGCACTCATGGAGATATGTGCAGAGCAGACTGTAAACAAAGCCAAAACACGAATCAGAAATTGGAGTCGAGAAGGCAAGCACAGGTCGGGCAATCGGTGAACAACCTAGACTAGGAAAGGCAAAGAGCGACAACTGGAAACAGGAAGCAAAAGGTCAGAAACACAAGAAACAGTCAGGAAATATACAAGGCTTGGTATGTCTGGATAAGCAGGATGATACTTCGCAGGGAAGTGAGTGTTTGGGGAGTTTAAGTAGGGACACCGATGATTGAGGACATGGGTGACAGCTGAGATTCAGTAAGCGAGAGATAGAGGGCGCTATGTGTCTTGGGAATTGTAGTCCTTGTTTGTAGTCTCCTCAGCGGGTGTACTGACACATCATCTTGAATATGAATGGCATGGCAATATTTGGGCTTTCAGTAATTTTTTTGAACTGTTCTTTTCTGTGACAGAATTATTGTACAGCATACATCTTTAAAAAAAAACACTAGAATTTGGTGCACAAGTTTTAATTTTCTTTGGGTTTTCTGAAATCAACACAGGGTCAAAA
>JAPEKM010000005.1:11653173-11663213 GCA_027575975.1 Cathorops multiradiatus
TTTCCTTGCCACCGTCGCCACAGGCTTGCTCATTGGGGATAGATTAGGGATAAAATTAGCTCATGTTTTAAGTCGTTAAAATTCTGTAAAGCTGCCTTGCGACAATGATTGCTGTTAAAGGCAGTATACAAATAAACTTGAAACAAATATTTGCTGATGCATCTCGCTATCCATTTCTGGGGAGAAAATCATAGCATAATGAACAGTTAGTCTGAGCCTCACTCACCTGCTGATTCTGGGAACTGATTGGCTGGGATTTAATACATTAATGAAACAGTGTGGGTGAATCTTGCAGTAACACATCACAGCGGGATGCTACTGCAATGTTGCCTGAGGAAGTGGTCTCAGGCATGTCTGCATCAGCTCTGTGTTGTGATGATAGTGGTGAGAGCCTTCTTCCCTCTCTGGGGAATCCCTTAGGGGACTTCACATTGGAAGCAGGTGCATGATGAGTCTCTGAGACTTGCCTTTGACCAAGTGAAAGTAATTGATGTTCAAATCCTCCAGCCTTACATTGTGCTTTCCTTCCCATACTTTTAACAGGCTGTATTGAGTGACACAGGACACTCAAACGAAAGAAAAGATGACACAGCTGTCAGCCCAAAGAGCTGCAGAGAACTTTTATTCCATGTGGTTCATCATAATCCTATGGCGGGGCATTTGGGGCAGGATAAAACACTTAATCATCTCATGATCCATTTCTATTGGCCAGGAATTCACACTGATATCCTCAGGTGGTATGCGTCATGTTTCGAACGCCATCTGGTAAATCCAGCAGTCACACCAAATGCACCATTGCACCCATTGCCAATGGAGATCCCCTTTGAAAGACTTGGCACGAATCTCATTGGGCCATTAGATCACTCTACATGTGGGTATCACTTTGTATTAGTTATAATGGATTATGCAACGTGATAGCCAGAAGCAGTGGTGCTCTGCAATATCTCAGCATGCAGTGTTGCAGAGGCACTCTTCCACATTATCTCCCAAGTTGGGATTCTGAAAGAAATCCTGACTGATCAAGGCACCACGTTTATGCATTTATGCACACTGCGTGAATTGTACAAATTATTGGGGAGTAAATCGATTCGTACTAGTGTTAATCATCCGCAAATAGATGGGCTGGTTTAACCAAACCCTTAAGAACATCATTCATATGTTCATTCACTGGGATGCTAAAAATTGGGACAGGTGGCTTGACCCTTTGTTGTTTGCAAGGTCCCAGAAGCCTCAACCAGGGTTTCCCTGTTTGAATTGCTATATGGGCACAAACCCTGTGGTGTCTTAGACATCATTAGAGAAAATTGGGAGAAGGGGCCTTTTCAAAGTAAAAATGAAATTCAATACATTCTTGACCTGAGAGCAAAGTTTCATGCAAAACAGTCACATAATCCACGAGAATTTGCTACAGCCCCAAGAATGTCAAGCTTGCCTGTACATCAGAGGGGCATGGCTAAGGGAATTTGCACCAGGAAATAAAGTCCTCATTTTACAGCCCACCTCAAGTTCAAAATTGCTCACCAAGTGGCAATTCGAGGTCACATGGCAAATTGGGGAGGTTGATTATGAGATCAAACGGCCAGAGAAGGGTGACGCATGTCAAATTTACCACCCCGATCTCCTAAAACTGTGAAGAGAGGAGGTCCCTGTGGTTCTGGTGATGGTAGTTCCGGAGATGAGCGAGCTTAGGTAAGTCTAAAAAGTGCAGCCCAAGTCACCCCAGTCCCCTGTGAAAACCACCTCTCACAGTTCCAGACAGCACAGGTAATTAGGTTGCAGGAGGAATTCTCTGTGATCTCACCCCTCCCTGGTTGCACTAACCTCATAGAACACTACATTGAGACTCCCCCAGTGGTGGTGGTGCATAGCCACCTATATCAAGTCAAGTTTATTTGTATTGCACTTTTAACAATAGACATTGTTGCAAAGCAGCTTTACAAAATTTGAATGACTTAAAACATGAGCTAATTTTATCCCAAATCTATCCCCAATGAGCAAGCCTGTGGAGATGGTATCAAGGAAAAACTCCCCCAGATGACATGATTAAGAAACCTTGAGAGGAACCAGACTCAAAAGGGAACCCATCCTCATTTGGGCAAAAACAGACAACACAACTATAACATTAACAGTTTTAACATGAAGTCAGTTTTGTTGATGTTATAACTCTTCACTGATGGAAAATTGAGATGGATTCAGGATGGATCAGGCAGGTTCCGAGGAGTAGAAGAGGTCAGCATCTTGATCTCAGGATTGACATGTAACTCAGAGGGACAGATTGGGGGGGGAGAGAAAACACAGGTTGTTAGGTATGCCCTGTGTCACCTGAATATGTGGGAACAGTATACATTTTGTGCTGAGTACAAGCAGGGACTTTAGTAAAACTAACTGACAGCATAACTAAAAGGGGAGAGCCAGAAGGTAACACAGGCATGAGGGAGCCCTGGGACATAATAGTCTATTTGCCAACAGGGTGAACCTGGAAATGTTGAGTACACCAAAGTTTTATGACAGAAATGTATAGTATGGGGTCCCAGCATATAGAAACTGCCGGATGCTAATTTGCATATGGTGGGCAATTTGCATAATTAGCATAATTAGCGAAATTAGCATAATAGTCTATATAGGCAGTACTTTAGGAAATGCTTGCCCAATCTGTGCCATCTTGGAGTGTTTTTGGGGGTTTATCAGGCTGCTGAATCCATTTCTGACATTTATTTTTAATATAAACTTTTGGTTAACTGAGTTTAGTATAAGTTTATTGGCAGCTGTGGGAATTATAGCAGACAATTTATGTAATATAATATTATTTACGTCATATTGACTATAGAGGGTTAGATATTTCTACACATAATTATGGACATGGCTATATTGGTTAAAAATTCAATATGGGCTTAGCTTTGAATCAAACACAGCAGAGAGCTCCACCCTTCTCTGGCTCCCCAACACCAACAGACAAGCAGACAATACCTCAAGATCACAGATGATCTTCCCATTGACTTAACTGATTAAACTTGAGTAACTGATTAAACTTGAGTAACATTCTAACTGATTAAACTTGAGTAATAGTCTATAACTGATTAAATTCAGAAACAGTAAATGATCAACACAAAAACTGATACATTATTATTACATATTCCAACAGCCGATGTAATCTCATAACACATTTACTGTAGAATTTGTTTGTCAATAATAAGTGTTGTCATCATCATCAACTTCATTTTCTTCATCTGTTTGATCTTGTTCATCATCATCTTCTGCAGACTCTAGATTGTTATTGCTATGCTCTCCTTGCTGTGACTGGGTGAGCAGGTTGCAACATGTACCGTCACTGCCTTTACAGAAGCAGTAGCTGGTACAGGCCAGGCCTGCAGCTGCACAGCTACATTTTACTGTAGTACATGGTTTTAACCCAGCTTTGCAGCAACAGCTAACGATGTCCAAAAGAGCAGGAGGAGCAACTGGGCTTGCATCCAGGATGGGCATGACAATTTCACCTTCTTTAATGTCCCATCCAAACTTGGTGATATCTATAGCTGGTGGATGGGGGCGGTCTGCTGCTTTCCAAAGCTGCACCTGTAAATGGGCACGCTGTCCATGAAGATGCATGTTATGTTCTGTCGGAGGCAGTGTCTTAAGTGCTGGAGGAGTTTTGCGCTTTCTGAAGATTTCATACCTTGCAGCATTTAAAGTTACTGACCTCTTCTCATTGTACAAAGCCAGGAAGAAAGCTCTTACTGCTTGAGTAATTTGTAAGTCAGTAGCTCCCTCCTCTCCAATAATGTGAAGAAGCTGACCTGGAACTGCTCTCATGGCCTTGAGAGCAGATACCTTCCCTTTCCCTGCAGGATAGGAGGTGGTGTCACATCCAGAAAGGGCGTGCATTGCCAGAATGGAACAACAGTGGTCACCCAGGTTCTCAACAGTTGCATTGATGTTGAGAATAGTGCCATCCCATCTCTCCATTTGCAAACTACATGTCATGCCAAATTTCCAGCACCAATAAACCATGAGAACAAACACGTCAGTGTCATCACTCAAAATACGGACAGCTGTGGCTCCACGTTTGACTGCATCTAACATATATGATATAAGGGAAACATCAGCCTCGTCATGAGTGACAATACTGTCTGCTCTGCTGACCATCTCTATGTTATCTCCTATTTTGTGTGTGCACAGGAGTTCTCCCAGCCTCCGTTTGTTTTTCTTGTTCTTCATGACTTTGTCACGGCTTGGTAGGGGGGTTGTCAGGGAGAGTTGGTATTCTGTTGAACTCTCCCCAACTCTTCTCTGTCTTTCATGGTCTTTGGCAGACACTTGCTCATACCGGTCAAAGATGACGAAAGTTTGGGTGTTGTATTGATTCAGTCGGCGCCCCATGCTGGCTGCAAGATCTGTCACAGTCCCTAATGATGGCCAAACTACATGATAAATAAGTTGTGATGCATCAACAAGGACAACCGTTGGTGAGTGCGGATTGCTGACAAGAACTCCAAGACGCTGGACAATCACAGACTTGTTACCCTTTCTAAGGCATCCGTATTCATCAATGATGGAAGCTGGGACTGGGCTTAGCTCATATTCAAAGAGAACAGAGAGTTCCATTCTTCTCTGGCTTCCTACCACCAACAGACGAGCAAACAATGCCTCAAGGTCACAAATGATATTCCCATTGACTTTCACCCCTTTTGTCTTGAATTTCATTGTCACCACTTTATTTGAGATAGGTTTATCAAATCCTCCAGGAAGTGAAGAAGAAAACAATGCACTCATGTCCTGTCCAATTTTCAATGCATCTTGCACATTCACTTTTTCACTTGCCACCTGCCCATTTATAATGTGGTGGAGAGTGGTAGTATCTGTGGTGAGTGGATGAGAGTTTTCCCACAGCACTTTCAGAATTTTTGACCGGTCCTCAGCATCCACCTTCCGCCGTCTTTCACCCTCTTCTTTGTGCCTGTTGGGTTTCATTGTCTTATCTTCTGTGTACTTGTACATCTCATCCAGTGACTGAGAGAGATGGGAGCAGATTCCAAAAGATTGGATCCACTCAGCTACCTGCTCAGGGTTGGTTGAAATGCCTTTCATTCCTCCTACTCCCTTCCCTTGCCTTATGCAAGTCTGCTCACCAAACATATCTCCACTCACAGCAGCAGCACCATCTGAGTGGCGGCACACATGACTTCCAGCGAGAAAGTCCTTCATGACAGTAGCCGGGATGTGCTGCATTTCTAGCAGATGCCATGTAATCCATCTTGCATAGTGATGATGACCAGCAGCAAAGAAATAGGGCAGCATCTCTTGAAGGCTATGTTGTTGCAGCAGCCAGTCACCCTCTCTTTCTGCACGCCAGAATCTATGAGCAATTAATGTTGGAATGATGAAGCAATCTACCCACAACCGGCCCGTGGGATTCTGTCTTGCTTTCTCCAGGAATGCTGTTATCTGCTCATGTGTCTTCTCTCCCTCTGCTAAGAAGTCATGTAGCAGAGCATACAGAACCATACGGAAGGCTCGCATAGCCTTAGGCCAGGCCTTCCCATTGAAGATCGATGTCAAGCCTCCAAACGATGATCCCACAAGTTCCTCTAAGCCAGTTGAATTCATCAGTTGACCGATTGAGCCAATGAAGGACATGAGAGTGTGCATCACCCCAGGTCTTAGTACTACAGTTGACCATCGCTGTGGATCACTCCATTTGATCTGACAAGCAATCATGTACAACTGCATGTCAAATGTTATATGACTATAGCTCATGTCGAGGTTCTTCAGTGAGGTATCTAAGTATGCAATGGTACTAAGCACTGTGTCAGGGTGGGCAGGTGGTGAGTCAAGCAGTGGCCCAAAGACATGTATTGTCTTCAGCTTAGGAGTACTGTCATCACTTTGACGATCTTGTACAACATTTTAGGCTGACCAGTCCAAGGGAAGAGGTGAAGAATAGTTGACAGAGCCAATTAGCATCCCTCAGTTGTGCTCTGGAAAGACTCTGATGCTATTTTGGACAGCAGGAGTTCTTGGAACTTCTGCCAGCGCTAGTGGAGACATCTTCCTGGGGCCTGTATAATGTTCAAAGACAAAATTGCTCTTATCTGCTAGACAAAGTTTTCCAGCTTCAATCTTGGTCAGATGGGGCAGTTTTAATGACATGATACCACCACCAGGATTGGCTCCTCCAGTGAACAGGATAGCTGATGGATTCTGCACAAACTGAGTGGCCATAGCATGAGTTGTCCGACAACCATTAGGCGTGAAGACGACAAGATCAAAATTATCACCCCAGCTGTGGATGGGACCAACTTGCTTCTCCAAGCAAATTAGCCGCAGATACTTACCAGGGTCTTCTGAGACATATTTGGCAGCTGACTTCCGGAACTGTAGAACTTCATCATAACTAGAGACAATGCCATGCTCATTCAGGCTCTTAATCAGTTCTGAGCTACCATGTTTATGGTGGAGTTTTACAGCTAGCCCCAAAGTTGTCTGGTTCCAGCTTCCACTAATATGCTGCTGGATGCACTGGGCAAGTGTAAGTACTGGCTTAGTCACCTCTCCTTCTTCATTCAAAAGACTGGAGATGAGCTTGAGTAGAGTAGGGCTTGTGTCTTGAATGACCTTTTCACGTTGAAAACTACTAAGGTCATAGTCTTGGGGCAAAGGAATATTCCGAACCTCTGCAACCACTTTTCTGACAACTCTGGTGACATCGTCATCATTACAGGTTTCTGTTTCTTTAACCAGTTTGAGTGACTTAGCAATGTACTGCCTAAAGCCGACAATATTCTGGCAACCATTCACACTCAGCACAACAACAGTGTCACCATAATAGTCACATAGGTTGGACAGCATTTGCTTCTTGCTGAGGTGCCCTGAGTTGGCTACATACATATGCAACTCTGACACAGTCCAGGTCATTGACTTATTTGCCCTCATGTGGTCAATAACTGCAGCTAAGCAGCTATCAACTGGTCTAAAACTAGTGCTTGCACTCAAGTCAGCAGGCACCTTCCTGAAGGGATTGTAGCATTTGGAATGATATTGGGCGTCAGCTGCTGGAAGATCCACAACACCATTCACACGCATCTTCACTACCTCGGCCCATTCATCCTGATGCTCAGCACACTTGGACAAAATGACATCTTTGAAAGATGGACAGCCTGGTCTGTCCAAGGTCTGACACTGTTTAACTGGATTCCACCTGCCTGGGTGTTTGGGGTCTTTAGGCTCACAAATGAGACCACAGAATAGACAGTGTTTTGAATACTCAAAGCTAGATATGTCAGAATGGAAAATTCGTTTTCCTGACACACTGTTACTTGAGTCTGATTTGCGTTTGCTCACATTTCTTGATGTGGAGGTATATGAACTATAGCATGATTTATGACAGAATACAGAGGCTGCTTCATCACCATTGGTAGCAATAATGCTTGACAAAAGTTAATGTATAGTGGAATCTCCAAGCTCTTGGCTCTTTTTCAGCAAAGCAGCTATTCCTTTTGATCCAGAAATTTTAAAGTCGTTTTCTTTTCCATTGCAGGGTGAAAATAGACATTTTTTCCCTGCCATGTCAACCCGATCAAATTACCTTTGTAGTGATAGATTTCTTTTCTATCCAGACCAATCCTCTCTGTCTAGTTGATAGAAAATGCTAAACTCTATATAACACTTGGCTGCTGCAGCATTCTTTTGTGAAATGTTGAATGGGGACACAAACACCCGATAATATCAAATGGGATTGTGAAATGCTCAAGTGATGACTGAAATTTAAGGCTGGTTCCCACTTCAATTTAAACAAAATTGTTTATTGTATTTAATACTAGACTTTAAAACATTTAAATGGCTTCTATAACTCACTTTGCCAACTTTGATGCTGAGAGAAAAAAGTTTGCTTACAGGTTATATCAAACTGTCTGTTTAATAGCTCACAAATAAAACTACACAATATGAACTCTAGAAATGAGTATAAGCACCTAGTGAGAATGATAATGAGAAACGTAATTTCGATCTCTTAGTATGTCTGGTACATGTGAAGAAATTGACAATAAAGCTGACTTTGACCTTGACTTTGACCTACCAATGAGCTAGCTACTACAATTTCAGTTAATACATCGAAAAAAAAATTGTCTATCGCTAATCTGGGCCTAAGTAATATTATCAGAAGTTACTTCGAACTTTTGATAGTGACATTGAGACTTTCCAAATACAATATGCTTTCTGGGAAATGTCACTAAGTTGGATTTATTGGCCAGTTAGGTGTCAAATTTTCATGAATAAATTATTATGCAAACAACGAAGCTAAAAGATGCGGGCATATGAAAACAAAACTTTTGTGCCCTTATCAGTTAGCGTTGACTGCCATTTTACTATTTGATCTGTGTTGCCCGAAATTCAGTTACTCTCATACCTATCAACAGCACGGGATAATTCCTTTAACCAGGCTCCTTATACACAATGTTTGATGTTTGCCCTGTGGTATTTATGTAATGCCTATCTTTTACTTAAAATTTCATTCAGGTTATGCCATAGTAATGTGAAGTTAGTTGCTTGTCTCCCATTTTCAAACTCTATTGATGTGGCCCAGGCTAACTAAGTATTTAAATAACCTGAAAACTGACTTTAAATGTATAAAAACTTCCAAAAAACAATCAAAAACAGCCATTTTGAAATTGAAATGTCAGGAATGGGTGTCAGAAATGGATTTAGCATCCTTGTTAACCTCAAAAAGCACTCCAACATTATTTAAATTGGCCAAGCAGTTCCTTAAATAGAGTCACATAGGCTAGTATGCTAATTTATGCTAATTATGCAAATTGCCCAACATGTGCAAGTTAGCATCCGGCAGTTTCTGTATACTGGGGACCCATACTTCACATTTCTGCAATAAAACTTTGGTGTACTCAACATTTCCAGGTTCACTATGGGGCTCTATGGGCTGGCAAATAGACTATGGCCTTAGTGCTCTATTTCAGATCCCTTTCTGCATTGTTCTATTTTACAATAACTGAAAACTTGGAAATCACTCAGTAGCCACATATTTTTACTATTATGTTAAAAATTATTACTACTGTCTTGCATTTTTTAATAGTGTGCTGGGAACAGTAGTTATTTCATATTTAGTTATTTTCATTGATTTGTGTTTCAGAAGCAGGACAGAATATCTGAGAGGTCCACTGTATTTGATTCAGAAAAAATGGTAATTTACTATCAAAATTAACACTCAGTGTGTTTTATATTATAAATTTAATATGTTACAAGAGCTTACTTATCATTAATTAACTTATGTTCATCAAACAGTATTTAAGTGGTGGCTTGGTCAAAGCAACGGATGTTTTAACAATTACATGATATCAACATGTATCAACGTTTAAATGATATATCATTAAATATTAAAGACAATATTGCTTTGAAAATATGGTAAAAGCTATTTAAGGCAGTTGATGTGGCTCTCAATTTGGAACCTCACATGGGCATGCTGTTTTATTTATTTATGTATTTATTTTGCATAGGAAAAGCAGGTACTGGAGAAGAGGGTGTCAAAGATGGAAGAAGAGATGAAGGTAAGAGGTACACCACTAAAACATGTACATTGTCATGAAGTAGAGATGAAATGACATGAAATGTAGGTTTGTAGAACCTGAATTCATGAAGTAGAGATGAAATGACATGAAATGTAGGTTTGTAGAACCTGAATTCATGAAGTAGACATGAAGTGACAGACAAACAAATGGCTAGGAAATGCTCAGAAATGTGAGGTACGCAAAAAAAACAACACATTATCAGCAAACAGGCATGAACTATAAAATACTAAATGCATAAAACTGAATCCATAGAAATGGCTACAGTCAAAACATTAATCAAATAAATAATAAGTTAAATGTATATAGCGCCTTTCAAGATACCCAAGGTCGCTTTACAATTATATAAAGAAAAAATACACCAAAAAAAAGGAATAAAAAATTAAAATAGAAAAAAAAGCTCCAGTGAGAAGCGGCAGCCAGATGCACACGACGTACTCTCAACCAGAAATGAAAAATTAAAAAGAA
>JAPEKM010000005.1:11852880-11868703 GCA_027575975.1 Cathorops multiradiatus
GCCCAGATTTCCTTGATGCTTGCTGTCAGCTCTTCTTTGTTGTTGGGTCTGGTGCCCCTCATTTTCCTCTTGAGAATGGGGTATTCTCAAGAGGAAAGCGATATTCATCAGGCAATATTCATCAGCAGGGTAGCCAGGATTAATAAAAGCACCCTACAGACAGTAAGGCAAGAGGGTGGGCTGGGCCTACCTAACTTTGTTATATTACTGGGCAGCAAAATATACAAAAGATACTCAGGCTGGTGGTATGAAAGGGAGTTGGATTGGTATAAAATGGAGTCCCTCTCCTGCCACACCTCTTCACTTGTGGCTCTGACATGCTCCCCTCTGCCCCTTTCAGTTTCAAATTATACCTCAAATCATGTAATCTTGTCAACTTTGAAAATATGGACACAGTTTCGCAAACATCTCAAGCTAGACAAACAATCTTGTCCTTCTAGGTCCATTATGCAATAATCATATTTTTTTACCTTCTAAACTTGACTCTGCATTTACAACTTGGAAGGAGAAAGGTATCGTATCATTCCGAGATGTATTTTTAAAGGGTACATTTGTTGATTTTGAGAATCTATCCCATAAATATGACTTGCCCCGGACCAACTTCTTTTGCTATCTCCAGGTTCACAGTTTTATTAAAGATCATTGCAGTACTTTTCCATGCTTACCGGCAGATGTACCTAAAATTCTTGATAAACCAGAAACTTGGATAAAAATGATATCAAAGCTGTACACAGGTATTCTCCAGACTAGCCTCTTTCCACAGATTACAGCAAAACAGGGGTGGGAAAAAGAGCTTGGAATCCAACTCCAGGATTCTTGGTGGGAGAGAGCCAAAATACAAGTGAATAACTCCTCATCCTGTGCCCATCTTAACTTAATACAATTCAAAGTTCTGCACAGAATGCATTTCAGCAAAGCAAAACTGGCAAAAAATTTTTCCTGGCAATAGTGAAGCTTGTAATAGATGTGCCTTTGTCCCAGCTGACTTAGCACATACTTTCTGGCCATGCTCGAAGCTAACAGGGTTCTGGAAGAGCTTTTTCAAGATCATGTCAGAGGTTCTAGGTGTAGCTATCACTCCCTGTCCGCTCATTGCTATTTTTGGAGTTCCCTCAAATTATTCAGAACTCAGTAAGCAGACATGAAATGTTTTAGCATTTGCCTCTCTGACTGTCCGCAGGCGTATCCTTTTACACTGGAAGTTGCCCAAACCCCCAGCAGAACAATCTTGGCAGACTTGACCTAATGTCATTCCTTAAATTAGAAAAAATCAAATTTTCACTCCAGGGGTCAACTGAGAAATTCTATACTACATGGCAGCCTCTTATCTTATATTTCAATAATGTAGCTACAACTCCTACGGTGTAGGAGTGAACAACACGTTTTGTTTATTTGTCCAGCTGTGCTCTTACATCAATATGAATGTACAGTACAAATGTAAGGTGGTTGATGAGATAATCTGTTTGAGAAGGGAAGACCAACTGGGGTGGGATAATGTTTTGTGTTTTTTTTTTTACTTGTTTTTGTCCGTCTGTATGTGTTTGTTTATTGGGGAAAAAATCACGCATCTATTTGTAAAGGTCATGTAACATGATGTGATGCGTTTCAATAAACGGATTATAAAAATAAAAAAAGATGACATTTGAAAGGCCCCTATACTCCATGCTCACTGCCGTAGAGTAAAGCGCATGCATTCTAAGGCTAAGATAGCTAAAAGCTAGCTAGAATGATTTAGTTATCTGTCAAAAAAAAATGCCACCATCCATCATTGCTCCATCTTGCAGTTGCACTCGAGACAGGCTTTCCTTTTTCTCTTCCGCTAGCTTTTAGCTCACAGGAGGCAGAGACCGCCATGTTTGCCCACGCCGACTTGTTTTGGTTAAAAGTAGGTCAAACATGTTCCACGGTGGTTACACAATATTGTTGCTCACTTGCTTCTGCAGTTTTTGGAAACGTAAAATGCAGGACACATTTTATCCCAGCAAAACATTTACACAGAGGATACACAGTGTGTGCAGCAACGTAACATCTCGAAACTTCAACAGTTATAGCTATAGAACATTTTGCCCAAAATTCAACTTTGCAGTTGTTCAAACCTTTAACTCTTCAATGATGAAGACTTGAGTGCAAAACCGTTCTTAAGCATTGCAGTCCTAAAGTCAAGTCAAGTTTATTTGTACTGTATAGCGCCTTTAACAACAAACATTGTCGCAAGGCAGCTTTACAGATTTTGAACGACTTAAAACATGAGCTAATTTTATCCCCAATCTATCCCCAATGAGTAAGCCTGTCCTAAAGCTATCCAAAGAATACTACAGTCATTGTTATTAATGATAAGTATATTTTATAAATTTACTTCACAATTTTGATTGGTGAATAATTAAAAACAAAAAGCAGTTGATGTCAAAAGATGATTTAAAAGTGCTTTTAGTAACAAACATTGTAACCCTGCTATAACGAACACTCCAGGGGATGTCCAAATAGTTCATTATACCGAAAAGTTGGTCATGCTGAATTGGACCCACTTGTCACACCAACATATGTGCAATTTTAGGCACATTCTTCTCATCACAAATTCCTCCTTCCGAGTCACTACAGCAGTTCACTGACTGAGTTAAAGGATCATGAACGAAGGCGATGATTTCATCTATTATGGAAATGGAGGTTACTGATATATAGTCACTGATAAATATAGTGAGTCCACCAACTGACTCACTATATTTTCTAAATCTTTACAATTCAGTTCATTCCTGTGTTGCAAATCACCCATGAGGGAAATTATGTCATGCTGCAAGGCTGGACAGGGGTTATAAAAGCACCACCAATATGCTTTAACTAGGTGTAAAGTCTAGTGGTATCAGCAATAATTTCGTCCTTTATTGATCCTTGATCAATACTGATCAATAAAAGGATCTTCTATTGATCCATCATTCTAGACAACTGGTAGAGATCAACACCTAAGCAAGGCTTGTTAAGCCTTTGTTTTGTGACATTAACACATTGTTAACTTGAATACTTATTGTTTGTCTCTGGTGAGAAGAGGAATGCATGGCTCAGTGTGTCATGTAAGCAGGCGAATGACCGATGTAACTACAGGAAGTGTATTAATTTACAAAACAGGCAGGGGCAAACAGATCAGAAACGTATGACAAAGGCAGAGGTAATGAAATAATGATCATGTGAGGCACAAACAGAATGGCAGAGGCAAGGACAAAAGGCAGAGTCCAAATACAAAAAAAAACAAAACCAGAAAGGCAATATACAGATACAAGGCTTGGTAACGTGAGACATTAGGTACAGCATGCATACTTCAAGTTTGTGTGGTTAGAGAGTTAAGTGAATAAGAACTGCTTGTGATTGCAGTCTAATCCGGAAATGGTGCATAGTCCTAATGGCGCTGAGCACGTCGTAATCTGCAGCGCATGCTTTGAGCGCCAACACACACGGATGGGACATTGTTTTTTTTTTTAAGACTCTGACTCATTACAATTAAAGGCAGGGGACACAAACAGTTCATTATAGCAGGGTTGCAGCATTGACGCATTGTATTGTAAAAATCAACATTCACCAGCCTTTTCTATTCTCAAATAAAAACAACTTTATAAATCAAACATTAAGAATACTGGTGAGGCTTTGAGCAGTGATGTTGAAATAGTAATTTTATCCGCACTGTTATTAGGGTCTTATTTTAGGTATTCAGGCAGATGGGTGTACACTGTGTGATTGTGCTTACATGAGGGATGATCAGATCCTCCTTAATGTACATGAGCTGCTCCACTCCAGCAGACCTGTTGGGCACAAATACAAAAGCTAACACTCGCAAAATCAATTAAATTCACAACAAATTTCAATTAGAATGAACACAGTAGTGTCAAATTTACAAGTCTTTCTACTTTGTACGTATACGGGGGGTGCATTCATAAGCATAAAAGACACTGATAATGAAAACATATTTGGAAACTATTAATGACTGCTATTCATACTTTCTTGCAAATCTGTTGCTGGCAATTACAACTACGAAATGCGCATGATAAGATTATTATAATACACATTGGGAGTTCCATATTTGCAAGGGATACGTTCCAAGACCTAACACAGATGGCCAAAACCACTATCATACCAAACCAGATATAACGCTTGTTTTTCGTGTACATACATACCTATGATAAAGTTTAATTTGCACACAATGACAACAGTAATAAAGCTAACAATATACAATAACAATTTTACATACAAGGACAAGAATGTCATGGCAATATTGGGCTTTTAATGATTCCTTTGAACTGTTCTTTTTCTGTGGCAAAATGGTTGTACAACATACAATAGGGAAAAATAGAATTTGGTGCACAAGTTTCAGTTTATTTTGGACTGATGTTCTTAGAATCTGCAGTTGTTTAGAAATGGCTCCAAGAGACATTCCTGACTTGTATAAATCTATTATCTTGTTTCTCAGATCTCCTTGGACTTTTCCATTATACTGTGTGTTGGTCAATCTGTCCCAAAGAAGGAAGGGTTTATACAGTGGCACAAAGAAGCTACCAGCTATGTCAATCATAATCACCAAGTGATTAAAGTTAAGAAATAAAGTTAAGAGGCCTTTAAAAGTTCTGGAACATTCAGTACCACTGAATTAATATGCATGCATGTATAATTTTGACCCGTGTACAACTTGTGCACCAAATTCTCCTCCCCATTAGAGATATGTTGCCCAATCATTCTGTCACAGGAAAAAGAACAGTTTAAAAAAAAAAAATTCATTAAAAGCCAATATTGAAAATCACAGTCACGTCTATGCATGTAAATGTTTGAACAACTGTACTTTGTTCTTATGAACAAAAATGTTAAGATATCATTTGTAAATTTAAAGTTGATACATGCACTGGACAGTGCACAGTGTCTACTTTTGGTCATTCCTCAGTACCTGGACTCAAAAGCTTGGATTAAAAGCTTTTTTGTTCTGCATTTAGAAGACATTTTCAAGGCAGATAAACACTGGGGAAAACAAAAAAAAAAAACCACAACCCAGTCCATCCTGGGCTATGTGATCTACAAGTTAATGGAAAGCTTTTTTGAATACAAGCAATATTTTTAGCCTGACTTGTTCAACTTAAATTTCAGTTGATCAAGCCATTGTGCTCTTGCCTCAACTCGCTGAAGTCTTTTCTCAGAACCTCCAGGGCTCTTTGTAGAAACTGCTGAATAGTATTGCCTTTCTTCATCTAGAGTCAGAGATATTAAATAAATAGATAAACACACACACACACACACACACACACACACACACACACATAGTATCAACACAAGACATTTTAATTGACTAATTTATCAATGTGTGTAAATGTGCTTTTTTAAGTTGTATATAATGGTTTTATTTACTTAATTTTATACACAAATTATCACATATCATCCCATCCAAAGGTATTAGAACAGCAAGGGCAATTCTTTAGTTTTTGCTATACACTGAAGACATTTTGATTTGAGAGCAATAGATGCATGTGGTTAAAACAAACCAAGACCAGAGAGATGTCAAATAGAGAATTCATTCTTGACACTGAGAAAAGACTTAAAAATATATATATAAATTCTGAAAAAGAGCTCAGCTCTTTCATGACCTGTAAATCGATAGCGTCACCTTATGGCTCAGCTCTCTCTTTACCACAACAGAATGATAGTGCATCTGCATGACTGCTAACATTGCGTCAATCCACCTATCAAGCTCCTGTTCCTTGTTACCCCTTGGTCGTGAACAAGGTTCCAAGATACTTAAATTCCTCCACTTTAGGCTGTAACCCATCCCCAACCTGGAGAGGGCATACCACCCTTTTCCAGCTGAGGACTACGGCCTCTGATTTGGAGGGGCTGATTCTCATCCCAGCCGCTTCATACTCTGCTGCAAACCATCCCAGGGCATGCTGGAGGTCACAGCTTAATGAAGCCAAAAGAACCACATCATCTGCAAACAAAATGATGACATGAGCCTGATGCCCCCAAACAGGACACCTTCCACTGCCTAACTGCACCCTAGAAATCCTGTCGACAATTATGAACAGAATCTGAGACAAAGGACAGCCCTGGCAGAGTCCAGCACCCACCTAGAATAAGTTTGACTTACTGCTGGCAATGTGAACCGAGCTCTTGCTCCACTCATACAGGGACCTAATGGCGTGTATCAGCAGGCCAGGTACCCCATACCTCACACAAGACTTCCCAAGGGACAGTTGTACACCTTCCAAGTCCACAAAAGCACATGCGGACTGGTTGGGAAAATGCCCAAAACCCTTCAGTATCTTTGAGAGAGAAAAGAGCTGGTCCAGTGTTCCCCAGCCAGGACAAAAACAGCATTGTTCCTACTGAATCTGAGGTTTGACTAAACAGACAAATCCTCCTTTTCAGTACCCTGGCACAGACCTTGCCAGGAAGGCAGAGAACTGCTCCAACTTTATGGGGATCACACCCTCCGGTCTCCCTTCTTAAAGATGGGAATCACCATAGTCTGCCAGTCCAGAGGCACTGTACCTAACCTCCATGCAATGAAGAAACACATCAACCAAGAGAGCCCAAAGCCTTCAGGAACTCAGGACAAAAATCTTATCCACTCCCACAGCCCTGCCGCTGAGGAGTTTTTTTTTTAAACTACCTCAACTCTAGTTATGGGCAAGTCCTAAGTCCTCCATCTCTACTGTCTTTGGAAGATGTGTTGGACAGGTTCAGGAGATCCTTGAAGTATTCCTTCATCATCTGTCATCCGGCGGGCTGGTGACTTGGTAAGATATCCTATCCCAGACCCGCCGGTCGAGCATAGCTGCTCCGAGTTGTTCGTCCTTCAACCCCGTCTCTTGCTCGAGGACCGTTTTCAGGGTGGTATGTGGTCGACCAACTTTGCACTTCACCTCAGGCTCCCACAAGAGAACTTGTGCGGCAGGTTGGTCATGACGAAACACATGGCCGCACAATGCCAGACGGTGTTTGGCGATTATGGTCGAGAGGCATGGAACCATACAGGCATGGAACCGTACAGGCAGTCATTTGTCCAATGGTCCTGCCAGCTGACGATGGGCTTGAACCGTGGTGCAAGTATTGGATATCATCAAGTTTTCAAATTGCTGTGAAAAGCCGGGGTGACGCAAATACTTCTGGGAAGTATTCCTTCCACCACCCAAATACATCCCCAGTTGAGGTTAACAGCACTCCATCCTTGCTTTAAACAGCATGAGAAAAGCACCCCCCACAAATCATCTGACAGTTTGCCAGAATCTCTTCAAGGCTGACCAACAATCTTTTTCCATGGCATAACCAAACTCCCCCCACACCTGAGTTTTTGCTTCCACAACTGCCACAGCCATGTTCCACTTGGCCCGTCCGATGCTTTAGGAGTTCCACAAGCCAACCAAGCTTATAAGCTCTCTTTCTACAGCTTGACTCCCCCCTTAACCACCGGGTTCAGGAGTTGCTGCCACGATTGGCACCAACAACCTTGCAACCACAGCTCTGTACAGGTACGGAACATGGTCCATTTGGACTCAATTTCCCCAGCCTCTCAGAATGCAGAATCAGAAACTTCTCGATCTGCTGGAGGTGCAAGTTCTCTGATAAGTAGCTCTGCTGAACGTTCCCAGCACACCCACATTATATATTTGAATTTCCCAGGTCTGTCTGGCATCTTCCCCTGCCATCTGATCATCAGTTGACAGCTCAGCTCCTTTCTTCACTCGAGTGTCCAAGACATACAGCTGCAGGTCTGATGATACGACTACAAAAATCAATAATCGATCTAAGACCTAGAGTGCTCTGGTAACAAGTATACTTATGAACACCCTTATGCTCAAACATAGTGTTCATTATGGACAGACTATGCCGAGCACAGAAGTCCAATATCAGAGCACCACTCGGGTTTAGATGAGGTGGGCCTTTCCTCTACACCCTTCCATTTCATGATCACTGCCCACATGAGCATTAAAGTCCTCTTGTAGAATGACAGTCATCCAAAGGGGTGCCTTCCAGTAAGGAAGGCCTCGAAGAAGCTGAATACTCCAAACTGGTGTTCAGTGCATAAGCACAGACAACAGTCAGAGCATGTGCCCCAACTTAAAGCCTCACATAGGCAACTCTATCCATCCACCAGGGTGAACTCCAACATACTGGCACTGAAACGGGGGGCTGAGAGAAAACCCACACCTGCTCACCCCCTCTCACCAAAGGCAACTCTAGAATGGAGTCCAGCCTCTCTCCAGGAGTTTGGCTCCAGAGACCATACCATGCGTTGAGGTGAATTCAACTATATCTAGCCGGTAGCTCCTGCACCAGCTCAGGTTCCTTTCCTGCCACAGAGGTTACATTCCATGTTCCAAGAGCCAGTTTTGTCTGTTGGGGATGGGATCATCAAGGCACCTACCTTGTACTGCCACCCAATCCACACAGCACCAGACCCTTACAGTTCCCCCTGCCGGTGGTGAGCCTACAGGAGGGCAGACCCATAATGCTCTTTCAGGCTGTGCCCAGCTGGGTCCCATGGGTAAAGGCCTGGCCACCAGGTGCTCGCCAATGAGCCCCTCCAGAGTGAGGCCCTGGTATTCACATTCCTGAATGTTTTTGAAAATTTTGTACTTTCTTTGTATGTTACAGCAACTCACTATCCTCTCTCAGGGCTAGCATGCTAATGTCAACAGATAATCACTGCAACACAACAGACATTTGACATCAAAACTGTTATTCCTTTACAATCTGTTGATAATTTTGGCTACTTTTAAAAAATGTTTTAAGATGGCCTGTTCCAATTCTTTAGCTCACTTAAAAACTGTATGGTCCACTAAAAGTGCTAAAGCTACACATCTAGATGTAAATATCAGGAAATTAAAGCTAGAAATATGATCTATTGTCTCATAGCAAAAGCAAAAAGAATTAGCCTTCCATTCCAACAATTTCAGAGGGGACTGTATGCATCACATCCAGAATATTATGTATACAGAAGAAAACATTGGGAAAAGGAAATTCCTACACTAGTTGTAGTAATACCAACACAGTAAAGGCAAGTTTTAATCTGGAAAAATTGAGTAATATGTTGCTTCTATTACGCAGTCATTGTGGATACCTTGACTGTTTTCCGGTGTCCAGATCCATCCCAGTAACTGAAAGTGATTTCAATCTCTTCACCTGAATGGAGGGAGGGGGTCAACTTTAAATACATTAAGTTCGTTCAGTTTGTAAATTTGTATTTTTTTTTTTTAACTTCACCCATTTAGCACAAAGCTGAAATAGCTGAGGCCCAAAAACGGAGTTCTGGCTCGTTTTTGGGCCTCAGAGTTAAGGATCCAATGTAGATTATTATTCAGGAGTATGCTCAGTAGGGGAGAGCAGGGAGACTTGGGACAGTTTGTATTCTCAAAAATCTATTTCAACCAATCAGGTTTTAGATTCCATGAGAAGTTAGATGTTGCCCCTTAGAGTAAACTACTTCCTTTGGAGTTACAAAGCTCCACAGCAAGGACTGTGCAGTTAAATTAACCAAAACTTGTATTTTCTACTTCGCCTCCACCTCTATTCTATGGCGTAATGCACACTGGTGAATTGGGGGATTTGTTAGGAATTAAAGTATGTAGCCTAGAGTTAACATAAACAGAGGATATTACACGGTAGCATATATCAAGTTTATCTTTGAGCGGTGAATGTATCACATGTGAGCAAAGCAAACGAGTGAAAACATTTTCAACACGAGTAGATAAACTTCATATTTTCATGTCACCATTTAATGGTTTTTATATTATACGGACACATCCGCCCAAAAAAAAAACCATTATATATATATATATATATATATATACACACACACACACACATTTTGAACTGGTTCGCTATTTTGATAATGCGTGTCATCAATGGGAAAATACTGGGAGTGACATCAGAACGAAATACCAAGAAATTTGTCATTCAGACCCATGATGCATTTCATATGAAAATGTGAGTTTTTCAACATGAAAAAAATTCACAGCAATGCGTGATTCTTTTTATTACATAGACACAAAGTACCCAAATTTATCAAAATTCATCGATTCCTTCACAAGTGACATACAGAGAAATATGTCTTGATCGCTGTCTGGATGTAGTTCGTATGAAAAATACGAGTGGGTGCATTTCCCAGCAAAACACTCATGTCTATGTAATATGTAGTATGATACATTCAGGCCACTTTTTCCATGGAATAAAAACATTTATTCTACTCCCTTCTAGTGGGTTTCATTCATTTTAATTTCCCTGAGGGAACCCTCCCAAAGGGATCAATAAAGTTCTATCTAATCTATTTGTTTCGATAGCATGCAATATCATCATATTGGTTATCCTACATATATTACACCACTCAGTGGAGAATGAGCGTGCAATAGTGTCACAATATTGCACATTGTCAAGACATGACGTCACATGTCGGAGCTGTCAAACTTCCATGTTAGCAAGCAACTGCAACAATTTGTAAACAAAAACATGGCCACCAGGTTTGCTTTGTTGAAAACAGAAGGTTTTGAGAGAATTTTGGCTGCCAGGTAGCGCTGTTGTGTATAGCTGTCAATGTTGATTTTAAAAGTAAATAAATTACACAGGGAAATGAATACCATATGAGTGAAAAAATACCGTGGCAAGCATGCATGAAAGAAGAGTCTGGAGACAGAAATCTTAGTTTCTCGATCATTAGCGCTTGATAGCACTGGCTGGACTGCGCTAGCATTAAGCAGTAGTGTTAACGAAAGCCACACTGGCTGGAAGGTAACTGGACTGCCATGCTAAAAGCACTGACTGGCAGGTAAGCTAGCGCTGGCCTTTGAGAATACTGACGAAGTGTGCATGTATAATAATAAAGGCTTTTTTTCATGGTCTATCAGATATATTCCATTCAGCTAGCAGGATACTGAACGAGACGAAGATGAGTTCAAGATCACGCTAGCTGAATGGACCACGCAAAGCCAGCCAATATTATTTATTGATTTATTACCTCTCCCAGGACAGAGTCCACCAGGGGGCGAGGTATTGTTTTCAGTGGGGTTTCTTTTTTAGCAATATTACGGGAAAATGGCTGGACCAATCGTCATGAAACTTTCAGGATAGATAGGCATTGGTCTCAAATAGAATGACCAGATGACCTTTTGAGGGTCATCCGGTCAAGGCTACCAAAGAGGTCAATCATCTTTGGTGCAAATGGTCCTAAATGTGTCCCAAATCACTCCCTACTCACTACACAGTGGACTATATCGTCAGGTCACCATTTTGTAGTGCTGTCCGAATGTATAATGAACATTAGTACACCCTATATAATGCACTCAAAGTATCTCTCAATGCATCATGAAAAGTAGTGCTGTGGCAAAAAAGAAAAAAGACCACAGCAAAGAAGTTATCATTTAATCAACGAGCTCACTATATAGTTCTCTATATAATAATTCCCTATATAGTGAGTAGATCATAGTGAACAACTGTGATTTAAGACACAGCGTTTGCAACCAATCAGCACTTATCCTGATCAAGTTTGATTACCCGTTCTATTTCTTGATAAACTTCGGAACTAATCAGAACTAGAAATGAAATAAGAGAAATCTCGTTACAACTTCGTAGTATTGGAAGATAATCAACAGATAAAAAGATAAACGAAATTCACCTCGTGGTTCGCCGTAGCCGATTCTACTGTATATATCAAGCAAGTGGTGTTTAAGAAAATTTACCTTTTGATTACCACAGCTTTTGTTTGGTCCTTCTGAAAAGGAAAATAAAATTTAAGGTGGTTTTTTTTAAGCTTTTTAGCAGATATTTAGTCTTTACACTACACTTATGAAACAAAATGTTCTTATTAGTGATCTTGAAAGAACAGAGACCACACTTGAGATTGAATCAGTTGTTATAACACTAAAATAAGTGCTACCAGGCAAGGTTTGTTTTGCTTGGCAACATTTGTTTAGCTTAAATTCTGGGTTAAAAAAAAAATTAAGGATGTCCCCCCCAAAAAAAAAAAATGGCCAGATGGGGAGAGTTGGGACAGTTTGTGTTACAGGTTTTTTTTTTCTTGTGGTTTTCAAATATAAAATTTTTAAAAGTGTGTTAAGAATGTGGGCATGTACCTGCAGTTTACCCAAAATCTGACTCAACAAAACTGTTCCATTCTCAAGAAGGAATGGAACAGTTTTGTTGAGTCAGATTTTGGGTAAACTGACATTTTTCTATCGCTGTACCAGCATTGTGTGTTCATTCAGCTCATGTTACAAGTTTTGATAAATAAAAACTAATCACGTAGGGCCGCAGTATTTTATTTTTGCTTCATGTCTCCCCACTATGTCCCGAGGTCCCATACCTCCCCTCAAAGTCTTATGTCTCCCCACAAAAAATAATGACAAAAAGTGAAGCCTGAAGGCCAGTATGTGTGACAAGCTGAGAAACTAATGTTGTGGTAAGAGGGTACAGTAAATACTCTAAGGCAATATGAATGTGACACAGCCTGCAAAGAAATTCACACAGTCTACAAAAGCTGAAAACCTGTCCCATGTCTCCCCTACCTATTAGAGTCAAAAATACTGGTTACTGATGAAGTCAGGAGAACCAGGGATCCTGCTCCTCCTAGGGTGAAGTACTGCTTATTCTAGTCTCTTACCAGTTATTTGGTCTTGGGCCAACCCAGTGAAACTCTTAAGGTTATCCAGATTGTGCTCACACTGGCTCAAAATTTAGATATTTTTCAAGCCAGTCAATAGATTCCACTTTGAATTCCATCATCCATTACAAATGGACAGACTCATTCCTACTTGGAATAGAACTCCCATTGCAAAATTTCCATTCATTGAATTTCAGTGTGAATCTGTGAAGTCCAGCATCTTTGAAACTGATGCTTTGCACCAAGCTATACGAAAAGCTCAAGGAATTATTCAAATTGCAATTGTGAATTCTCCAAAGTTATTTGAAGAAATTTAGCCAAGACAAATATTTTAGGATTTGAACCACAGATTCAATAATTCTGTCTGTTGTATGACTGCAAAATTTTTAACATTAAAGAAGCTGAAGAACATAGCGTTACCAACATGTGTACTTGAGTACTCTACCTACACAATGGGAATTATGTTGAGGACTTGGGAGGGGGTGTCAGGAACCCCTGTGAGGCAAGTCCTTCACAACCCATTTATATGAAAGACAACCCTGAGTTTGTGAAATGCATTCATCGCAAATAGAACAATGAAATAGTAAATACTTCAATAGGCAAAATATTCCCCCAAGGTGTCTTTCTTGCAAATTATGCTGAGAGGCCCCTACAGAGCTGTAGGAATATCCGGCAAGTACTGGTCACTCACCGCATGTGATGATCTCTTGTATTCTTTCCATGTCTGAGCTATGGAGGTAGGGTGGTTATACAGAGGCCCTCTCTCAAAAAAATACCCCAGCCTTCCTAAATTTTGCCAAAAGCATGTAACAAAATATGTTATAGTCTAACAAGACCAAGACAGAGCTTTTTTTGTGAATAATTGTAAAAGACGTTTGGCAGAGTCATTTTATCACCAAAGAACACATGGCAGGGTTTCCCGCAGCGCTTTCTAGTTAGGGCGGCCACCTTGACAACAACTGCCCCCCGCCTTGACTACGTCCCCCCGGAGAAAAAATGTATATCTGCCGCATCCACGCATGCATAGACAATTACAATATGGCCGCATCGCGATGAGGCCGAATAGCCGCATCGCGATGAGGCCGAATAGTGGCATCTGCTGGTTAGATATGTTCTTGCACCATCCATCACCTGTTGCTACACCAACATTATTTTTTTTAAATGGGAACAGGCTAATTACCCGGCAAATGGATATCATACAACCTGTCGTCGTCGTGGGAAAGACATGTGGAGGTAAGATAATTATTCATCTAAACTAAACATATTTAGAGTGTCCTATCAACTACTTGCCCATGCATTCTGTTAGACAGGCTCTGCAATTCCTTCATTTAGTTTCTTATCAAGGCCACCGCTGTGTTTACGCGTGGCTTTCTGCTATGTTTGACAATTGCACATGGTCTTCTCTAGTTGTATCACACTAGAATACTTGCACATGTTGTGTGATTGTACGTTATCATCTTGTTAGTTTGTTATTTTGTTATTGCACTTTGTATGTTGTTATCTTATTGTGTTATTGCACTTTAACTGTTTTGTTTATTTATAAAGAGTTCAGTCAATAAAAGAAGGCTGTTGTTGCCCTTAAAGAAGTTGTTGGCCCTGTAATCCAGATTTCTTGCCAACCAACGTCGCCCAACAAGGTTGCCCTGTGGAGGACGGCCCCAGATGGACAGCATATGGAAGATGGCTCTTGGACACATACAGTTTTGCTATGATAACTTTAGGACGCAGTTGTCATATACAGTTTTACACTGTGAAGAATGAACTTCAACAAAATAAATTTCATGTTAAAACTAATGAATTTCTTGGTTATACAATTGTACTTTGTGACCATATTATACTGTTACAAAGTTACTTGCTTCTATAATCACGCAATCTATCTGTTATCCTGAAATGAGGCTGGATTCCCTTTGGTTCCTCAAGGTTTCTTCCTCATGTCGTCTGAGGGAGTTTTTCCTCACCACCGGTGCCTCAGGCTTGATCATTAGGGATAAATAGAATGTATTAGGGATAAAATTAGTCCATATTTTTAACATCTTTATTTTTCTGTAAAGCCACTTTGCGACGATGTCTAGTACTTTTAACAACAGACAAACAAACTGAGTTGCTTTAACAAATGGTTAAATACAGAGGAGGAATTTTGCTGTCTGAGTATACATGTGACAAAGACTTTCTTCTTATGGGTGTGCACAATTGCGCAACCAGGATTTTACGTTTAATTTCCCTAAAATATTCCCGTTTGATTTTTCACATGAATTTTGTTGGCTCCTTCACCATTTTAAAAGTGAAAAAGAATATGATCTGATTTATCATGGTTTCATTTATATTACATTCCTTATCTTGGGTTTTATATCAAAAAGAGTACTCTGAGAGCACAATATCCTCTGCTGGCAACTATGCCATAACGCTAGAAAATGCAAGTGAATTGAACAAAATTGCAATATGCGCATTACCGACATATTACAAAGAATCCTGCCAAGTTTCGTGAAATTCCTCCAAAAATTGAGAGAGGAGTTGATTTCAGAAGGTGAGTATATCCTTCCCCGGATGGACGGATATCACCATGAAATCATCCCCTTTCGGCCAGCGGGGGGATAAAACTTTTGCCAAAAAACTTTTGGCAAAAATTGTGAGGAAAGTTGATTTCAGAAGGCAAGCAAACCTTGACGAAATTGCCAAAGTACAAGTTTGTTAATAATCAACGGCATAACTCTGGTAAAATTTACCCAAATTAAACAAAATTTTAATATGTGTATAACGGTCAGATAACAAAGCCTTTTGCCAAATTCGGTGAAATTCCGCCACAAATTGAGAGAAAATTTGATTTCAGAACATACACCCTCATGAAATTGTCAAAGTACAAGTTATTTAAAGGAGAACTGAAGTAATTTTTAAACTTGCTTTATTTCTTAACATGTTATTCAATTACGTTTTCGCTTTTAGTAACCTTATATCGTGACTCGTACTGGCAACTAATTGCAATTAAATATTATACTTATCGGCCTATTCAGTTTTTAGCCTTGTTGAATTTACTTTGGTCCACGGCAGGCATCACTTATCCATGCAATCTTCACGAGACTTGTGCAAGACTTCGAAACATGAAGTGTCAGCCAGGTGTCAGTGCCACCATTTTGAAAACTTTTCCAAATGAAATATTGCACAAAAACAAGTTTAAATGACGATTACTGCCTACTTTTTTAAAACTTT
>JAPEKM010000005.1:12073076-12083264 GCA_027575975.1 Cathorops multiradiatus
TGAGTCATGTTAGCTTTTATCTAATTTCTAAAAGGGAAAAAGAAGACAGAACCTTATAATTCCAATGTCTCAATTTATTTCTAATGAAATGTAGTGCTTAGACAGGATACAAATATTTAAAGCAGTCGGTTGTTGTTGTTTTTTCTTCTTTAAATAGTCAGCTGATCTTGTTGAATTAGACTCTTTTTTTTTTTTTTAAGTACTTCTTCCACTCAAAACAATGCAAGAGCAGTCAAATATCAGGAGAATTTCTAATCACATGCCACATTTCATTCAAAAACATAGAGCACACTTTTATAGAGCCATACATTTATTTGAAAATATGCTCCAAATGCTGTTTGTTATATTAATTCAAATTGTGTTTCACTGCACATGGCTTATTAAGGTGCCAGTGTGAACAAGTATGAGATTGCATTTCTGAATCACTTAATAGTTTCCACTACTATCTGTAAAAATCATAAGAATCCAAAGTGCATGAACATAAACAAAAAACAGGGACTATGGCACTTTGATCCTTTTTTTTTCTTTCAAGTACTCATTTATCCTGACTCACAGCCATCTATTTCTTATCCTCCCAATCTGTAATATATGCTTTTAAAAGTCTATACTTTTGTAATCTTTTGTACACCGGTATCTGCTGTCAGGAAATCTGGTGCAGACTAAATGAGGCAGACAAGGGCAGGTGTGATGCTGTCTTTTCCCAAGGAATGGTACCTGTGAAAACAGATATGACATTAATGTTGTTTCCGAAACATAAATTGTTCTTTAAAAACATGATATTTGATCATTCAAATATCCATCAGTATTTTTAGTTGTATGAATATAATGTAATATAATGCAATATTGTATTAATTACTATATAGTATCAACTACAATATAATATGCACTGATATCTCATTTAAATAAAATGTCTTAATGCAATACACTATAGATTAACAGTGCATGCTGATGAAAAATAATCTCTGATTCATCGAACTAAAATGCACTGTTCTTTTCTTTGTTTCTTTATTCGTGGTGTCCCACCTTAGCTGCACAGCTACACCATCATTTGATCAATGCGGCAAAAGCAGCGAGTGATGTATAACACAGCACCCAGGATATGATCAGTATCATTTATATTTGTCAGTAACTGCTCTACAGGTGCCATTTGAGCAAACACTGCTTGTGGCTGTCCAATAATGACTGAAAGTGAGAATGTTTGTTTTGACATATCATATTCATCTTATCTTTTATGTTATTACTATAATCCTTTACTCTGACACAGCTCCCTACTAAAGTATTTTATATCTTCCTTTTTATAGGGCATATGTTAACAGGTTCTGCAAACATATTCTTTTATATTATTGACACTATTCACCACTGCAACCCAGTGGAGTAATTTCAAATGGATGGCCATATGGTCTTATGGTCATATGGCGCAGCAAGTGTGAAATAATATGTACTTTGTGACTAAACGGATGACACTCGTCTCCCTCAAACCCTTGTGGCGTACACATTCGTAGGCCCCTCAGCCACAGGCTGACTGCACAGCACATCCCTACGCCACACTGGAAGTCCCTGTCACATGCCTGCCATACATACAAACATACACACACAGTGAGAATATGCTCATGTGAATATGGTCATAATCATTCACATCCATACTCTTCATACTGTCATACAAATGTAAAATATAATGGCTCTTTACTATCATTTGCATATTGGCTATAAGGCTAATCGGGTCTGCAGCTCATCCGATGCAACAAAATTAATCACACTGATCCAAAATTGGTTCTATTATGCATTTATAGCAAAGCAATAAATACAATCTGCATTTGTTTTCTATCCATCATTCTATAATCATTCTTTGACCCAAGATGAAATCAGGTTTTAATATTAGGTTGACACTGTGTATATTAGAATTATGTGTATTGTAGTAGTTTTGTGAGATCTCCTACTAAATTCTAAAAGTGCAATCAATTCTAATGTGGATTTTGTTTTGCTAAAATTCTCTGAATTTGTTCAGAATTGCATCAATTAAATTCAACAAATGGATAAATCTAATTATACCTATAAAATACAGTTTTCAGGTGTTTTCGATATAGTTCTCTAAACGTGCTTCAAAATCACATCAATGAAATTCAAGAAATTACTAGAATTTTTCTCTTAAAGATACTACTATATATTTTAATGAGCCTTACATGCTCTTAATCAGTAGATAAAAAGGTAGTCTTTCTTACCCCAGTGATCACAGCACATCTGCCGCCATTCAGAGATGCAAGGAGTACTGAGAATAAGATGAGCAGACTCATAGCAGCAGCAGCAAAGCTTTATAGCAGACACTTCAGTGCTCTTACACCCTACAGTTTTCTCTCCTCCCTGAACTCAAACAAGATTTACAAAGCTTCGTCTTAGTTTGGCGATGCCAAGGGTCCTGCCTTAACTATGCTTTCCTTGCCTACTTTCCTTTTCCTGTTCTCTCCAGCTTCTTAGCTCATAGATGATCCAATAAGTTCTACAATGAAATTCAGTGTTGTCTCTCTCTTTATCTTCCTTCGCCCCCATTCAGCCCCCTCCCCTACCTCCGTAGGATCCTTGTCATCTTGCTGTATATGACGCTGGACAGGTTGATGCTGATGCCATTTAGTGGTAGATGATCAATTGACCTAATGCAAGAATTTTTTCATAGTAATTGTACATTTTTTGGTTGTTCTTGACATCAGCTATTTTAACCATGAAATTTTAGAATTGTCTGTGTTAACTGGTATATTAAGAGCTGTTTGAGTTTGAAATATAAAAACAAAACATTTCAAGTAAAAAGTAAAATCTCTCCTGGTTGTCAACCTTTCAAATGATAAAGAATTAATTTTTATGTAAAAACAATCACTCTACATACAAGATCCACATGCAGCTGCTAGAGGTAAATGAATTCACTATCTCGTGTTTGTATTATCTGAGCATCAAAACTTGCAGTATACATGTCTGAGACCACCATGAGATATGTGTTTAGGTTTTAAGTAAACATATCCTTGTACATCATATAAAATCAGTGAAGATGAGTCATCAAGTGGAGTGGGCCAGAGTAACTTTTATTTCCGTCTCCATGAAAGGATTCAGCTTGCAGGTAGATCAAAACAAATTAATCATTTGTTACTGCTTTTGGGAAATTTTAGCCTACAGTCACACAGTGATATGATCCCCTCTGTCATTCTTTCATTCCATCAGGGTAAGATGATTAGGTCTGTCTGACATGTATGACCACTTGTGTCCAGACACTTTCTTGACCCCTGGCAGTTTGTCAGTGAAGACTTATAGGCTTTCTGTACAGTATAACCAAATTAAATTCAGACTATCCATGAGAAATCCCTGTCTGTTCATCATCGTTTTAAATCAGTGTTATATTAAGCTACAGGGTTCATTGCCTTGAAATGTAGCAGCTGCCATGTTCAACGTTTCAATCCATTTCTCGGCCAATTATGGCACATGATATGAACCATTTGGGGCCATTAAGTCAGATTGTGCACTTTCAATTCTGACACTGAACTGATTCAGGTCATCTTTCACAATGCTATGTGATTGCTGTATGATTTTCTATGAACTTTGTTGTAAAGATTAACAGCACAATGTTTTATAGAAGACATTGTTTATTTGCAATACTATGTCAGCTGTCTGAGAGGCAGAAACAATATGGCCAGACTCATCATTGCTCTATTTCTGCCAACTGGTCCAATGCACTATAACAATAAATAAAATAAACCACTGTAAAATTTACAGTAAGATACTTGCAGCAAAGTTGTACAGCAGAGTACTGTAACTAATTGTAAAATAATGTGAAACATTTAAAATAAATTACTGCAGTATGTTTATGGGTAATTACTGTCCTTTTTTACTGTATATCACACAGCCAGTGATATGCTGTTAATTTGAAATAAAATAGAATCCACTACATGTGCTTGACACTTTTATCCAGAGACTCACAACTGAGGCAGAATTCAACTGAGCAATTAAAAGTTAAGGGCCTTGTTCAAGGACCCAACCATGACAGCTTGGTAGTGCACAAACTTCTAAAATGTAGCACAAAGGCTTAAACAATGAGACATTGCTTCTCTCAACTAACTTGCATTGATTCAACTTCGCTTGCACTACAAGATTAATTTCAGTGCTTTACTAAACCGAATCTGCACTTAAGCTCGAAGAGGGTTTATGCTCACCTAAGCATAAAATAAATATGCTAAAATAAAGGGCACAACAATGCCCTATCACTAATTT
Organism: Cathorops multiradiatus; assembly: GCA_027575975.1. Taxonomy (NCBI): domain Eukaryota; kingdom Metazoa; phylum Chordata; class Actinopteri; order Siluriformes; family Ariidae; genus Cathorops; species Cathorops multiradiatus. The sequence continues at coordinate 12,077,325 of JAPEKM010000005.1, forward strand.
TCAGATGTCGACACAAAGAAAACCTCCTTAAAATGTTAATTATGCACTTATCTATTTGCCCCAATATTTCCAGTTCAATCCTGTAAAATAATGAGTATTTGTCTGTAAAATAAGTACTGTCAATGTACAGCAATGTACACAGCATGGCAAGAGATTATATATAGAACCAGCTGGAGGATCCAGTTTCAGATGTTGAATGTTTGATTCATCCCAGATGGGGAGGACAATCCTTCATCACATGGTGAGTTGTAGTGATCAAAATCTGTGAGGCTACACTTAGTGTTGTAGTACTAGAGATTGGTCTCGGCCTCAAGACCACTTTTTAACGGGCTCGGTCTCATCTCAGAATTGACTGCATTTTTACTCAGTGTCTCTGTCTCAAGATTTTATTTCAAGACCGGACAAATGCAGGTATATCACTACATTGCCTGTGCATTACCTGATTTATTTGTTAACATCATTATTGTGATTGGATGTAAAACTTCCTGCTTCAAATATTATCAATAACATGACTTGTTGCTAATTTGAAAATGTTCTTACTCTTAATGGCTGTCACCCCTCCCTGCACCACTTCACACAAACTGGTCTGGTCCTGGTCTTGACTCGGCCTTGCCTCCTCAAAGTCTTGTGCTTATCCCTGTCTTATTACACTCTCATCTTGGTCATGACTTGAGGTCATGATTTAGGTGGTCATGACTACAACACTGGCTACACAAGTCAGATAACATCCTGGCTTTTTAAAATCCTTCTTTGAAACAACACTAGAATAAATTCAGAAGGTAACAATCCAAATAATATAATAATCCAAATAGTAATACAACTTTGAACTCTCCAGGGGTGGAGTGAAATGCTGTTGTTTGATGGTTGCATTTTCATCTCACTGCTGTTTTGAATTAGAACTGGATAAATTAAGTCTATCCTCTGTGATAGTGATATGCATGAGGTATGACAGCCCTGAAGCTTGTGGGCATCTGTTAGATACTGATTTAGGGCCACTTGGAACCTGAAAGTGCCATAGGTACGTTGGCATGGCATCACTGAGCTGCAGTTAGGAAGATGTATGCCTCAGATCTACTGGCCACATAATTGCATTGCACCATTTTGCCTGGTCAGCACAGCAGTCAGGTCCTTATCCTACAGAACAGCACAGAAATCAAAATGTGGAGAGACACTGAGCTGACTCTTTAGCTGTAAACCAAAGGACAGTCCCAATGTGAGTAATGGAAACTTGCTTAAAATAAGTTGTTTGTTTTTTGGTTTTATTTTTTAAAATCCAAACATGTGAATTGGGTTATCTTAGATTTTACATAAAAATACTGCACAGTGTGCCTGAATTTGTGATGATAATCTGCATTGATGCTAGCTAAATTATACCAGAAATGTTAAATTGTTATTTAAATTAAAAACAGTTTCTAGTGCCAAAATATAGTTTGCAACAGCACAAAATGTTAGTAAATATATGCACTTAGATGCTTCCTTCCACCAGTCCAACTCCAGGCCTACCCCCACAACTATAATAATGCTACACTATTACCGGTACATGTGCCACACAACAGGATTATAAAAAAAAAAGCTTTGAAACTTCTTCTTCTTCTTCTTCTTCTTTCAGCTGCTCACATTCGTTTGGGGTCACCACAGTGGATCTGTTCTGCATATTTGATTTGGCATAGGTTTTACACTGGATGCCCTTCCTGACGCAATCCTCCCTAGTCTATCTGGGCTTGAGACTGGCACAAAATATCTACTGTCTTGTACATCCTCAGTGGTTAGGTATTTTGCCTAATCTGCATGTCATTGAACTGTGGGGGGGAACCAGAACACCTGGAGAAAACCCACACAGACAAAGGGAGAACATGCAAACTCCACACAGAAAGATCCCTGTCAGCCATGAGGTTTGAACCCAGAACCTTCTTGCTGTGAGGTGACAGTGCTAACCAGTATACCTCCACACAGCCCTTTAATTAAAAAAAAACCTTTAAAACAATACTACAAAAAATATGTTTCCTTTGTATTCACAATGTCAAGTGTGCAGGCAACAGACAGATGTAAAAGCAATAGAGTTTACTGCAGCAAAGCTGACAGACAAATCTAAATCAGTAATCAAAGGCAGAGTTGTTAAGCAGGCAATGGTCAGGCAAGGCACAGCATACAAAAGGTAATGATGATAAGCAGTACTCGCTGTACGAACTGGGTCAATAACCAAATAATCAGCACAAACCATAAAGGCTTGATAAGTCAGGTATGGGAACACTGAGTGTTACTTTGCAAAGTCTTAGAGAACTGAGTGTCCTTAAATACACAGTGGTAATGTGGCTGTGATCATGAACAGGTGTGAATAATTAGAATTTTTGGAGACTGTGAGTGGTGTGGTGCAGGATGACTGTTGCAGTCCACATGCTGAACTTAGAGCAGGTGCAGATGTAAAAAAAAAAACCAAGGAGCTCACATTGAGAGTGATATCTTTCCTTGCGTGGCCCCTGGGGCAAGGGACTGATTTGTCAGGGTGCCTGGCATGAAGCTCTTGACAGAGCATAGGGTCCAGGATGTCCTGTAATGGGACCCAGCTTTGCTCCTCAGGGATGTAACATTAACACTCCACCAAGTACTCCAGTACTCTCCTATGGAAGTCTAGGAGTTTCCTGATGGTGTCAACAGGCTGGCCATCATTGTCGATGGGAGCAGGAAGTGTTGTGGAGGGAACTGTGGTGGCTAGAGGACCTGAGATGGTGGGCTTGAGGCAGCAAAAACATGGAATGTGGGAATGATTCTGCTGTGCCTGAGTAGGTCAAGCTTGGACAAAACATTATTAATCCATTGTAGGGCCTTGAAGGGGCTGATGTGCTTTGCGCCGAGTTTCTTGCATGCTTCTGATGTCCTTGGTGGACAGCCACACCCTGTCACCTGGGTTGTATTGGGGGTTTCCCCACAATGGCAGTCAGTGAAGTGTTTGCATCTTTGTACCACTTGCTCCAGGCGCTGATGGACATTCTCCCACACTTGTTCACTGTGCTTATACCAAGCGGCAACTGCAGGCATGCTGGTGAGAGAGTCATCCTAAGGGAAGAGGGGAGGTTGGTAGCCAAGTACACACTAGAATGGTGTGAGTTGCATTCCGGAGTGACAAAGTGTTTGGTGCATATTTGGCACATGGCAGGAACTATGCCCAGTCCCTCTGATTCTCAGCATAGTACACTCAAAGGAAGCATCCAATTTCCTTATTGACCCTTTCCACCTGGCCATTGGACTGTGGGTGGTAGCCAGAGGTTAAGCTTATTGAAATCCCCAGTATGTCCATAAACCTGGCCTAGATGCGTGATATGAATTAGGGGCCCTGATCGCTGACTATGTCTTTGGGGATGCCAAAGTATCGAAACACGTGCTGTGGGGAGGCCAGGTAGAGTGATGAGTCCTATTGCTTTGGAGAAGTGGTCGACAATCACAGTGATCATGGTGGTGTTCTGGGACTTAGGAAGACCCACAATGAAATCAGTGGCAGTTTGTGACCATGAATGTTGTGGTGTGGGTAATGGCGCGAGTTTGCCCACTGGAAGCACCCAGGGTACTTTAGCCTGTGCATAAGCAGAGCATGAGGAGATGAACTAATTAATGTCGGTAAGCATGTTCAGCCAGCAGTACTTTGCTTTCAACAGCTGATAAGTATGTTGGCTGCCTGGGTGCCCAGTTGTGGGAGTAACGTGTGCCCAAGTGATCAAGTCAAGTCAACTTTATTGTCAATAATGCCATATGTGCAGGACATACAGAGAATTAAAATTGCGTTTCCCTCTTATTTGTGGGGCAAACAATAATAAACATGAAATATAAAATACAGCTACAAGATATAAACTTTAAAGGGGGGTAATTACACACACAAGTTAAAGCTATCTAAGAAAAGACAGTGGCAATCCAGAAAGTGCAAATGTGGCAGTGTGAACAGAATTAACGGTATAAATTTAAATGTGACGAATAAACAGAATGAACAATGTAAACGGGTACAGCAGTCTGACAGTTTAATAATTCAGTATAATTATCAGCTATATACTGTAAGCTGCTGCAACATGACCTTAGACACATCTCCACCCTCTGGACTCCAGCCCTATAGAGACCTAATATAGTGATTATATAGTAGTGATTACATTTTTATGTTGAATCTGCTGAAGTGAAACATTTCTGAACTTAAGCTGAAAAAGAAACATACATGTGTATGTTTCGATGACCTCTCGATGACCTTGGTCCTACACCTTCCAACTCATTTACAGTATCAAGGGCATTATGTACTGCAGCTGCTGTGTTAGAAAAAGGAAAAGATTGTGGACTATTTGTACCAGATTCATGTGCTCCCTGCACTCTTTTAGCCTCAGCTTTATTAAAACTGTCAGTAAGTTGTTCCTCCAAAACAGTTCTGAAAACATTTTAAGGTACAAATATTATCAACCAAGCAGTTAGATGATCATTAAAATTGAAATGTAGGCAAACCAGACAATCCATAACTAAAACCATACTGTATTTACTAGACTGCTACTTTTTTTCACTGACTTTTACTTGGCAAGTCTTCCATTTAAAAACAGTTCCATAATGTTGGTTTGATCTCTATAATCATTTATTTAAAGATGTTATCTTACCTGTCAGCACTGTGTTTGCATGGCTCTAGTCAATCCAACATTTCAAGACAAGGGCTTTGTGTGTTGTCCCTACCCTTCCAAAGATATGCGCCCTTTGAAAATCCTTGGACTTTGGAACCAATTGTCTACAGTTTCTTGGGTAAAATATTCAGTGAGCATGCCACACCAGGCTGACATGAGGAGTGGTTATTACATCATATAATATTTAAAAAAAATCTGTATTGATCAGCTTTATCCAACTGTTCTACCTCTGAAGGGTCTGCAACCTTTATAGTGCTTGCCCACCTGAGACTTGTCAGACTGTTTGGGGTCTGGAGAGGTGCGATGGGGTGGGGGAGGGAGTATTCAGGACACCTGAGGCAAAGTATACATACATATAAACCATATGTTCAACCAATCAGGCAAAAATAATGTCTGGCAACATTGTGGATGCTAATGTGCTAATGTCCAAATGATGACAAATAGGACAAATGAAGTAACATTAAATCAATAATTAATTCCATTCCAGGTTTGGTTAATAAGTCAGTGAGTAACCTGCTTGGCCTTGGGTTGTACACAGGATATTTCTCTTCCTCTGGATCGTGAAAAAGGACAAGGCCATAGAATAACAATGTCAGAGTTTGCCCTGGGATATTCTTTGTGCATTGGACCCTGAAAGGAATCTGAACCACTATATTACACATTTTTATGTTTATGTTCAGGAAAGTAGAGCAGTTTTAGTTGGGCCAGTCATAATTTTATCATAAAGCTTACTGTTAAACCAAGTTTTTGACTTGTACTTAGAAGAGGCTGTGATTATCTACTGTGTATTACATTAGACTATGCCAGAATTAACTGTACTGTTGATGAAAATGAGCTAAAATGCATATACAATATGTGATGCAAAACGTGAGCTTCAAATTACACAAATGCAGTATAGTTTTAACACAACATGTGTTTGTAGGTTACTCAGGTTGTCAAAAGGTTGTCTAATCTTGACACTTACCTCCCTTCTTTTGCTATCTTGCTATCCCTATATACTCTGTGTGTGTGTGTGTGTGTGTGTGTGTGTGTTGACTATTTTCTACATTGTAGAACAATACTGAAGACATCAAAACTATGGAATCTCATTTGGAACATATATTATGTGGTAAACAAGAAAGTATTTAAAAAACCAAAATGTTTTGATATTTTAGATTCCTCAAAGTAGCCACCATTTACCTAGCTTTCCACACTATCAGCATTATCTTAACCAGTGTCATGAGCAGTGTTGGGTATCGTTACTTTTGAAAGTAGTTAGTTACGTTACTATCAGTTAAAAGTAATCCGTTACGTTACTACG
>JAPEKM010000005.1:12119298-12139903 GCA_027575975.1 Cathorops multiradiatus
TGGTTGTCTGTGTCTATGTGTCAGCCCTGTGATGACCTGGCGACTTGTCCAGGGTGTACCCCGCCTTTCGTCCGTAGTTAGCTGGGATAGGCTCCGGCTTGCCTGCGACCCTGTTGAACAGGATAAAGTGGCTAGAGATAATGAGATGAGTATTATTATTATTATTTTGTATGAGAGGAGAGGTTAACACTCCCCTTGTCCAGGATGGAAGCGGTCTTTGTGGCATTATTATTATTATTACTACAACAGCAACAAAATTTTATTTTGGTGGTTGTATGAAATGCTTCAGCACTGGAAAATATATTGAACCCAACAATTACCAATGGGCCAATTTAAACAAGTATGATTTTAATCTGGACTATATAAAAAAAAGAACTATGAACAGGTCAGGTTAAACAAATGCAGAGCTTGGTCAAGTAGCACAAGTGTTTTTAACTTTTTAGTCATGTACTTGTGGGAATACCTATAGTAATAAGTTACTTCGGTGTAAATGTGACTATGGAGTGATTAGGTTCACTGCCTTTAGTGTCCTGCATGACAAAATATTGCCTTGCTGGTAAAAACTGAAATGAATGTGCACTTCTGTTCAGCAGTCATAAGGAAGTAGTGTTTCAAGAAGTATTGTTTCTTAAATAATCTGATAGAAGATAGAGCTGGTTATCATAAAAGTGCAAGCAGACCCATGGCACATTGACTGGCCCCTATAAAACAGTTAGACTGTTTTAATTAACCATATTAGCTTCCTAGGTTTTAACAGCAGAGGCTAATTATGATATAGATACCACACACTTTAAAAAGCAATCTTCATTGTTCTGTTTTTATTCATGCACAGCAGAAAAAATCCAAAAGCAGTAGAATAGTCCAGAATATTTTCTGATTTTTAAATCAAAGGTGATTTGGCGGGAAACATGAGAAAAGAAGAGCGAGGAGTCGTGCACCCTTGAACACAAGTGCTGTGCATCTCTCCTGTGGGAAAGTGCGTACTCTCCGTTGTGTTCACAAAAGGCTCTGGAAAGTTCCTGAATTCAGAGGGCCATCTGTCTGTATTATTTTACATATTCTTTCACCACAAGGACTGGGTGTTCTTGCATTTCATGTGGTCCTTCAGAGGCGCACTCCATGACAGCACAACAACGAGGAGCAGTTCCTCTTTCACAAGATGGCTGCCTCCAACTGAAGGGGAAAAATGCTTTTCTATCTGTCTTTAGCATTCAGATAAGCAGGAGAAATGAGCAAAAATACAATACCGGATTCCTGGTTACTGCATGTCTACATTTCAAAAATACATGTTTTATCTACTTTTTAAAATTATAAATGTAAATGTATAATGTCTACAGTACTAAAGAATGTGTTAGAACTTCTCCAGGCATGTAGGCACGGTAATGTGGTAATGACTTCACAGACAATAACAGAGTGCTGTACTGCATTGCAAACATTATCATGCATTATTATAATGCTTCTAGAGATCATGTGAAAATAAGCCAAAACTCTTTACAAGAAGTACAGTAAGAAATTATGAATACCTCTCACTTCACCCACACACAACCCACTGTGCGTTACTGATGATCTGAGCTCACACAATACCAAAAATTTAGATGGTGGGTGTGATCTCTCCCACTATATGTCCCCTGCAGTGAAAGGATTTGTCTCATTTTGCTATTTTCATAGTTAGGGTTGATTCATAGAGATTTAGAAACTAGTTTTCCTTTTGAGTTCAAAACAGAGTAGCTTGATTCTTTTAGCAGATGTCTTATCCTGTTTATTGTTATTTTAGTAAAATAAATGTATCTTTTTATACTAGGTCTGCAAGGTTTGACCGTGTGCACCATTGGGTTCAACTGTCCATTCGAGGCCATGCTATCCTAGAACATTTGTCCCTGATGTCTTACCTTTGTGTTCCTTTCAACAACAAGGATGCACCCCAATCACTTTAGTACAAGGAAAAACAACAATCGTGTTTCCTGACATCCACATAGAAGCATGGCATGAAGCTGAACTCAGTAGCACTCAGGATAAAAGTTTATGTGGGTTGTGCACAACATTTCCTTCCAGTTTGTTACAGGAAAAATTACTTGGAATAAACAGCACTTCAGGTATTTATTAATTACTTGGAGCCTGTACTCTTCCCTAGAACATGTCAGTGCTCTGATGAGCTGAAGAGCAAGTCAGAAGGCGAAAGGTTATAAAGCAATGTTTAACTAAAGCAATCATCTTTCTGCAGATGAGTAGTGCTCTTGATGTGTCTTAACACTGGCTACAAGCATAGTTTTTTAATTTAAGCTTTTTGGAGGTTAGTCTTCTCAGTTAATGGATGTCTTGTTTGTGTTGAATAGAAGAAGCATGCAGTAGTTAAATGTCAATGCACAGCCCTTGACATACATGAGACCCAGGACTTGTTTACTTCTTGTGGTTTAGCTTTGTTCTTTCACTGTTGGGAAATGTCTCGTTTCCCATCATGGGTGCAAATACTCTCTTCCTGCTCAGAAATGTCTGCATTTTGGACTGATCTTAGATCACAATGCATTGGCTGTGTCTAAGGCATAACTATTATGCAAGAATCAGCAAGGCTGCTTTCAGAACTGCAGACAGAGGAAGAGATAGCTGTTCGTGTGAAAGGCTTTGTACGACATTTAAACAGAAAAAAGGAGTGCCCACATATACACACACACACGTACTTTCATTCTCTCAACAGCCCCTCCCCCCGGGGTGTATTTGTCTTCATGAGCACAACTGTCTCCTCAGAGCGTTTGCTACTGGTGCTCAGAGGGCCTCTAATTAGAAACCCCCCATTACTGGTCAATCATTACACATGCTTATATTTTCCCCTCACCGCTTTGGATGGCTGAAGTGGATAACAGCCTTGTATCGGTTGTCCATTTGCTATCCAGTACACTGAGTTGACATGACGTATGTGTCCCAGTGTTTCAGATGCTGGTATAATAATGTACTGCCCATCCTACCTGTTGTTGTTTAGATTGGTTAACACCTGAAACATTACTCTTATGGTTCACAAACAAAGACCATTTCTGGGAGAGGAAAATGCTGAAACAACTACTATACAAATAAGTCAACAAGTAATAATGTTCAGGCATGACTAACAAAGTTAAGGGAATGAAATGGAAAATCTACCGATGTCTCACAGGTAACCTGTGGTGAATATAAAGGCTAATACTTTTAAAGTGACGAGTGGGAAGAAAACAAGGTTTTAGCACAGGCTAGCATGTCATACATCCCCATTCAATATTACATTCTGCATATTGTTCACCACAGGAAATGGAACAATAGAAACAATGAACAGAAAAACCAACCAGTCTGGTGTTAAATAGAATTAAAAGTTCTCTGAAATATAAACAACTAAATATACACAAGGAAAGCCACTTTTACTGTTATGTTTTGGTGTTTCTTAGTGGGGGAGGAACTCTCCAGTTAGTCAGGTTTTAACAACCCTCTGCTCAAGGTAAGGTCTGTGAGTCAAATAAAGCCACGTCAGAATGTGTCATCGTAAAAGACAAACAAGTTGAGACTGTGTTACCCAGCAGTACTAGGAGAAATCAAAATATAGCATGCGTGAGATAAGAAAGGCATGAAGCACAGATGCACATCCAGCCCATAAAGACTGTCACTGTGACCTTTTGAGTTAATGATTGAATCAAGTGGATGAGATGAACTTTAGCACATTCACCACACTGATTTTAAATAAATGTCTGAATTCAGATAAAACAAAGGCATAATAGAGTACATTTGTGTGACAGCTGTGATTAACAATTATCCACTTGACCACAGTGTTGCAAAGCAAGACGTTACCTACCTCATACAATACCACTGAAAGGAACAGGACAAATCAGAACTTTTTTTCCACCCAACCTATGTGAATTATCTCCATAGACAGCACTGAGCAGTGAATGGGAGTGAGGACGTGGGATGTGTCTTGCTGGGTCACAACAGGACATCTGTATTTCTCTCGACTCGTGCTACCCCTATAAGCTGCATTTACACACTCCAATGATAGAATAAATAAAAAGGCTTCTTTGCTCTTATTATTCCATCTATAGTAATACCTTGTCTGACCTCTCGACCTGTGGCAACAATGTACTATTGTTTAAGGTTAACCTAGTTTATTCTAAATAATACAATGCTAAAGAGATGACTTTTGTGACATTTAGATCATCATTATCGTTATATTAATTCACTCATCAGATGCTCTTGGAAAACAGAGTTAGATTAAAATTCATATACTGTACATTCATAGAAAAAAAAAGAACACTTCAGTGATTGTTTGGATAGTTACAAGTTTTTAGTGTTCCAAAAAGGTTATTATATTAAGAACCCTTTTGAATTGGGAAACACTCTGTTGTAGGGTTTTACATAGAACCATTAAGGATTTCTCAGAAGTATTAGTAAAGAACCCTGAAGGGTTCTAGATTTAATTCTTGTCTATATTGTTTACCTATAGTGAGTACACAATGAAAGAGAGAGAAATTAAAACTGCAAAAATGATCATTCAGATTTTACATCTCTTTGGCATTGTTATTTACAATAAAGTTCTTCGATGATATGATTGTAATCAGGTTTTCCATATACAGAAGTAATGCAGGAAACAATGTAGCCTGAATTAAATGACCAAACAACAGAAGTAAAATATGTAGAAGTAAAATTCAGTAAACAAGAAATATTAACTAATGATTGGACTAGCCTACAGCCTATAATATCGCTAATATCGCTAATATCTCTACATATATATTTTCCTATATCTACATTTATTTAAATATAAAACATATAAAAGATTGGGGTTTTTTTTAATACTGGTTATAGTGTTGTGTCTGCTTTAAAATATCTTCATTGACTAAAATGCCTGAACAAAACTAAAATGAGTATTGCAGCTGCTAACACATTTGTGAGTCTTGGGAATTTTATGGCTGTTTTGGCTAGGAGGCCAGTTTGTTACTCAGGAGCATTGTATGCGGAATCACGTATGGGAAAGCCATTCTATTATAGTTTCCCTTAACACTAATCAGGATTTGGATTAGCATTAATTGTTAACTGGTGCATGTGAAAAACAAAAAAGAAATCCCTACATGTAATGAGCTCAACATGAGTGGAACCATAAGCCTGATTGTACTGGAGTGTATCCTGTGTAATGTGTGCTTTTAATACTTCTGGGGATGTTCACATGCCTTTGGGTGTCTAATTGAGAAAAATGACCTTCTCTCACCAGTACAGGTTGGTTTGCTTATCACTATTATTCCATCATGGTAAAATGGTATTTTCTCCTTAATTTCAGAAATATTGTATAAAATACTTTGGAGCTATAATCCATCCATCCACTATCTGTAGCCGCTTAGCCTGTTCTACAGGGTCACAGGCAAGCTGGAGCCTATCCCAGCTGACTATGAGCAAGAGGCGGGGTACACCCTGGACACTCACATTCACACCTACGGTCGATTTAGAGTCACCAATTAACCTAACCTACATGTCTTTGGATTGTAGGGGAAACCGGAGCAAACCCACACAGACACAGAGAGAACATGCAAACTCCACACAGAAAGGCCCTCGCTGGCCTCTGGGCTCGAACCCAGGATCTTCTTGCTGTGAGGTGACAGTGCTAACCACTACACCACCATGCCGCCAGGAGCTATAATCTGATTAGCTAAAACAATGATGGAAATGCAGCTCTGGGATTCTGGTGATTAAACTTGTACATAAGCAAATGAAGGTATCTGTTTCCTTCTAATTCAGTGCAACATTTCTTTTGGGCTCAGTAAGGAATTCATTAGTTGCAATTAAGAGCAGGCAGAGTGCTGTCTGTATTTAAACCTGTACCTTATAGTGTAGTTAGATAAAAGCCTCAAAGATAATTGCTACATTTTTACATGTATGTCATGAATGCCGTGGATTCAAAAAATAACTTTAAAAATGTGTCATAAACATGAACATAGATGAGACATTTATTTATATTACTTTCAGACTCATTTGCTTGTGTATAAGTAAAATACACAGTAAACTCCAGCATAACTGCCATTTTCATGAAAATGAGCAAACATCAATCGATACAATTTATACTTTTATGGATTATTGATATTATTATTGAGCTTGTATATTTAAAAATAAAATATTCATTTTCTATACTTCTTATCCATTGTAGGTCATGGGGAAGCTGGAGTCAACCCCAGCTGACATTGGGCGAGAGGCAGGGTATATCTTGAACGGGCCGCCAGTCCATCGCAGCACCAACACAGAAAGACAGCCATTCATACTCACATACAGACCTATGGGCAATTTAGAGTAGCCAGTTGAACTATTCTGCATGTCTTTGGACTGTGGGAGGAAACCTACGCAGGTACAGAGAGAACATGCAAATTCTACACAGAAAGGCCCTAGTCGGCCATGAGGTTCGAACCCAGAACCTTCTTGCTATCACTGCACAATAGGGGGAGCACAGGGGCCCAGCAGTTGACATTGTGAACTCACAGCTCTAGGGTCTCCAGCTCAATCCTAATCTCAGGTTACTGTCTGTGCATGGGTTTCCTTTGGGTTATCTGGTTTTCCTTCCACCTAACAAGAAGTTCCCAGGTGTAAATGAGTGTGGGACTGGTGTCTCATCCTGGGTGTATTCCTGCCTCATGACCAGTGTTCCTGTATCCACCACTTCCATGATCAGGATAAAGAAGTTACTTAATATGGATGAATAAGCAATACAGTATGAAAGAAATTGGATCAGTTTCTTGATCGTGCATAGCCATGCACTGAATCCCTAATAAAAATCTTCCCACACTAATATATTATTTAAACTGTCATATCCCTTTTGAATTTTCTTTCATGGCCCTGATTGTTTTCAGTGGTATTTATCAGAAGTTTTAAAAATATTTTAAATATTCATGACCTGACTCATGCAGAAACACAGCTACCTGTATGTTTTGTGTTGAAAGGTTTTTCCAGTTTTTCTCCGTGATGGTGAACATGCACTTTGTATCGGTAATCGTATGGGGCCGAGTGAAATTAAGGATTAATTTCATGAGTGATTTCGAAGTTTTGAAAATTGCCTGAGTCGCTCACGAGTGAAATTGATCCTTGATTTTACGAGGAACCATACGATTACTTGTTTATAATGTACAGGGCCAAATTCATACTTTGGAAGCCATTCAAGTTCACAACATTTGTCATTCACGTTTTCTGAACCAATCAGGGCACGAGACTATCTTGCACGTTTGAATCAGTTTCTAAACCATCTTTTATCATGACACGGCGACACGACATGAAGATTTTGAAAGTGGTTTACAAAATTTTATTGGAACTTCTTTACAAAAAACATTTTGGTGACAAAATTTGCTAATTTTTGTAACCGTAACCAAGCAACGAACTAGCCAATACCATTTCAGAAATACACCCTGTGTTAAGGAAAAAAGCCCTCTTTGATTGACCAATCAGAATTGAGTAATTTGGCCCTATGTATTATAAACGTTTTAAACATGACAACTTTTAGGTATTCTTTGTGTCAATAATGTAGCCAAAATCTATTTTCTTCTTATGCTTTATTAAAATACATATGTTTATATTTTGTTTGTTTGTTTATTTAAGAAACTACAAAGTGAAAATTTGGAATCATTGTGTGGAATGTTTATTTTAATTTTAATCATTTGTGCCTACTCGCTTTAGGGGTGTGAAAAATTTTGTACAGGTGTGTGTTTGTGTGTATGTGTATATCTGACAATGACCTCTTTGCTGTCCTTAAATACCAATCAGGGCGCAAGACTATCTTGCACGTTTGAATCTGTTTCTAAACCGTCTTTTATCATGACACGGCAACATGACATGAGGATTTTGAAAGTGGTTTACAAAATTTTACTGGAACTTTTTACAAAAAAACATTTTGTTGACAAAATTTGCTAATTTTTGTAACCGTAACCAAGCAATGAACTAGCCAATAACATTTCAGAAATACACCCTATGTTAAGGAAAAAAGCCCTCCTTGATTGACCAATCAGAATTGAGTAATTTGGCCCTATGTATTATAAACGTTTTAAGCATGACAACTTTTAGGTATTCTTTGTGAGTGTCAATAATGTAGCCAAAATCTATTTTCTTCTTATGCTTTATTAAAATACATAGGTTTACATTTTATTTGTTTCAGAAACTACATAGAGAAAATTTGGAATCATTGTGTGGAATGTTTATTTTAATTTTAATCATTTGTGCCTACCCGCTTTAGGGGTGTGAAAAATTTTGTACAGGTGTGCATTTGTGTGTATGTGTATATCTGACAATGACCTCTTTGCTGTCCTTAAATACCAATCAGGGCGCAAGACTATCTTGCTCATTTGAATCCATTTCTAAACCGTCTTTTATCATGACACGGCGACATGACACGAGGATTTTGAAAGTGGTTTACAAAATTTTACTGGCGCTTTTTACAAAAAACATTTTGTTGACAAAAATCGCTAATTTTTGTAACCGTAACCAAGCAACGAACTAGCCAATAACATTTCAGAAATACACCCCGTGTTAAGGAAAAAAGCCCTTCTTGATTGACCAATCAGAACTGAGTAATTTAGCCCTATGTATTATAAACATATTTTAAACATGTTAACTTTTAGTTATTCTTTGTGTCAATAATGTAGCCAAAATCTATTTTCTTCTTATGATTTATTAAAATACATAGGTTTACAGTTTGTTTGTTTCAGAAACTACATTGTGAAAATTTGGAATCATTGTGTGGAATGTTTAATTTTAATCAATTGTGCCTACTCGCTTTAGGGGTGCGAAAAATTTTGTACAGGTGTGTATTTGTGTGTATGTGTATATCTGACAATGACCTCTTCGCTGTCCTTAAATGTTTGCACTGAGTCGGGTAAGTGCTTGCAAAAAAAGAAAAAAAGTGTTCCACGGGAAAGCTCGCGCGCGGGCCACACCCACACCTCCACGGCCGCGTGCGCGTGTTCTCGATGGCTTGTTTTGATCGGAGAGCAACAAGTCAGCGGGTTCAAAAGTGGGCGTGGCTTTAAGGCTTCCACTGTGCTCACGGGGCCACTGCGTCTTCCTTCTGTCTTCTTCCTGCTTCATGGCTTTTCTCCGTCTGGCCTGACCCGCAACTCACAGCGCGAGCAGACCCAAACATGATATACAGACGTCATTTTACACCGCACAGCCCTGCAAAAACCGATGCGCAACAGTCTCAGAACGACATTCAGGGCTTGTCCTCTGGTGAACCCGGCGCTGCCGAGAACATCCCGTTCCTGTGATATTAATAGCTCCCTCTGCGTCACACGCTTGTGCTCTGAGCGCCGCGCTAGACACGCGATGGGACCCAGCACGCGCGTGCGCGCGCTCCCGCAGCCACATACACAGTTATGAAACAAAAAGTCAGCAGCAGTGTGCACCAGAATGCACCTCTCACTGCTCAGAGCACTATTTCTACCCTCAAACGCTAACGAATCACTAGCCTAATTCATATATTTGTGCATGGTTGAAATTAATTTTACAAGCAGCCTGATCTGAAATATAACAACTCCTAACTAAATTAAGGGTATCTTGAGAAAAAAAAACATTGAATTAGTGTTACCATTAAAATTTTAATTATGAATATGTGGATCTGGTATGGGGCAGCATGGTGGTGTAGTGGTCAGCATTGTCGCCTCATGCCCGTTTTCCACCAAAGCAGTTCTAGGGCTGGTTCGGGGCCAGTGCTTAGTTTGGAACCGGGTTTTCTGTTTCTACTGACAAAGAACTAGCTCTGGGGCCAGAAAAAAGGATTCCAGGCTAGCACCAACTCTTTGCTGGGCCAGAGGAAAGAACCGCTTACGTCAGTGGGTGGGTGGGTGGGGAGTTGTTAAGACCAACAACAATAGCAAGATCGCGAAAGGTCACCATTTTTACGTGGCGAGAAGCAGCAGCTGTACAAACGCGAAGTCATCCATTATTGTTGTTGCTGCTGCTTCTTCTCCGAGTTGTTGTTGCTACGATGTACACACCAAGGTTTATACAAACGCAGCGACGTAACTGACATGGTTCCGCTTAGCACCCCGAGCTATGGAAAAGCAAACTGGTTCTCAGCTGGCTCGCAAGTTGAACGAGTTGTGAACCAGCCCTAGAACTGATTTGGTGGAAAAGGGGTATTAGAGACCATGATAACTTTAAGACTGCAGTTATCAAGAACAGTTTTGCACTCAAGTCTTCATCAATGAACAGTTGATATCATCAGCAAAATAGAGCATGTTAAAACTGTAATGAATTTCCTGGTTACACAGTTGTACTTTGTGACTACATAGGACATGGTTATAGAAGCAAGTAATTTATAAATCACACTATCTGTTGTCACCAGCTGAAGACGGATTACCTTTTGAGTCAGGTTCCTCTCAAGGTTTCTTCCTCATGTCGGCTCAGGGAGTTTTTCATTGCCCTCATCAACTCAGGCTTGATCATTAGGAATACTGTGGCAGCAGGGGCATGGTCAAGCATTGGTTTGTGAATGGACGGCAGGGTCGAGTGGCAAAGTGAGTGCACCTGTTATCAACTGATGTGGCGTGTGCATCTCTCTTCAACAGTGATGGCAGAGCAGTGAAAATGAGGGGGAGAGCAAGGAGATAGCATCTCCCACCCAGAGCTTGTGCGCGTGTGTAAAGACAATGTTAAGCTGGAAAGCAAATCTAAGAATAATGTTGAATGTCATCTAATCTAAGAACTAAGCAAATCTAAGAACTATGTTGAATGTCGTTTCCCACCTGCCTGCACTTTAGTGTTCCACCCCCTCCAGGGAAATACTACACTGGTGCCAAAAGCCAAGAATACTGAAGGGAACCACCCATGGAGTCCTCCCTATTCAAAGACCTCGTTCATACCCTCACCCCCACCCAGCAAAGTCAACATCAAGTGCTGAATGCCCTGCGCAAGGAACAGGAGCAGTGCTTTGAGGCCTTGCTGCAGGCACAGCAGGAAGATCGCCAGGCATTCTGGCACCTGCTCACATCAGTGGGGCCCTTGTCTATTACAATTACATCCACATACCTCTCCCATGTCACCCTCACAAAGTTGAGGCCTCACAATGACCCAGAGGCCTTTCTCATGCTCTTTGAGCAAGCTGCAGAGGTGTGGAGGTGTCTCCTGCCACTCCTGACCAGGGAAACCCAGCTCACCAGCTCCCTGTCTACAGTTGGCTCAACTATGCCAACCTGAAATGAGCCATCCTGCAGTGTCAGCCGCAGCCCGGAACACCACCTTCAGCACAATGACTGGAGGAGGTTGGCCAGCCATTCACATCCTGCCCGCAGTGGCTGAGGGAAGACCTTGATGCCAAGGGGATCATTGATATGGTGACGCTGGAGCAGTTCATTGTGCAGCTGTCAGAAGGAACAGCAGAGTAGGTCCAGTACCACCACCCGCCATCACTGGAACACACCATCGAGGTGGAAGATAACCACGTGGCAGTTCCAGTGGCAAGGTGACATCCTGCCTCTTATCTCCCTCCCCACACCACAGAGGCAGGGGCTGACCCCCACTGCGGCTGGCTTGCAGAGTCTGTCATGCCCCCCCTCCCCTTATGTATCTGTGTCTTCTCCTCCCCAGATTGCTAGTGCAGAGGTGAAGCCTGGGTCAGTATGCTGGTGCTGCATACAGCCTGGGCATTTCCAGGACCAGTACCAAACGATGGAGGTGGGGGTCATCGTCTGGATCCCTGATGTGCCAGAGACTGCCCTCAATTGGGCTGGAGTGAGTATTCAAGGTGGTACATATTGTGCATTGGTTGATTCCGGCTGTAATCAGACCTCAATCCACCAAGGCCTGGTTCGAGGTGAGGCACTGGAAGGGAGCACAATTTGTGAAGGTCTAATGTTTGCACAGGGATTCTCATGAATATACACTCAAGTCCATTCACATCAAATTTCAGAGAGAAAAACAGTGTAGAGACAGAAGTTAGCCAGCGCCTCACCCACCCACTGATTCTGGAGATAAATTGGCTGGGTTTAAAGGTTTAATATAGCATGTAGTAGTGGGAAGGTCCTGCAGTATTGCTTCACAGAGGGATCCCAGTGTAGCATTGTCTGGGGAAGCTCTCTCAGAGCAATCCACATCAGCACCGCATCAGAGCAATACAGAGAAAGGAGAGCGGCCAGCCCCTCCTCTCCCTCCCTCTCAGGGATTCCCTCAAGATTTCACCTTAGAAAAAAAACGAGATGAGACTCTGCATCATGCTTTCAACCAAGTGAGAGTAGTCGATGGTCAGACTCTCCAGCCAAATGCAACACTTTCCTTCCCATACTTCACAATTACTAAAGATATGTTATACTGAGTGATGCAGGACACTCAGACCCATGAGAAAATAACCCAGTTGTTAATCCCAAGGAACTGTAGGGAACTCCTATTCCATGCAGCTCACTTTAACCCTATGGCAGGACACTTAGGTCAGGATAAGACATTAGTGCAAATAATGGCCCACTTCTATTGGCTAGGGATTCACAGCGATGTCTGTAGGTGGTGTGCAGTGTGCCACAAATGCCACCTGGTGAATCCAGCGGCCACTCTAAAAGCGCCTTTACACCCTCTTCCCCTGATCAAGACCCCTTTGAAATAATTGGTATGGATCTAGTTGGGCCATTAGATCAGTTGACGTGAGGATATCACTTTATTTTAGTCCCAGTGGACTATATAATGCGATAGCCTGAAGCAGTCCCACTACACAACACACAATGTAGCAGAAGCCCTATTTAAAATGATCTCCTGCGTTGGAATTCTCAAAGAAATCCTGAGTGACCAAGGCACTACATTCATGTCTCACACACACACTTTGCGAACTCGAGTTATTGGGAGTTAAATCAATTCGCACCAACGTTTATCACCCACAGACAGACAGCTTGGTTAAATGGTTTAATCAAACTCTTAAAAACTTGATATGCAAGTTTGTAATTGAAGACAAACATAATTGGGACAAATAGCTTGAGTCCCTGGTCGTGGTACGAGTGTTTCCACAAGCCTCCACAAGGTTCTCCCCATTGGAATTATTATATGGGTGTAAGCCTTGCAATCATTTTGGATGTGGTATGGGAAAGTTTGGACGAGGGACCTTCAAACAGTAAAAATGAAATTCAATACATTCTCGACCTGCTCTGCACACTGTTACTTAACCCAGAAGAATTTGCAACAGGCACAGGAACATAAGGCACAGCTGCACCACAGGTGTGCACATCTTAGAGAATTCACTTTGGGAAATACTCATATTATCATCCACTTCAAGTTAAAAATTACTCACTAAATGGCAAGGGCCCTTTGAGGTCACATGGTGAATCAGGGACATTGACTATGAAGTGAAGTGAATGGATAGGGGTGGAGCATTACAAATATACCACCTCAACCTACTAAAATATTGGAACAAGAGGGTCCCTATGGTACCGGTATTGGTAGTTCTGGAGAGGGTGGAGCTGGAGGTAAAAATGAAAGTAACCCCTCAAGCTGCTCCAGGCCCCTGTGGCGACCACCTCTCATCGACCCAACTCACAGAAGTTGCCAGGCTGTAAGCAGTTCAACATGTTCTCGCTCCTTCCCAACTGCACTCGCCTCATAGAGCACCACATTGAGACACCCCCAGGGGTGGTGGTGAAGAGCCACCCATACCACTTGCCCGAACACAAGAAAGCTGTGGCTTGGGACAAACTCAAGGCAATGCTTTAATCTAGGAGTCCCACTGAGTGGAGCAGCCCGGTGGTCCTGGCCTCCAAGACAGACCGGTCAGTCTGGTTCTGTGTGGACTATAGAAAAGCCAAATGTAGTGTAGTTCAAGTAGAGATCATCTGAAATACCCTTGCTTGATTTAACACAAACAGAGCAGTTGATTGAAATCACAGCAATATGGCAATGAAGAAATTGGTAAAAAATTGGTCTATTAAGTGTAATGGACATAATGGACATAACAGACTAACAGAACTGAATTTAAGTAACTGGATTAACTTAAGGTCAGATAAAAAAAAAAAATCAATTTTAGAGATTAAAAAAATGGCCTCAAGGTCATGCTACTGTTACAAGAACTAAAAATTTACTTTGTCATTTTTAGAAAAAGGTTTTCATACTAAATTTTATACTTGGGTAACTTCTCAATTCTTAAGTTTTTCTAAATGTTATTACTGTAAAAATGATAGAATGTTACTCAGGGCAGCATTATACTGTATACAGTTGTTCAGTGTACTCTCCATACAATATCAGAACACACTAATGTTGAGAAGATCTGAGGAGTTATGATACTGAAGCTGAAGTGATGTACTAGGTACAGTATTACAAATGTAGTATAGTCAGGATGCAATATTACCTATACTGACAAAAACACAAATGAAAGAAGCAGTAGTGTAAATGGTTCTAAACAAAAGTTCCTGCTGCTATGGAACCATTTTGGGACATGACCATGATCAATATTTAAAAACCAAATCCTCCCCCACACGTTTAGATTAGACCAGTTCTTTTTTGATATTGTGTAGAACAAAAACAAAGTAAACCACATACTAAATGGAAATATTTATAGGCTACTGTGGATGAAAATCATTAGACAAGACCAGAATGATACTCTCAGACAGGAACAGAAAAATAAATGGTACACAGTGCGGTGGAAGAGAAAAAGTCAGTAAAAAGACAATTAGTTTGACATTTTCATACAATCCAATAATGAATCAGCATAAACATACATTTTTTAAACAGAGGTAAATAACCATAGAATGACAGAAAATAGAATATTGGGTGGAGGAAATTCCACTCATTTGTCTCATTTTGTTAGCGTCTATCATGCACATTTGATTTAACAAAAAAAAAAACACCCCACACAAAATGGAGCAGACATTTGCATAGAAATGTAAAATACAACATATTTAAAGGAGTTCAGACAAACCTCATAATATGTACAAATACGATAAATATAAATGAGGCTATTGGTTTTGGGCTTCTTGATAAAGAACTCTCCCACATACTTTGCTCTGACCTCTAAAGCAGATGGTAAGAGACAATAGAAGTGAATATTTCAACTATCCATTTGGTTGAATGTGTGATCAGTTCAAACATGTTTTTAACCCCCCATGGAAATAGAAAAGCAAAAACATTAAAAGCAAATTAAAAACACTTGTATTTGTAGACAGATTAATTGTGCAGAGTATAGCAGCTCTGTTCTGAAAAACTAGTCAGGGACAGCTCTAGGTGCCCTCGACGTTCTCCTAGCTACTTTAACAGAGGAGAAGCAAAGAAGTTCCCCTGACGACTGAAGCCGACAGCAGATTTGCTCTTGCTACCAAACCTGTAAGAGCAGAACCAAAAATTCAGTTCCTCCTTAACATAAGCAATCTGTAAAAATCCATTTTTAACATGTAAATACAGCAGGTATGTATGACTGCTGCCTAAAGAACACCTACTTAGGAGTGATGACACCCAGCGTAGCATTTTTCATTCGCTGAGACAGAGAACTAGAAGATGGATTCTTGCTCATCTGCTGCTCTGGAGTGGTGAGGGGGCCAAACATGCTCACTGCAAAAAAGGACAATTCTGCCAAGGTCAGTCAAAAGCAGCAGTCATACAATTTTCCCTTCAAATTTCATCACAGTAGGAGTAGAAATCCAGTGGAAATACACTTGTAGCTTCACTTCAAGAAACATGAACCAGAACATCAAGGACATAGTAGCTCATCTGGCCTGGCATCAAAACAAGCATGATTACAAAAATATCAAACAGAACTGAAAACGTGACAATATGCGACACGCTCAACCTTCACAACAAATTGTTTACAACGTGGGGGGTGCACAACACTAAATTTTGTTCCCCAAGGGAAGATCTATCCAAAACAAACAAACCTCAATCAGAACTGAATTCACATGATAAATGAGAGACAGGAGATTAGACTTGTAAGTTGACCTTATTACTAATTGGTTAGCAAAAAATTGACAATGCAATGACCAAGTTTGTGCAGAAGGTCTAGTTCTTTCAAATAAAACAATCAGAACTCCATTGAGAACTGAGGGAGAAGACATGATTTAACTTTTTTTTTGGGGGGGGGTGTTAAACAATTTATCATAAACAAGAAGGTAACCAAGTTTTGTTCCCGAAGGGCAGATCTACCCAAAATATCTATCAGAACTGAAATCGTATGATAACTGCAAGAGGCGATACAATTCTAAAGAGAAGTCCCAAAATTCATAAAGGTGACTCAATTACAGTTCATTAACAAAAATGACAATACAATGACCAAGTGCTGTTACAGAAAGACTAGTTTTCAAAGAAAATCAGAACTGAAATTCATTGAGAACAGAGGGAGGAGATATGATTTTAGTGAAAATGAGCAAAGTTGGAAACAAATTATTTACAACAGGAAAAAGAACCAAGGTTTATTCCCCGAGGGAAGATCTACCCAAAGCATCAAGCAGAACTGAAATCTGATGAGTGAGGAGATACAATTCTAGTAAAAAGTCCAAAAACTTAAGTTGACCTATGTGGCAGCGGGGGCGTGGCCAAGCAGCAGTCTATGAATGGAGGAAGACTCTTGCAAGGAAGGCTAAGTCATTCCACCTGCTGTCAATGTGTGTTTTACAGGGATGGAGTATAAAAGGAGAAGGAGAGCAGAAGAAAAAAAAAAAAAAGGAGTTCTCTCCCAAACCCGAGTGAGTGAGTGAGTGAATGGAAGCTGGAAAGCAAGCTGAAAAACTAAAATAAGTGTTTTGTGCAACCATCACCTCTCGCCTGCCATGCTTTTGTGCTCCATCCACATCAGGAATTGTTACAGTAGTGCTGAAACCCAGGAGCACAGAAGGGAACCATTCCATGGAGTCCTTGGCATTCGAAGAGCGTATCCTTGCCCTCGCTACTGCCCAGCAGAACCAGCATCAAGTGCTGATCACCCTCTGAAAGGAGCAGGAGCAACTCCAGGACGCCTGCCAGTGGTGGCTGAGGGTGAAAGACCGTGACGCTGACGAAATCATCAATCTGGTGGCACTGGAACAGTTTGTCTCTTGACTTCCGGAAGGAACGGCGGAATGGGTCCAGCATCATCCCTCTGGCGTTGCTGGAACGAGCCATCAAGCTGGCGGAGGACCATCTGGAGGCGGCTCTGATGGCAGGCAGACGAGCCGTCTCCCCTCGCTTTTCTTCTCTCTCTTCCCCCCAGTCTCTTATTCCCCTGCCACGGAGACAGTGGCTGGCTCCTTCCCAGCTGGCCCGTTGCACCCATGGTGTTCTCTCATCTCCCTCTTCTGTGTCTGTTTTCCCCCTCAGGTGAGTGACACCCATCACACCAGTACAGAGGGAAAGCCTGGGCCAGTGTGCTGGCGCAGTGGGGAATCGGAGCATCTCCAGGTATAGAGCTCCGCAAGGGAGGTGGGTACTGTAATCCGGATCCCCGACACGCCAGAAACCGCCCCAGATCGGTCTGGAACATATTACATACCAGTGAGTATTCAAGGGGATACATATCACACTTTGGTGGATTCCAGTTGTAATCAGACCTCAAGTCACCAACGCCTGGTGCAAGGTGAGGCATTGGGGGGAGCACAAGTGGTGAAAGTGTTGTGCGCACATGCATGGGGATGTTCACAATTATCCCTTAGTGTCTGTATGTATTCTATTCCAGGGTCAAATGCATAGAGTAAAGGTGGTGGTTAGTCCTTGTCTCCACTCGGGTTTGGGTACTGATTGGCCAGAGTTTAAAAAGCTGATGGAATATTTAATATGTAGTGAGTCCTGCACTAGTAGATCACAGGAAGATCCTGGTGTGGCGTTGACTGGAGAAGCTGTCACAGAGCCGTCTACATCAACACTGTCAGAGTGAGGAGCAGCCCGCTCCTCCTCCCTTTCTTGGGGATTTCCCGTTAGAGCAGTTGCGAGACAAGACTCTGTGGCATGTGTTTGACCAAGTGAGAGTAATTGATGGGCAAACTCTTCAGCCAAGCGTGGCACCAACCTTCCCTTATTTTGCTATTATTAAAAAGATAGATTGTACCAAGTGACACAGGACACTCAAACTAATGAATGAATAACCAAAATGTTAATCCCAAAGAGCCATAGGGAACTCGTATTCCATGCAGCTCACTTTAATCCCATGGCTGGACACTTGGGGCAAGATAAAAACGCTAGCCTGAATAATGGCCCGGTTCTATTGGCCAGGGATTCGCGGGGATGTCCGTTGGTGTGCAGCATGCTGTGAATGCCAATTGCCATGAATTGCCACTCCAAAAGCGCCTTTGCACCCCCTTCCTCTAATCGAGACCCTGTTTGAGCGAATTGGGATGGATCTCGTCAGGCCATTAGATTGGTCAGCATGGGGATATCGCTTTTAGTTCTAGTGGACTATACAACGCGATATCCGGAAGCAGTGCCTCTCCGCAATCTCTCAGCATGCAGTATTGCAGAAGCACTCTTTCGCTTTATCTCCCGGGTTGGGATTCTGAAAGAAATCCTGACAGACAAAGGCACTTCGTTTAAGTCACGCATACTGCGCAAGCTGTATGGGTTACTGGGGATCAAGTCTATCTGTACCAGTATACATCACCCACAAACAAATGGCTTAGTAGAGCGATTTAACCAAACACTCAATCAATCCAGAAATTCATAAGTGAAGATGTGCGTAATTGGGATAAATGGCTCAAGTCCCCGTTATTCGCAGTACGAGAGGTCCCGCAAGCCTCCATGGGTTTTCTCCCTTTGAATTATTATATGGGCGTAAGCTGCATGGCATTCTGGACGTGCTACGGGAAAATTAGGAGGAGGGACCTTCACCTAGTAAAAATGAAATCCAGTACATTCTTGACCTGCACACAAAACTCTACACCCTCATGCACTTAACCCAGGAAAATTTGCGACAGGCACAAGAATGTCAAAGCAAGCTGTATGACAGGGGCATGTGCCTTAGAGTTCACGCCGAGAGACAAAGTGCTAGTATTACTGCCCACATAGAGTTCTAAATTAGTCGCCAAGTGGCAAGGACCCTTCAAGGTCACACAGTGAGTCAGGGACGTTGACTGAGGTGAAGTGAACAGATAGGGGCGGGGCACTGCAAAATTTACCACCTCAACCTTTTAAAATGCTGGAATGAGGGGGTCCCCGTGGCGTTGGCATCGGTAATCCCAGAGAAGGCGGAGCTGGGGCCAGAGGTAAAAAAGATAACATATTGGACCACTCCCGTCCCTTGTGGGGACCACTTCTCACCAGCCCAACTCACAGAGGTAGCCAAGTTGCAGAAGGAATTTTCTGACGAGTTTTCACCCCTTTCTGGTCATACCCACCTCATCAAATCCCCCCCCCCCGGATTGGTAGTGCATAGCCACCCTTACCAATTGCCCGAACACATGAAAAAGGTGGTCCGGGATGAACTCGAGGCCATGCTCGAAAAGGGCATAATCAAGGAGTCCCACAGTGACTGGAGAAGCCCAGTAGTCCTGGTTCCCAAGACCGACAGGTCAGTCCTGTTCTGTGTGGACTATAGAAAGGTCAACACGGTGTCCAAATTTGATGCATACCCAATGCCTTGCATTGATGAGTTGCTTGATTGGTTAGGCGCTGCTCACTTTTATTCAACATTGGATCTAAGAAAGGGATATTGGCAGATCCCCTTGACTCCTCTATCCCGAGAGAAAACGGCCTTTTCCACACCGTTTGGATTACACCAATTTGTCACGCTCCCTTTTGGTTGTTTGGGGCACCTGCTACGTTCCAGCGGCTTATGGACAGGGTCTTCCGCCCTCTTGCTACCACCCATCTAGACAACATAATTTACAGCCATGACTGGTCGCGGCACTTGGAACACGTGAGGGCTGTTCTAAAGTCGCTGAGGTGAGTGGGCCTCACAGCCAACCCGAAAAAGTGTGCGATTGGGCGGGTGGAAGTATGGTATCTAGGGTTCCACTTGGGCCATGGGTAGGTGCGTCCCCAAGTTAACAAGACCCCAGCTATTGCAGCCTGCCCGAGGCCCAAGAACAAAAAGGAGGCGAGACGGTTCTTGGAGCTGGTTGGCCATTATCGTAGATTTCTACCTAATTATTTGGACATCACCAGCCCGCTAACCAAACTCACTATAAAAAGGGGCTCCAGATCCGGTCCAGTGGATGGAGCAGTGCCAACAGGCCTTCTCGGAAGTAAAAGCTGCACTGTGTGGGGGGCCATTTTTACACTCCCCTGACTTCTCTCTCCTCTTTATTTTGCAGACTGATGCATCAGACAGAGGGCTGGGGGCCATTTTGTCCCAGGAGGTGGAGAGCAAGGAGCACCCCGTGCTGTACATCAGCTGGAAACTGTCGATGCCCGAAAGCAGGTACAGCACAATCGAGAAGGAGTATTTCACCATCAAGTGGGCGGTCCTCGCTCTGGTTGCCCTTTCACTCTGTTTGGACCACGGGCCCCTCCAGGAAGGATGCCAATGCACGGATCACTCGTTGGTATCTCACCCTCCAGCCATTTAATTTCGAGGTGATCCACAGGCCAGGGGCGCAGATAGTGGTGGCAAACTTCCTGTCCCCACCAGGGGGGGAAGTGAGCCCTGATTCGGGCAGCATGGCTTGAAATTCGTATATTTTTTTCACCAGCCAACTGGACTAGTTACCTTCCAAAGTAACTAGCCAAACAGAAAATCAACTCACCAAAATTTGTTCATGTATGAATTTTACTT
>JAPEKM010000005.1:12289401-12303328 GCA_027575975.1 Cathorops multiradiatus
GAGATTTGTAAATTATTGCATTCTGTTTTTATTTACAATTTGTACTTTGTCCCAACTTTTTTGGAATCGGGGTTGTAGAATGTGAACGGACACTAAAGAGTAGCTGTGAACATCCCCGTGCACACACAACACCTTCACCATTCCTGCGCTCCCCAATGCCTCATCTTGCAGCAGGTTTTGGTGGATTGACGTCTGGTTACAGGCAGAGTCCACCAAAGCCTGGTACGTATCCCCTTGGACAGTTACCGGCATACGATATGCTAAGGCACAATCGAGGGTGGTTTCTGGCACATCGGTGACCCAGACCACCATGCCACCTCCATCATGGAGCACTGATTTTGGAGATGTCCTGGCTCCCTGCAGCGCCAGCACACCAGCCCATGCTCTCCCTCTGCACCAGCGTTACAGACATCACTCACCTGGGGGGAGAAAACAGACAAGGAAGGGGAAAATGGGAGGACACCACGGGCGCACTGGGCCAGCTGAGGGAGAGCCGGCCTCCACCTTTGCAGTGGGGGAATGGGCCAAGGATGGGAAGCAGAGGGAGAGAGAGAGAGAGAGAGAGAGAGAGAGAGAGAGAGAGAGAGGAAAGAGGAGAAGAGGAAACATATCTTCCTGCCATCGGAACTGCCACCATGTGGTCCTTTGCCAGCTCAATAGCTTGGTCCAGTGATGCCGGGCGATGACACTGGACCCACTCCGCTGCTCCTTCCAGAAGTCACATGATTAATTGCTCCAGTGTCACCAGGTCGATCGTTATCACATTTGTCTGCCCTCAGCCACTGCTGGCAGGCATCCCGGAGTTGTTGCCTGAATGCGAACGGTTGGCTGACCTCCTCCAAGGGCAGCGAGCGGAAGCACTGCCACTGTTGCTCTGGGGAGCAGCCGACATGCTGGAGGATGGCTCTTCGGAGGTCCATGTACATGAACCGGCTGTCGGCGGGGAGCTGCAGCATGGCAAGCTGTGTCTTGCCTGTCAGCAGGGGGAGGACGTGTGCTGGTCGACCGGCCAACCCCATGCCTCCGCTGCTTGCTCAAAGAGCATGAGGAAGGATTCTGGATCGTCGTGCGGACCCATCTTTGTTAGGGTGAGGTGGGGAGGGTCCGCTCCAGTGGTGGTCATGGACTCCCCCGACATGAGCAGGTGCCGGAATGCCTGGTGGTCTTCCTGTTGGGCCAATACCAAGGCTTCGAACCGTTATTCTTGCTCTTTTCAGAGGGTGACCAGTGCTTGGTGCTGGTTCTGCTGGGTTGTGGCAAGGGCATGGATCAGGTCCTTGAATGGAGAGGATTCCATGGGGCTGTTCCCTTCTGCACTCCCGGGTTTCGGCGGTTGTTTGCTTTTTAATTATTTTCTTTATTTTGGCTTTTCAGCACAAAACACACACACTCACTCTCTCTCTCTCACACACACACACACACACACACAGACTATTATCAAGTCCTCCGTGCTGATCTCCCCTTCTCACTCTTCTTTTACAGGGCGCAGTCACTAGAAGAGACACACAAACACACGTTAATTGACAACAGGTGTAGCAATATGACCACTCACCTTCCCTGACTCCACCCTCCATTCACAGGCTGATGCTCAGCCACACCCCCACTGCTACATTCTGCCTTTGGGCAGGTCCTCCTACAGGTTTGACAGCCTCTGTCCTTCTCCATCCTCCATCATTCTTTTTAATTCTCCATACAGTCTTCCTCCCCCCAACTTGCCCATTAGTTTAGTTCTTCTTCCTCTTCCCCTTTTCCCTTCTATTACTATCAGATATAAAATATCCCCTCAGTACATTTCTTAACCACTTGTTTCTACTATCTTTGTGTTTTCAGCAATTCTCTTTCAACTCCAAATTCTTGTAGTATTCTTTTAATCTCCCATGTGATCCTTAACATTCTCCTCCACTGCCACATTTCCAATATATCTTCTTTCTTCCTTAGTGTCCATGTCTCTGATCCCTACAAGGCAACATTCCAGACCAATCATTTCTTAAGTCTGATTTTTAATTATTTTGGTAAACTTTTAGATGTTAACAGGACCTTGTTCTTTTCATATGCATTTTTATCCACTGCAATTCTAAATTTCACTTCTTTCTGACTTGCTCCATCTATTGATATCAAACTTCGTAGATATTTGAAGTACTCTATTTCTTCCAGTCTCTCATTTTCCAAAGTTTTATTCAAAGGTTTTCTTCTCTTCCTACTTATGTGCTGTAGCTTTGTTTTTTGAACACTGAGCTTCATTCCCATATCCTTATACAGTATACAGGTACAAATATGAACAAGTGAACACTCGAACCTGTCTTGTATGGATATTATCTGTCAGTATAAAGGAGTTTACTTTTTAACTACAGCCACCATGACAGGGGGCACACTTGTATTGACGAGTTAGTTGCTATTGATCAGGATGGGAAGATTTTGCTGTGTTTTTAGATGTGCAAATTGTTTTGAACGAAACAAAAAGGTCAAATTTTTTTTATTTACCAAAAGTTATTCATCATTGTGGGGAAAAATTAAGAGATTTCTAAATGTAGAAGGGAAAAATGGCTTGCAAACATTCAGCAAGACTCAGTGTTGAACAGAGAGGTCAAAAACCCTATGCTCACTTAATTTCCAAAAAGGTAAGAATTAAAAAAAAAATTCAGAACTGCAGCAAGGTGCTCATTCTTATACAGTTAAGTGAACATGAGCATAAAAGACAAAGTACAACAATGTGTTCATTTTTATACAATGAAGCGGACATGAGCATCAACACAGCAGCTTAGCATAACCTAACCTTTGCTGAGACTAAAAAATTGCAGTTACATTCGGGGATCCTTTGGAGCCTGTTATGTCATTATTGGAAACACCTGATGCTGATTTGAGCACAATCAGCATGTATATTTAAGGACGCTGTTTTCACAGTTTTCAAAGTATTCTGTCAAGTATGCGGCAGTAGATGGATCCAAGTGCAAGAAAAGTATTTATTAGCAGGCATGATATTTACAAAAACAAAACACAATCAAAGCCAAAAGCAGAGTCATAAACATGGCTAGAAACAAACATGACAGTGATAGTGGTAATACTTTGTGAAGCCTCTACGCTCAAATCAGCATCAGGTGTTTCCCATAATGACTGGGTCCTGTGAGTGAGCATTGCCACTTGAGCATGTGAAGGCGTGAGAATCAAGTGTTCACCTGATCTGTGACCACAACTTTTAGCTTGCCTGTATATTGCCATGCATTATTACCAAAACACCTCATTTTCATCGATAACCCATCACAAAGCATCACGAGCTGTAGTGTGACCAGAGCTTTACGTTCATGTTCACTTCTCTGTACAAGAATGAGCACCTTGCTGCATTTTGTATGTTTACCAGCCATTTTTCCTTCTATGTTTCAAAATCTCTCTAGTTTTTCCCCTTGGTGATGAATTACTTTTGGTAAATAAAAAAAAATCTGATGTCTTTATTTCATTCAGAAAGATTTGCACATCCAAAAACACAGCAAAACCTTCCCATGCTGATCAATAACTAACATCTGAATGAAGCACTACAAGCGTGCCTCCTGTCATGGCGGCATAGTTACCATTGCTATGGGGTCATGTGACCATGTAAAGCCTCGATCATGAGTGCAGACTCATTGAAACTGAACAGTTGAAGACTGGAAAAAGACCAGGGCTGTATTCCAATAGGCTTTTTGCTCCAGAAGGTTCTGAGTGAAAATTACCCAAAAGTATCAATGTGGTAACCATGATAAGAGCTGTACAAATTCTCTAAGTGCTAAGGAAAGGTGTTTCTGTGCTTCCTTTCTTATCTACTTCCGTGTAGGGTCCACTGGATCATCCTGTGGGAAAAGAAAGGAGAGAATGACAATTCCTTGTGACAATAAAATTTAATGCGACACACCATCAGCACACTATACATACAGGAGGACCTCTTCAGTTCTTAAAGAATTGTAATCTCACAGAAATTAACATTATTAATTCTCAGCATATTTTTATAAGCATGGTTTGTTTTAATTGGTTATTATTTTATGGTGATGATCGCAGGTGGTGTGTGACATGTTGTGAATGTTAGCTGGTGAATCTGCCAGCTACAGTGTCTTGCAAAAGTATTCATCCTTCTTGGTGTTTGTCCTGTTTTGTCACATTACAAGCTGGAATTAAATGGATTTTGGGGGGTTAACACCATTTGATTTATACAACATGCCTACTGCTTCAAAGGTGCAAACTGTTTTTTTTTTTTTTATTGTGACACAAACAATAATTAAGATGAAAAAACAGAAATCTGGAGTGTGCATAGGTATTTACCCCCAAAGCCAATACTTTGTAGAGCCACTTTTTGCTGCAATTATAGCTGCAAGTCTCTCAGGGCATGTCTATATTAGCTTAGTACATCTAGCGACTGGGATTTTTGCCCATTTCTCAAGGTAAAACTGCTCTAACTCCTTCAAGTTAGATGGATTGCTTTGGTGTACAGCAATCTTCAAGTTATGCCACATATTCTCAATTGGATTGAGGTCTGGGCTTTGACTAGACCATTCCAAGAGATTTAAATATTTCCCTTGAAACCACTCTAGTGTAGCTTTAGCAGTATATTTAGGGTCATTGTCCTGCTGGAATGTAGATCTTCATCCCAGTCTCAAACCTCTGGTCGACTCAAAGAGGTTTTCCTCCAGAATTGTCCTGTATTTTTAGTGCCATCCATCTTTCCTTCAGTCATGACCAGCTTTCCTGCCCTGCAGATGAAAAACATTCCCACAGCATCATGATGCCTCCACTATGCTTCACTATAGGAATGGTGGTGTTCTCAGTGTATTCAGGGTATAGGAATGGTGTTCTCAGGAAGAATTGGATTTGCACCACACGTGGGGTTTCCCATGATGGCCAAAAAGTTCAATTTTAGTCTCATCTGACTAGAGAATCTTCTTCCATGTGTTTGGAGAGTCTGCCAAATGCTGTTGGGCAAACTACAAACATGTTTTCTTATTTTTTTCTTTAAGCAATGTTTTTTTTTCTGGCCACTCTTCCATAAAGCCCCACTCTGTTGAGTATACAGCTTAAAGTGGTCCTATGGACAGATATTCCCATCTCCGCTGTGGACCTTTGCAGCTCCTTCAGTGTTATCTTTGCTGTCTTTGTTGTATCTCTGATTAATGCCCTCCTTACCTGGTCTGTGAGTATTGGTGGGCAGCCTTCTCTTCTCAGGTTTGTCATGGTGCCATATTCTTTCCATTTTGCTATAATGGAGTTAATGCTTTGCTTTTCATGGGATATTCAAAGTTTGGGATTTTTTTTTATAACCCAGCCCTGAGCTATACTTCTCTACAACTTGGTTTCTGACCTGTTTGGAGTGCTCCTTGGTTTTCACGTTGCTTGCTTAGTAGTGGTGCAGAGTCAGGGTTCTTCCAGAACAGGTTGATTTATACAGACATCATGTGACAGATCATGTGACACTTTGATTGCACACACAGATGGATTTTAATCAACTAATTATGTGACTTATGAAGTGAATTGGTTGGGCCAGCTCTTATTTAGGGGTTTCATACAAAAGGGGGTAAATACCTATGCACACTCCAGATTTCTGTTTTTTCATCTTATTGTTTGTGTCACAATTAAAAAAAAAACAATTTGCACCTTTAAAATGGTAGGCATGTTGTGTAAATCAAATGGTGCTAACCCTCCTACAATCCATTTTAATTCCAGCTTGTAATGCAACAAAACAGGACAAACATCAAGGGGGATTAATACTTTTGCAAGACACTGTACACTAAAAGCACAATTGCACTCTCTTCCCTTCAGTGTGGTCTCCTTCAAAAGAATTGGTATTGACCTCATTGGGCCATTAAACCAAACTGGATCACTTTGCATTAGTGTTGGTGGACTACACAATGTGAGACCCAGAACAACGCACTGTGCAACATTTCCACATGCAGTGTTATGAAGAAACTCTTCTGTGTTATTACCTGAGTTGGGATTCTGAAGGAAATCTTCACTGATCAGGGCACTACTTTCATGTCACACACCCTTTGCAAACTGTACAAATTATTAGGGATTAAATCAATTTGTGACAGTGAACAGTTTAATCAAACACTTACATTTATGATTCATAAGTTTATTCATGATGATTAGAGGAATTGGGATAATTGGCTTGAGCCCCTGTTATTTGCAGTATGAGACGCCATGCAAGCCTCCACTGTGTTTTCCCCATTTAAATTACTGTCATCATAATTTGACCACTCTTGTCATCATACAGGGGAGAGTGGGGACACTTGGGATGGGGGAGACTTGGGAAAGTTTGTATTCCCATCAATTAATTTCAACCAATCAGGTTTTAGATTCCATCAGAAGTTAGATGTTGCCCCTTAGAACAGTGTTTCTCAACCACTGGGCCATGGCCCATTAATGAAGCACCATCTAGTTGACCACAATTTTTTCCCCCCAAGTTGAAGCTAATTTTTAGTTGGATCCAATTGCTGGGTTGCATCCACCTCATTAGATATGCAAAATGTCAGATTGCAGGCACTTACCGATGTAGATGCAGGGGATAGTGGGTACGGTGCAAACTGCAGATAAAGGAAAATCATGATTTACGAATCATAGTCAGGAAACAGGCAGAGGTCAAACAGAGCCGTGCAGGACAGATGAGAAGATGAAGTAGGAAGTAAACCTATATAGAATTTTGAAATATTAAAACAAAGAAAGTAAATGTTTAATATCATTGTGGCAGCTGGGGCATGGCCAAGCATCAGTTTGTGAATGGAGGGCAGGGTCAGGGAAGGTGAGTGGCAAAGTCAATGCACTTCTCGTCAATTAATGTGTGTGTTTTGGCAGTGACAGTGAGGGTAGAAAAGGAGGGAGAGAGTGAGGAGAAGGGACCTCTCCCGACCAGAACAAATATGTATGCGTGTGTGTCTGGATAGTGAGCGAGTGAGTGAATGAATGAATGAATGAAGCTGAAATGCGACAATCTTGAAAATAAAGTGTGTGTAAACATCATCTCCCACTCGCTGTGCTTCAGTACTCCACCCACATCAGGCCTTACTACGGTGTTGCTGAAACCTAGGATACTGAAGGGAACTATCCATGGAGTCCTCCCCATTCAAGGACTTCATCCATGCCCTTGTCACCGCCCAACAAAACCAGCATCAAGTGCTGATTGCCCTCTGAAAGGAGCAGGAGCAGTGCTTTGAAGCATTGATGCTGGCCTAGCAGGAAGCTCGCCAGGTGTTCTGGCACCTGCTTGTGTCTGCGGGGTCCTCGACCACCACTGCAGCAGACCCTCCCCATGTGACTTTCATGAAGATGGGGCTGCATGATGATCCGGAAGCCTTCATTACTCTCATCAAGCAAGCGGCCGAAGCAGGGGGATGGCCAGTCGAGCAGCAGCTCCCTGCCGACAGCCAGCTCATATATGTGGATCTGAAGTGAGCCATCCAGCAGCATGTCAGCCCCTCCCTGGAACAACATCATCAGTGCTTCTGGATGATGACATTGGTGGAGGTTGGCCAGCTGTTTGCATTTGGCCAACAGCTCTGGGACACCTGCCGGCAGTGGCTGAGGGCGAACGACTGTGAGACTAAGGGGATCATCAATCTGGTGATACTGGAGCAGTTCATCACATGTCTTTTGGAAGGAACAGCAGAGTGGGTCCAGTGTCCTCACCTGGCGCCACTGGATCAATCCATCAAGTTGACGGAGGACCATCCGGCAGCAGTTACAGTGGCAGGCAGATGTGTGACCTCTTCTCTTTTTCCCCTCTCCTTTACCTCCGCCTCCTCTTCCTGTCCCCACCCCATTCCCCCACCATGGACACAGGGGTCAGCTCCCCCTAGCCAACCCGCTGCACCCACGGTGTCCTTCTGTCTTCTCCTTCCGTGTCTTTGCCCCCCCCAGGTGAGTAATGCCCATAACACTGGTGCATGGGTGAAGTCTGGGCTGGTATGCTGGCACTGCAGGGAGCCCAGGCTTCTGCAGAGTCAGTGTTCCGCAATGGAGATGGTAGCTGTGGTCCAGATCCCCAATGCGCCAGAGACCACCCTTGATTGGGCTGGAGCATATTGTATACCACTGCGTGTCCAAGGGGATATGTATCACATGTTAATGGATTCCAGCTGTAATCAGACCTCAATCCACCAAAGTCTGGTACAAGGTGAGGCATTGGGGAGAGCACAAAGGTTGTGTGTACACAGGGATGTTCACAATTATCCATTAGTGTCCTTCCACATTCTATTTCGGGGACAAAAACATAGCTTAAAGGCAGTGGTTAATCTGTGTCTTACCCACCTGCTGATTTTGGGGACTGACTGGCTAGAATTCAGAGGATTAATAGAACATATAGTAGGGGGTGGGTCCTGCAATAATGCATCACAGAGAGATCCCAGTTTGGCATTGACTGGGGAAGCTGTTCTGGCTGTTTATGTCAGCACCACATCAGGGTAATGCGAGGAGTGATGAGGAGCTCGCCCCTCCTTCCTCTCTTGGGGATTTCCTCAAGGATTTCCCATTAGAGCAGTCATGAGATGAGACTCTATGTCATGTATTTGACCAAGTGAGAGTAATCAATGGTCAAACTCTCCAGCCAAATGCAGTATCCGCCTTCCCATATTTCACCATTATTAAGGATAGGTTGTATCAAGTGGCACAGGACACTCAAACCAGTGAACAGTTAACACAACTGTTAATCCCTAAAAGCCGTAGGGAACTCATGTTCCATGTGGCTCACTTTAATCCCATGGCCGGACACTTAAGGAAGGCTAAAACATGAGCCATTCCAAAAGTGCCTTTGCACCTGCTACCCCTAATCAAGAGCCCCTTTGAGAGAATTGGCATGGATCTCGTCAGGCCATTAGATCAGTCAGTACAAGGATATTACTTTATTTTAGTTCTGGTGGACTATGTAATGTGATATCTGGAAGTGATGTAATATCTTCACACCCAGTATTGTGGAAGCACTCTTCCGCGTTCTCCTGGGTCTGGATTCCGAAAGAAATCCTGACAGCCCAAGGCACTTAGTTTATGTGACACACACTGTGCAAACTGTATGAGTTGTTGGGGATTAAATCTATCCGCATCAGCATCTATCACCCACAAACAGATGGTTTGTGTGCTTTAATCAGACACTGAAAAATTTAATTTTGAAACGTGCAAGTGAAGATACATGTAATTGGGATAAATGACTTGAACCCTTGTTATTCACAGTATGAGAGATCCCACAGGCCTCCATGGGATTTTCACCATTTGAATTATTATATGGGTGAAAGCCGCACAGCATTTTAGATGTGCTGCGGGAAAATTGGGAGGAGGGACCTTCAACTAGTAAGAATGAAATCCAATACATTCTCGACCTGCACATAAAGCTCTACATCCTCACATACTTAATACAGGAGAATTTATGGCAGGCACAAGCCCAGCTGTATGACAGGGACATGTGCCTTAGGGAGTTCACTCTGGGAGACAAAGTATTCATGCTATTGCCCACGTCAAGCTCAAATTAGTCAACAATTGGCAAGGGCCCTTCGAGGTCACACGGCGAATCAGGGATGTCGACAATGAGGTGAGGCAAATGGGTAGGGGCGAGGCTCAGCAAATATACCACCTCAACCTGTTAAAATGTTGGAACAAGGGGGTCTCTGTAGCATTGGTGTCGGTGGTTCCAGAGAGGGGGGAGCTGGGACCAGAGGTAAAAATAACAAAAGCAACAACTCAAACCGCTCCGGTCCCTTGTGGAGACCACCTCTCACTGGCCCAACTCACAGAGGTTGCAAAGTTGCAAGAGGAATTTTCTGATGTGTTTTCGTCCCTTCCCGGCCACATCCACCTCATAGAACACCACATTGAAACACCCCCAGAAGTGGTGGTGCATAGCCGCCCTTACCGCTTACCTGAACACAAAAAAAGGTGGTTCAAGATGAACTCAAGGCCATGCCTGACATGGACATAATTGAGGAGTCACACAGTGACTGGAGCAGCCTGATGGTCCTGGTACTCAAACCCGATGGGTTGGTCGGGTTTTGTGTGGACTACAGGAAAGTCAACACGGTGTCTAAATTTGACTCATACCTAATGCCTCACATTGATGAGTTGCTTGATCAGTTAGTGCTGCACACTTTTATTTGACACTGGCTTCTCTCTCTCCTTTATTTTGCAGATGGATGCATCAGACAGAGGGCTGGGGGCCGTTTTGTCCCAGGAGGTGGAGGGTGAGGAACGTCCCATCAACAACAAACTCTCAATGCATGAAAGTAAGTACAGCACCATTGAAAAGGAGTGCCTGACCATCAAGTGGGTGGTCCTCACCCTCCAATACTACCTACCACTTTCACCCTCTGTTCGGACCACGGGACCCTCCAGTGGCACCACTGCATGAAGGATGCCAATGTGCAGATCACCAACTGGTATCTCACCTTCCAGCCATTTAAATTCAAGGTGGTCCCCAGGCTGGGGGCACATATGGTAGTGGTGGACTTCCTGTCCCATCATGGGGGGGGGGGGGGGGGTGTCCGCTGCAGGCCGGAGAGGTCCCTGGCCTGTGTTGGGCAGTAGGAATAAGTGGCAGTGGGAGCATGGTCAAGTGTCGGGTTGTGAATGGGGGGGGGGGTCAGGGAAGGTGAGTGGCAAAGTCAATTCACCTGTTGTCAACTAATGCTGTGTGTGTATTTTTGCAGTGACTGGAGAGTACAAAAGGAGGGAGAGAGTGAAGAGAAGGGAGCTCTTCTGACCAGAACAAATGAGTGTGCATGTGTGTCTGGATAGTGAGCGAGTGCGTGAATGAATGAAGCTGAAAAGCGACAATCTTGAAAATAAAGCATGTAAGAACATCATCTCCCACCTGTTGTGCTTCAGTACTCAACCCACATCAGGGCTTATTACAAGCACAATAATTTTATGTTTAATATTGATTCTGCACTGTTTCTAGGCCCCTATTTAAATATAAGAAAATGTGGGCTATTGCCCATGTTAACCGTTTTGTACAAAAGGTCGAATTTTCCCCATGTCTGACCAAATTCTATTGAAGAGGCAGTCTGATGGATTTGATCTAAAATGGATAAGGTTTTTTACAAACTTGTGGAGTCCATGCAGCTCGAGTGCCCACTGTCATTTAAGCAAAAGGGGAACAAACCTTTTATTAATACAAATACTAATAAACTCTGAAATTCTGGAAATTATAGAAAGCCATGAAGAAATACAGTAGGTCTGATGTTTTGGCTATGTATTATAGTATTGCATTCCCTGGTGAATTTAAATGTCTACACAACCTTGTGAAGGTGTCATACAAAACCAAATTGCTGTTTTTATCACAACTGATAAAACATAACTTGGTGCAGCTGTAATTGTGATGTTAATTGTGTACCAGTTTGAACAACAATTTTGCTATTTTATCTTATGAAATGACTCACAGTAGTAAACAGTTGTAGAAATGAGAGAAGAACACAGGTCCATGACAGCACTGTGATACAGTGTCAGATTGCAGGCACTTACGGATGCATATGCAGGAGAGAGCGGGGAAGCAAACTGAAAATGTAGCCAAAACACAAAACTAGAAGAATAGCCAAAGGTAGGCAAGGGTCAGTCAGTTGGTAAACAGATAAATATAGAGCAGACTGGAGATGTATAGGAAATAACAATAGCGATGGTCAAAGAACTAGGAAATCAGGTAGAACAGATAAGGCTTGGTATGACTGGGTAAATTCAGAATGATACTTTGCAGTAAGAGTGTGTGAGAGAGAGGTTTAAGTAACGTGGCTGATTAGACATGAATGAGAGACAGCTGACTTCAATAAGCCAGTGACA
This sequence comes from Cathorops multiradiatus, assembly GCA_027575975.1. Taxonomy (NCBI): domain Eukaryota; kingdom Metazoa; phylum Chordata; class Actinopteri; order Siluriformes; family Ariidae; genus Cathorops; species Cathorops multiradiatus. The sequence continues at coordinate 12,301,171 of JAPEKM010000005.1, forward strand.
GGGGGCGCTGTGCTTCTTGTGTGTTGTAGTTCTGTAGCGCCATTACTGACATCCAGTAATTACCACTGGTGCCTTTTAATTATTTCTGTTAAAGATGAAGCATGCTTCTAATTGATTTTTCTAATTGATGTTAGAAAAATCTAACAAATGATTTTTGTTCAGAAGGAAAATCAATCATCATTCTCATTCCATTGAGATTCCAAGTCCATATTACAATAATTGTTGAGGTAAGGTCTATGGTTATTTCTTGCCTTAGTATTTGTGTAGACAGACTCTTATTAACTGAATTATAACTTTGGTATAAGTTGTTGCTTCCCTCTTATTCATAAGGGGAGTACCCGCTTGAGACTGCATTTAATTTAACCAATTAAACCAGCCTTCCAGACACTTTCCTGTGTATGTGTCTCAAGCTAGATATTTGACCTTTTCCCAAGGGCACAGATAAGGACGATGTCAATATGCAGCTGCAATGCCTGATAAACACAGGAAGTCTGTAAGTACTGTGAGATCAGTGGGACATTTCCATGCAACTGTAATGAAGCCTATGGTTGACAATGACTATAAATGCTGAAAGCACACAGAATTCTCACTGGTCTGTCCATGTATGTTATGCTGTAAAATGCATACATTATCTCTATTTAGAGTTAGTGTACTGTTGTTGTTCTTATTAATTGAATTATTATTTTTTATTTTATTAATTTTTAAAATTAATTAATTAATTAATTAATTAATTAGCAATTCATTTTTATTTAGTTAATTTTATTTTATTTATTGCTCTCCTGTTATAGGAAGACAATCAGTGTGGACACAAAGCAGCTTTATTACATGGGTTTCCTTTAACCTGCTTAATGTGCCATTTGAAATCACCAATTAAAAAAAAATGAGCAATGGAAACACATGAATTTGCTCACATGTGGTTTTTCAGATGATTCACCAAAGCAATATTCCACAAAATTAAATGAGAGACATTTTTCACATTTAAGTCACATGGTATGACATGAAGCATAACAAAACCAACGGCACCACCGGGGGCAGTAACGGTGGTGTACATGATCGCCTCACAGCAAGAAGGTTCTGGGTTTGAGCCCAGTAGCCGGTGGGGGTCTTTCTATGTGGAGTTTGCATGTTTTCCCCAAGTCTGTGTGGGTTTCCTCCAGGTGCTCTGGTTTCCCCCACAGTTCAAAGACATGCAGTTAGGTTAATATGGGACAGCCTTGGGCTGAGGTGCCCTTGAGGGAGGCACCTAACTCCCAACTGCTCCCCGGGCGCTGTTAGCATGGCTGCCCACTGCTCTGGGTATGTGTGTGTGCTCATTGCTCATGTGTGTGTGCATGTTTGCGTTCACTGCTTCAGATGGGTTAAATGCAGAGAGGAATTTCACAAGCGTGTGATGAATAAAATGGTTGTTGTTGTTGTTGTTGTTCTTCTTCTTCTGTAAATCACCATGCCAAAAGTTATCAGGTCTTGGAGATCTGGCACCATGTTTAACTGGAATGAAAAATAAACAAGCAAACCCAGGTTTAATCACATAACATCACCTGATTTGAGCACAAAACATTTGCAATTGTGTTTTGTCAAGTTAAAAAAAATTTATTCTATTTTGCACAAAACTGCAGTGGAAAACCGATTACTGTTACCACTCTGAAGTTTATTATTTCCCAGAAACAGCATGTCCTAAAGTGTTTTATATCTCTTATATGACAGTTAATTGTCAACGATTATGACTTTTTCATTTATTAAAGAATGGCATGCTGCACTCCAACCGTTACAGTTAATATTGTGGAATGTTTCCAAGACAAGTTAGTTCTTGTTAGAATGTATCCTGTTATACTGTGTGTTAGAACAGCTACAAAAAGCTGTTTCCTCACCAGTACGACATTTATTTTCGTCTCTTACTTTTTGTTAATAAGACAAAAAAATAAAAAATACACTTGGCAGCAGTGGCAGGTCCTGAAAATTTTCTCAGGAGGGGCAAATTATCCAATAATGTCATAAGGTGACTCCTTCAACAGGTACATTATAAGTAGCCAGACATTATTGACACTTTTGTTTTCTCTCTGCATATCACAGTTCCATGCCATTTCTATCCACAGAAATCTTTTCCCTGTAGCTCCCTAAGCTATAGGCTGTGGTGTAAAGTTGCAAACAACATTCACAA
>JAPEKM010000005.1:13476552-13488558 GCA_027575975.1 Cathorops multiradiatus
ACTTCGGGTGGGCTACTTGGCTGGATGTCACGGTTCAAATGACCCTAGGGTGAATTTACTCCGAACCATCACTTTAAGGATGGTGCCCAGCAGCATGACGAAGCCAGTAGAAACGTTGTGTAGGTTGTGCACAATTTTTGCCTCCACAACAATGAAGACTTCAGACAGGAAACCATCCTAAGCAATCAACATTGGGCAGCTGAATTTCACCAAAAGAAACATGCATGTTCCATGACTACTGAATGAGGTGCATCAAACAACCCTTAAAAATAAAAAAAAAAACACTCTGCTCTTGTAGTATTGTTCCTTTGCACTAATATAACTTCCTTGCTCCTTAAATGAGTCTTAAGATGAGCAAAATATTTGGTAATGTCACTAGGTTATGAGAATGTACATGAATCACATTTCAAACCCAAGGAAAAATGATCGTGAAATTGTGACAAAGTTGTGCTGTGAAAACTACATTTTGCAAGGAAGTTATGCTAGTACATTGTAACAATACGGCAAAAGCAGAGTGGTATTCCCTAAAGTTGGGGCGTTTGATGCACCCTACTACTGACGCAGATCATGATCCTCTCTTTGGGATTTTAACATGGGGACGTACTCACTTTTGATTTAAAAAAAAAGGAAAATGTGTCATTAAAGTTATATTATTAACCTTACTTTCTGCTGCAAGTTGTTCCACTGTATCTCATGAGGTAGATACACTGTCATACCATTTGTACTTTTACTTTGTACAAATGGTATGACAGTTTAATGGGAAGGTTTAAGCAGTCACTGCTGAGGGTCAGTCAAAGTGGTCACACACAAATGGACACAAACGACAATGTTAAAACAAAAGTCCAGGAAAACTCTGGCGTGAAACCAAAAACCATTTGCCATAGTGAAACAACAAAAACACTGGTCAGTCATGTCCATACAGCATGAAGACTTCCCTCAACTGTTTGTTTGAGCCCTTCTCAGCTGCAAGTCCCATTATGGCTTTCTGCAAGAACCACAATATTGGCATCAATGGTGAGCACAACCTACTGTCAATGTTCACACAACCCGTTGACTTTACATGCGGTACCTCAAAAGTTTATTTCTGAGCCCATGCACTCTTGCAGAGCATTTCTCAGCTTGAATGCCCATGATGGCTTTCTGCATGAACTCGAAGGTGTACCTCAACCTTTTGGGGTATTCCAAATTAAGGCAGTAGATGGTGCCCATCAGCATGGCGAAGCCAGTAGGGATGTCATGTAGGTTGTGCACAACGATTTGTTTCTCTACCACCACTGCCAAATTGAAGACCTCAGACGGAAAAGCATCTTCGAGAACACCTTCGTGTCCGATAAGCAAACCCAGCTCCATGCCAGCCATTACTTCGTCAAGTAAGTCATGAGCCTGAGGACATAACACATACACAAATATTTAAGCTTGAAACTTTCATGCCATTCTTATGTACAGTGATGTGTGAAATAGTAGTACCAAGTTTAAAATTGTGCATAGAAATCAAAAAACCCTTCATAGCTTTAATGTCCATGAATTGGGTCACTGGACAAAAGTTTTATGTGAAAGACCAACACAAAAGTCCACACAATAATAAAGTAAAATGAAATTTATTTTGGTTTTGAAGTTGCTCTGCAAATAAAAGAATGAATAGGAGGGCGCAGCAAGTGTTCAGCCCCCTATTCTGTCAGTGCATCTACTTGTCTCTAAAATGTTGACCTAATAACAGAACAAAGTTAACCTGCATTTAATCAAGTCAGTATAAGGGCAGTTGCTCTGTGATGGTCTCACGTGTCTATTTAGAGAAGATTGGGGAACACAAAGCATCATGATGTGCACATAACACACCAGGATGGTCTAGGATAAAGGTGTAGAGAGATTTAAAGCAAGAGGTAATAAGAACATTTTCCACGCCTTGGACTTGCTGCAAATCAGATGAAAGTGGAAAGATCATCTAAGTTATGCAACTCCAAGTCAATGATACTTGTGTGATATTAGCCAGTTCAGTTGAGGAGCAACACTCATAGCCAATCCATTTTGTCTGTTGTGCCAATTTAAAAAGTAATGGGTAGAAATTAAGAGGTAATCAAGAAATGCACCAGCTCAGTGTCTAGGCCTTAGACTCTAGGGCAGTGGTCCTCAACCTTTTTTGAACAAACACCCCCCTGGACCTCATCCTAAGCCTCCCAACCCCCCCTTGAAATTATCATATGCTTGCCAACGACCCCTTAGTATTAACAATTAAATTAGACTAATGCCCCCCCAATGGCAACTAAGCACCACCCCCACTCAGCTGCACCCCTCTCAACTGTGTAGAGCCCCTGTTGAGAAACAGTGCTCTAGGGCAGGGTTTCCCAAACTGTGGTGCGCGCACCCCCAGGGGGGCGGCCTGCCACGAGGGGGTGCGCGAGGTGAATTGAGCAATGGCGGATTAATGGCATTTTTATACAGCATTAATGAACATTAAGTAGTTTGATTAATTGTATGTTGAAATATGCTATCTTTCCACTTTATATACATCAAACTGGAAGAGCCCCTCTGAAGTGTTATTTATAATTTCTAGACTTATCATGCAAGAAGTAATGACGACAGAAAACGACAGGGTTTTTTTGGAGATGATTGGATTCCCCAAAGTGACTGTGCATAACACGAGGTGATTTGCTCTCATAGCGCACTGAAGCCATACTTGCTTGGCTATCAGCACACCAAAACATTCAATTTTATGCAAACAAAAACCATGTAATATTTTCCTTAAAGTTCTTTAAGGAAAAACACCATGTGGCGCGCATGTCAGCGGAGCGCAGGTCTCGCGCAGTTCACTGCTCTCCGACTGTTTTTCCCCTGTCAACAAAATCATCATCGTCTTGTCTATACACTCATTTATCAATGAAAATCTAATGAATGAAAACGTAATGGATGGGATAATCAATTGGGCTACTAACCAATGAAAGCAAGGACGACATCGCAATGACAAAACGAGCCTTGCATACGTGCGCTTAACAGCATGCAAAGCAGATGCTATTTAAAAATAATAATAATAACGAACTATGGAGAGATTAATAACAGTGAACAGGGATTTTCAATGAGGAATCATGGAAAAGAGGTTGCTCCCTGCAGCCTACGGACAGTGCCAAGGCCAACGAAGAACAATTGTAGCTCACATGTGGAAGGTCTGCCCCTTCCTTGTTCGCTATCTACAATTGAAGGCTTTATTTGCAAAACGGTGTATCTCCATTTTGGAAAATTTACATTTTTGTACTGGGCATTAACTATCATGTTCATTCCCAAAATTTTTTCATCAGAGTATTTCTTGAGCTAATTGAAGGCCAATGACACATGTTTTGAAAATTTATTATGTATTATTATCAACTTAGGGTCATAAAAATGGGTAAAAATGAGTGGAAACTGATACCCACATGCAGCATATCTGCCGTCATACTGCCAAACAGCTTCAACCAGTTAGCAAAATAATTTTGCATGAACATATGGAACCCTAGGTACAATACCCGATTAACAATAATCAATCAGATAGATGAAATAGTAAAATTATGAGGTAGTTTTGTACACAACTACTGAGCATACTTTTTTTTTTTGCAAAGCGATATAAGCGACGCACCACGGCCGTCTTTGACAGCTTGTCCCCAGCTGTCGGTCCGATATTTCGGCATGGCAGTAGACCTATCATCGGAGTAGAGGACACAACTTCTACACTCGCCGTTTCCGCGGGTTTCTCGCCTGTTTAAAACCCATCTCCTGGACCAATTGTGGTAGGCTATTCTCTTAATACAGTCTGTGGTGCACTCTCTCTCTCTCCGTTAAACAACAGCCACTGGTTTTACCGCGGCCCCACCCCTAATGTCTCCGATGTTGGTACTCACACGTTGGCAGGTCTACAGCCTGTTGAACTCCGCTGCCTCGTGCGTAGTGGTGCTTACTCATGGAGCTCATAAAAGACCAAGTATTGCGTTGAATTTGAATACATTGTCGTCGTGTGCTGTGTGCACAATTTCAGTAATTTTTCCGATGAGATCCTCTTTGTGTATTTCTGTCAGCTGACTGATGGTAGATTAGGGCAGTTAGCGCAGCGTCCCCACGCTCATCATGTCGTCCGAGATTCAAATAGAATGCAATGTCGTTTTGCAAATAAAGTGTTCTGTCAGATACACCGTTTTGCAACTAAAGTCATTTTACATAGGTTTAAAAAGTATGTTCTCAAAATATTTTAATGCCAAGAATTTGCACATAGATGAAATGACGTCTGAACAGTCATTTCCAATAATAAAATGCAGAAGTAAAAAAATGTCATTTACACCGTTTTGCAAATAGACCCTTCAATTAGACCCTCGCAGCCAAAATATGCCATGTCCGATTGTGCAAAGTCCTCCATGCCTGTCAAATTCATAAAGTCCCACTCACTAAAATTAAGATTAATCAAATTTCTGTAACCAGCAAGATGGGCAGTGAGTATAAAGTCAGGCAGCTGTTCATTATCAAAGGGCAAGACTGCCGACATTACCTGTTGCGCACACGATATAAAAATGCGATGATGAAAAAAAAAAAGGTTGTGAGTCTGAGCGGTACGCGTGTCTGTTTCGGTTTCTGAATAAAGACAACAATGTTTGCTTTGAATTTTTCATAGCAGGAATAGCAGGTATGTGAATGTTTAATAGAGCAGTTGACAAAAAATACCATTAATTCCAGTAGATACTGGTGACATAGCCTTCATCTAAAGAACATTTTGTATGATATTCTGGGCTTCTTGATTGCTCTGGTGTTCTGGGGGGGGGCTGCGCGCGAATCACCTTAAAATGTACAAGGGGGTGCACAGGAAAAAAGTTTGGGAACTGCTAGGGCATGGAGGAGAGCCCAGGAGACAGAGTTCACCGGGGGCATGGAGGACATAGGAGTGTTTACAACCAATTGGAAAAAGTTGTGTACAGTTAAAAAAATGGTGCCAATCTGTGCACCCGTTGAAAAGTTATGGACCAAACAGCCACACTGCTATTATTTTTTGTTCACCACTGTATACCGTGAAGGCTATAACCATCATACATGAAAGCACATAACTGAGCAGAGTAGTCAACCCCGAGTTGCTGATGTATGAAGTTGCTGATGTTCATTTCCAATTTCTAACAGTACACAACTCTACGCTACGCCCACCACCAATGACTAATTGACAGCTGTGACATATTGTGTCTTGTGATTGTCAGGGTGCAGTCACTCAATCTCACTCAAAGACCGTGTAGGTCAAAACACATCGGTCAGTCCATTTGCCTTGAAGTAAAAAAATGTTGCAACCGGAGTGCCACAGTTTCCTCCTCTTTATTTTTTGATGTCTACTACTACCCACTAACTGTTAGAGCACCCGTGTTGAAAAGTTTGGATCCTTGCAGCGCTTCCATTTTTCCCTTTTTTGAGTACACAACTCTTTCCAATCAAAATAATCATACATCTCTCTTACCAACCAATCACCAACCCACGCAAATCGACTTACGAATGTTTTGTGGGAAACGCTGTTTTTTTTAAAAACAGAATAATTGAAAATAAACTTACATTACACATTCGGATCACGCTTGAGGAATCCTCCGACAAGAAGAGTGGCAGTCCAATTAGAGCAGCGACTCTTTGGTTCTGGTTCGTGCCCTAAAAACAAACAAACAAAACAAAGCAGCTGTGTACAGTTGGGTAGTAAAATGAAAATGGGCAACACAGGCCTACAGGCTGAAATTGATCACCCATCCGATCCCACACGTTACACACCCCACAGGGGCGATCACTTGCGCTAACCTAGCATCAAAGAAATCTGCAATTACAAGGACTGCAAGTGTCTCCACACGTCTGAAACACTCTGGCTAACTAGGATATTGGGACCCATGTCAAAAATCCCAGAGTGTCACATTAGGGGTATTTCTCAAAGCCTAGTGTTCTAGCCTTGCTAGGACGAGTAACTCCCATTTTCACGTCATCGCAACTGGCCAAGTACTGTTCCAAAGTGAAGCATGCTTCAAAATCTACCAAGTGCCACGCTCTTGATTCGTAGCATTTTCCAAGGATACACTTGGTGCATCCTTGCCGTGACAAAATACCCAGAATCCTTCACGTCTCCACGCTTGCTCTAGGCTTTTTTCTATTACAGGTGTGGAAAGCCATGCATGTTTAAGCACAATATATGGTATATTGCTGTTTTTGAGATGTGAATAGCTTCAAATCACTCAACACAATTTGGTCATTATTTGTGCCCATTGAGTTTGTGTTGCGTTTCACAGCTTTTGGCCACGGACAATTTGGGCACTGTTATGAATTGATATCAACATCCTAGTAGTTTTGTTGTGCTTTTCAAACATCCCCTACGACAGAAACACCAACCGATCGTGTTAACAGTTTAAAATCAGTTGAAAACAACTGATTAGTGGCCAAAATGGAACTGCTTTGACGTTCACTTCCATGCTTCCAAGCATGTTCCATTCATAATCGTTTGAGATGCTTGCGAGGCTTTCAGCCTCGTCTTGAGTGTATGACTCCAAGGCTGTGGGACTACCAAGGCAAGGACTCTAGGCTTTGAGAAGTACCCTAGGAGTGCAACATTTGTAAATCAACCCTTTCCCTGCCCACAATATTCATTAAAAATAACAAGAAGCTCTCCATAAACAAACTTGTGGGCAGATTTGCATTGGCAGTATCATTCTTTTGCTGACTATGAAAAAGGTGTGTGTGTGTGCGCTGGGGTTGAAGTGCCATAGTGTATTACGTGCAAGCAATGCGGTTTGGCATGGAGTACCAGTTGCTTTTGAAGACAATCCATTACACCCTGAAGTGCCATCTTCCGGCCCGACCCCACGGCCGCCCTGTACAGCTGCAGGAGGCTGGGCACGTACGAGTCAAGTCCTGCGAGGAAGTTTTCCATCAGGTCTTTCGTGACGATTCTTGAGAACTCTGCACTTATCTGAAACAGACAAAAAATGGAAAAGAAAAAGTTCAAGTTCAAGAGTTTATTTGCCATGTCAACAAAGTTGATAGGAATCTTTCGTGGCATATCCCCAACATCAAATCAAACATCAAATCAAAACAAATACAAACAATGGACAAAGACACACAGCTGCAAGCACATACAAATAAATATAACTATGGGTAGACATAAACAGTAAAGAGAGAGGGTCCCAGCAGTCATTGGACAGCAGTTAAATTACAGATTACGCTGAAATACTAAAGTGCATTAAGGGTAAAGTGCATAGAGAGTGGGGAATTATGGCAGGAAAGCAAGAATGAAAGGAAATGAAAAACTCTAATTTGAGAGTAATGTAAATTAATACCAGTAAATTAATGCAGCAACGAGTATGGGATTTTGGAACAAAGTGGAAATGGAAAACAATCACCTGCCGCTCAGTGAATATAATGCAGGCCATCGGTCCAGGACTGCAGCAACGAGTGGCTCATCACCAATAATCTCCTGTCGTCGCTGCCAGAATGTGTCAGCCATCAATTCATCCAGTAATTGTAGGTCAGGATCAGGCTTTTGCACTTCAAGTGCCATCGTTGAGCGAGCGATCTCAGCTCGAGCCGCACTTTGTCCCTCACTTGGAGCGGGCAAGTAGTATACCTCACCCTTTTTTGATCGTTTGATCGGCCCACTTCTGTCCCCCTTCTTTCTTTTGTTGACTGAGACTTCAGGGCAACCAGCTGCAGCCATTCTCTGACGGTAATTACCCAGTTTGAAAATTAAGCTGAACTTCCACCCGTACCATCCTTCAGCAGATCCTGGCTCCCTCAGGCAGGGATGCTTCAAAACTAGAGCTTTGGCTACGGTTTCGATTTGATCTCTGCCTGGATATGGCTTTATTTTGATCATGCGATCGACTAGTTTGTCTAGAAGCTCACTTTTCATGCCCTTTGAAATGGTCAATAGAGTGCCATTAGTGGCATAGGCCTCATTTGCAACCCTGAGTTGGAACGCAACGCCATGTGTAAACTCTGGAACGATGAAAGGCTCAGGCCATTCTTTGGAATTGCCAGAAGTGGAGGGCTGGCTTGGGGAACTGACGCTGGCTGAACTAAGGCTTGCTGTGTCTGACGTGGAGTCAGAAAGTTCGGACAATGTGAAGAGGACTTTCAGGGTGGCTTTCTCTGTGGGCAGGTCTTTAATGTCTGTTAAATTGCAAAGCTCGTTTCCGAAATCCGGGTCTTCAAATTGTAAAACAAAGTTGCCTCTGAGGCCCAAGTTGTTGCGCAACTGTTGATAAAGTTCGTCAACTGAAGAGGGAATTTCTGGCAGGGTGACACGCCTGATTTCTGAAGGGGAGACAAAGACTCGGAGGAGCATCTTTGAAACTGAAACAGAAGATAAGACAAAGAGAGGACTTAGTATAATAGAAAAAACATTATCTAGATGCTGTTGGAAATAATAAAGATTATGAGAGAGAGAGAGAGAGAGAGAGAGCTCATGTTGGTGTGTTTGGCTCTCCCTGTGGAAAACGGGCAGACAAACAGGGTCATTGCAATATATGGCCAGGCCAATAAAGGGGTTAACAACTATTTTATCATCTACCTTTGAGTCAAAAGAGAGCAAGCTAGTTTAAATTAGAAATTCTGTATTACTGCATGTCACCCTCAACAACAACTCAGACCAAGAAAAATGTTGCAGCATCCCCCTCCCCTTAAAAAAAGCATGTTAAAGCTTACCTCAATGCAACAAAAAGGTCCTTGGAGTGGTGACGAGCTTTCCCTCATACGAATATGCAGCAAGGGGTGTGTAGTCGTTCAGGTCTTGAGGGTCAACAACCACAGTTGCTACAGGGTCCCTTTTGGTGAGCTGGTAAGACCTGAGGTGCTCTACAAAGGTTGCTGCAAAAAGTTCCAAAATGAATGATATGCAGCCGTCCACAACACATATCTCCAACACTCTCCCGAAATCTGGCAACCCACTTGTCTGTCCAACTGAAAGAACCATTCCTTTAGAATACTTGGTCCCCTTCACATAAGCAATGGAGGCGAGTGAAACAGTGTCCAGACCTTGAAACTTATTCCATATAGCCTCTCTAATGGTGGCATCTAAAATGGCCACAGACACAACCGATACTCGTCCAGTCTCAATGTTGGGCTTGAACATAGTTGGCATCTCCAAATAATATGACAACATAAGCTGATGCCTTGTGGCCAAAGTATGCAAAACATTTTTGAAGTTCCCAGTGTTGTGAACTACTTTCTTAAAGAATGAATGTTTGGCCTCAAACCTAATCGTCCAAAATTCTGTTAATGGCCCATATTTCTTGATGAGAGCAGGGTAATGTTCAATGTAATGATGTTTAGGGCACAGCTTAGTACTGGGAAATGTTTCTAGGAGCAACTGTCTGTGGTCAGAGATTTTGGCTTGTAGGTAACACAGGGTTTCTGTTGTGAATGAAGGGCTTGATAACAGTTCCACAATGTCTTTCAGTTCAAGGACCACAGACCAAGTCTTTTCATTCTCTGGAACATGGTGGCCAATCAACAGTGGAAGAAATCTGAGAAGCGCCCAGTTCTCATGGCCGTTACCTCCAATTGTTCCTTTCTTTGAGAAACTTGTTGGAATTTTGTGAGGTTTGTTAGTTTTGTCAGAAAACTGAAAAGGAAATGCTGCGATCCTATCATTAAGTTCATTCAAAGTGAAATACTTTTTTGCAATCAAATCTGAAAGACATATGCATAGTTCCACAGGTACAATGCCCTCCAATACATCGTGCAGAAAATCTGGTGGAAAACCCTTTACCGGATGAAAGTGGGCAAGTCTACGTAAAGGACAGTCTCTCTTCAGACCATCCACACACAAGGCATCAGTTGTGTTCAGTACATTAACGGCTTCATCAAACAATTCTGGTGTTCTCAAAGTAAATGCTCCACTTCTGACATCATGCTGCTGAATATCTTTAAGGCTAGCCATGCAAAATCTACAAAATTTATCCACACGGAAAGACTCCTGATAGCCTGAAAGGGAGTGTGCACCCAAGTTGTCTGCCGAAACAAACAAAACAGTACCTTTGATACAAGAGCCTACTCGTTTTACAAATACACCTGTGTTCTCTAAATACTGCAAATCTCTAATCAAAGGCTCAAAAACTTTGCTGTAACCATACTGTTTCACATGTATTGCTTTACATAAAACCGCTAAATAAATTGATGACAATGTTGCTCTAAGTCTTACAGGCAAGTTGAGCATCACCCAATATACACCACAGACTTTATGAATTTTTTTTGAAGTACCAAGCGCACTACAGATCTCTACCTCATCTATATATAAGCCGAGAGCTACGCCCGATTCTTCATTGAGAAGCTTGTTTTCTTTAAAGTATTGGCCATCTTGAAATGAATTGTAATGACCTTCCTCTTGGTTGGATCTCTGTAATGTTTCTAGAATCTCACTTCTTTCTAACAACTTACTTAACAACTCTAAAATAGGAACATAGACAAATGAATGTTTTTCTTGTGCATTTAAGTGATACTCAACTGGTTCAACAACTTTAAAGTTCTTTCTGTAAAATGACTGTCTTTTACGCTCTGTTCCCAAAGTCCCTTCCCTTGAAAGAAATTTCAGAGGGTTCAAACACTGAATTTCATCAGATAATGATGTTACAACAGAGGCATCAACTTCACAGTTATTTTCCTCTAAAACTCTCTTGATAATTCCCCTAATATTTTTATAAGCAAAATCTCCTATGTCAAATAACTCATCAATTACTTCCTGGACAGCAGAATTTGAAACATGTAGAATTGTTTGCATGCGAAGACATAAAGATGCCAACTGACGTTTAATTGCCTCTCCATAGTCATAATCTGGTTCAGTCTCAGAATCATATGAAGGTAATGCCTCATTATCAGAAACACAGTCCTCTTCTGCCACAGTATTGATAAGTGAATGGTGAACAAGTAGTTCTGGTCTTAAACTATGTAAGGTGGAAAACTTATGACAGCGGGTTCTATGGGCAGTTAAAGTTGACAGCACATTGGACTTAAAAGAGCAATCAGCAAATGGGCATTTAACAGTTTCCTTGTTCCTTAAATGAGTCTTAAGATGAGCAAAATATTTGGTAATGTCACTAGGCTCAGAGAATGTACATAAATTACAGCACAACTTTGTCACAATATCGCGATCATTTTTCCCATGTTCTAATAAATGAAAGCTAAGCTGATTTTGGGATTGAAAGGTTTTCAGACAGCCTGTATAAATGCAGACTAGTCCAGAACATCTCCGATGATGTCCGTGGCGCTCTTTATAATGCTGTAGTATTCGACTTTTCCCATTGCAGGAGAATGCACAAAACTTACATTTCCACCTCATGAAATGGTCACCCTCATAGCTACCTGTAAAGAAAACAAAATGTAATACAATTATTATTATTATACATGTCTAATTCCCAAATGTTACACTGTTGAATACAAAATTCCAACTTCATTCAGACCATATTGAAACATAATTCCTTAAAGGTGCACTGTGTAAGATTGTGGCCAGAGTAGGTATTGCAACAATGTTGTTAATTGAAATTGAGCTGTCTATTGCCAGATTTAATCTTTTCATGAGTATTTATTGAGTAGTAAACTAATATTTACTAGTATGACCAAAGCACACCGAGTTTTGCAGCTAAAAATGTCTATTTCTGGAAATTCAAAATGGTGGACCATGGAGAAGATCCCCCTTTTCAAGTATGAAAAGTGCAATTTTCTCAGTAATAATGAATACTTAGCAGGGCTTTTTCTGAACCGGGAAACAGGGGCGCCGCGCCCTCATACCTCCGCGGATGCACCCTCATGCGTTTATTTATTTATTTTTATATAAATTATTTTTTGAGCCCCCCTACTAAATGTCTCAATAATAAGTCGATGGGGGGGCAACTATACCCAGCTAGCATGTATATAGCGGACCACTGGTGGTGTTTGGACGGCAAGCCACCGGTGGTATGCCAACTGTGGCCCAACATCGGACCACTGACAGTTACAAAACACACATCGGGCCATCGGCGGATTTTGGTTGGCAATCCGCGATGGTGCGCG
>JAPEKM010000005.1:19620098-19630125 GCA_027575975.1 Cathorops multiradiatus
CACCTTCTAATTAAATGTTTTTTTGTTATTTTTATTAATTAGAAAACACTTCATGTTAAATTGTCAAATAGGGTTAATTACCATTTAATAGTTTCAAACACATTAAAAAGTCAAGAAATTATATTAATTAACTTTTACAAGTTACACCTGTTAAATGAAAAGCATTCCAGGTGACTACCTCATGAAGCTGGTTAAGATAGTGTGCAAAGCTGTCATCAACGTAAGTGGGGGCTACACTGAAGAATCTATTATATGAAACATATTTTGCTTTTGTGTAACACTTTTTTTGTTTACCACAGAACTCCATACAGCTTCTTTTTTTTATTTTGTAGTTTTGATGTCTTCAGTATTTTTACACAATGTAGAAAGTAGTCAAAATACAGAAAAACCTGTGAGTTGGTGTGTCCAAACTTTTGACTGGTATTGTGCGTGTGTGTTTTTCTAGGATTGATGCAGGGGAATTGCAGTATGCCATGGCAATGATATTTGCTATTGAGGAGATTAACAATAGCACAGATATCCTTCGTGACTTTACACTGGGCTACAGAATATATGGTTCCTGCCCCAGCATTCCTCTCTCAGTTAAGGCATCTCTGCTTCTCATGAACAGGCCAGAACTGGAGAGAGAAAATTGCACAAAATCTTCCACTGTGCATGCTGTCATTGGGGAAACTACTTCCACAGCAACTATAGGTATTGCAAAGACCCTGGGCCCATTTCATATACCAGTGGTGAGTAAACAAATATTCTGAGGCAACCTGTGTATTGTTTATTCTTAAAAACAACACAAACCATGTAACAAAAGAAATATCCATATATAAGGATAATATATGTTATTCAAATATAAATATAATAAAATAGTTCTATTATGTTTATATATATTGTAGATAATATCTGTCTAGATATACATTTTAAGTTTTAAATTCATATAGATATAATTGATTTAATGAAAAATGGACACGATTAGCAATGCCATAATTATAATAATTAGATGTTACCTTTCTTTTACAGATTAGTCACTCAGCTACTTGTGCATGTCTGAGCGACAGAAAAGAGTATCCCTCTTTCTTCAGGACAATTCCCAATGATTATTACCAGAGCAGAGCACTGGCAAAGCTGGTCAAGTATTTTGGTTGGACCTGGGTTGGAGCTGTTAGAAGTCGGAGTGACTATGGAAATAATGGAATGGCCAGTTTTCTAGAAGTTGCTGAAGAAGAAGGAGTATGTATTGAGTACTCTGTGGCTATTTATAGGACTGACTCCAGGAAAAAGTTTCTAAATGTGGTAGACATTATTAAGATATCTACATCTAAGGTCATTGTTGCTTTTGCTGATGGTAATGACCTGGGCATCCTCCTAAAAGAGCTTTACTATCAGAATGTGACTGGTTTTCAATGGGTTGGAAGTGAAGGATGGATCACCTACAGCTACCTATCCAATGCTATGAATTATGCGGTGGTTGGTGGTGCAGTGGGTCTTGCTGTGCCCAATGCCAACATTCCTGGCTTGAAAGAGTTTATTTCAAGCAGGCGACCCTCTTTAAAACCAGGTAATTCTGGTCTGGTTGAATTGTGGGAGAGTGTGTTTGACTGTACTCTAAGCCCTCAATCACCAAAGACTGAAAAATCTTGCACAGGCGATGAGTCTCTTGAGAATACACACACACGCTTTACAGATGTGTCAGATGCTAGCTTACTGAACAACATTTATAAAGCCGTATATGCTGTGGCTTATGCTGTTGATAGGCTCTTAGGCTGTCATGACTGGAAGGAGCCATTTACTAATGGTACATGTGCAGATGTAAGAAGCATTGAGCCATGGCAGGTGATGTAACTACAGTGTAATTCCACTGCATAAATGTATATATTTTTGTTCAGTATCAATAAATGAATGAATAAATGAACAAATGAAGGAATGTTTCAGGGTATACTGAACCCTGTAAATCTTTCAGGTACTCAATTTCCTGGCTCAGGTGAACTTTACTACAAAGACTGGAGAAAATGTCCTGTTTGACAAGTCAGGTGACCCAGTTGCACGCTATGCCATTGTCAATTGGCAGAGGAAGCATGATGGAACAATACTATTTGAGTCAATTGGCATGTATGATGCATCTCAGCAAGATGGCCATGAATTTGTCATTAATACCACCAGTGCAGTATGGATGGGAGAACAGCAAACAGTAAGCAAAGCATGGGAAATAGTGATTTTATCATAGTTCCTTGACATATTGTATGACTGTATCTATTGCTTAGCAGATTCTAAACAAAGTTACTTGTATACTCCAGGTTCCTCAATCTGTATGTAGTGAAAACTGTCTTCCAGGGACCAGCAGGGCTTTTATAAAAGGAAAGCCAATTTGCTGCTTTGACTGCATCCCCTGTGCAGATGGGGAGTTCAGCAACACCACAAGTGAGAAGACCAGGCTCCTTTCATTTACATTACTGCTCTTGATGGTTTTAAAAAGTCCACTAAAAGCTCACTTGATTTCACCTCATCACAAAATGTCCTCATTTTGCCTTTCTAATATATCTGTGGTTTCAGATGCAGTGACATGTCTTCCATGCCCTCTTGAATACAAGTCAAATGGGAACAAGACTCAATGTGATCTGAAAAACATTGAATTCCTGAACTTTAATGAACTTATGGGTATTCTATTGATGGCATTCTCCTTGTTTGGTGGATGTCTCACAATGACAATTGGGGTAATTTTTTTTTACTTCAGACAGACTCCTATTGTCAGGGCTAACAACTCTGAGCTGAGCTTCCTACTGCTTTTCTCTCTGACTCTGTGTTTCCTTTGTTCACTTACTTTCATTGGTCGGCCCTCTGAGTGGTCCTGTATGCTGCGCCACACAGCATTTGGGATCACATTTGTCCTCTGTATCTCCTGTGTTCTGGGGAAGACAGTAGTGGTGTTAATGGCATTCAGAGCTAGACTTCCAGGTAGTAATGCCATGAAATGGTTTGGACCTGCACAGCAGAGGCTCAGTGTAGTTTCCATCACTTTCATTCAGGTCTTTATTTGTAGTCTTTGGTTGGCAATTTCTCCTCCCTTTCCTTATCAAAATATGCACCACTACAAAGATAAAATAATTTTAGAATGTCATGTGGGATCAGTTTTAGGTTTCTGGGCTGTGCTAGGATATGTAGGTGTTCTTGCTTTCTTGTGTTTTATTTTGGCTTTTCTAGCAAGGAAGCTACCTGATAACTTTAATGAAGCCAAATACATTACATTCAGCATGCTCATATTCTGTGCAGTTTGGATTACTTTTATTCCAGCTTATGTCAGCTCTCCTGGAAAATTTATTGTAGCTGTTGAAATATTTGCCATTTTAGCCTCAAGTTCTGGATTACTTTTTTGTATATTTATTCCAAAATGCTACATAATTTTGTTTAAACCAGACAAAAACACCAAAAAACATATGATGAGTAAAACACCCTCCAAACCACATTGAACAGGCTTTGGAACATATATGTATGGTTGTACATATGGAAACAAACAATTTAATAAACAGATGTTCATACATGTGTGCTTGCTTATTTTGCTGTAAATGGATTTGTGTAACTTTTAACAGGCTATTATTTAAATGTATTTCATTAATTTCATAAAATTATTAATTTGACAATAAAATATTAAATTTACAAAACATAATAAAAGCCTTAAGCTCTAGTCAACCACAAAAAAAAAAACAGGAGGCATACAATATCTTACTCATTAATCACATTGAATATAGCAATCACAAAAGATTACATTCTGCTCAGGTGTGTGTTTGGACCTAGTATTATAAAGTCAAGTCAAATCAAGTTTATTTGTATTGCGCTTTTAACAATAAACATTGTTGCAAAGCAGCTTTAGAGAATTTGAATGACTTAAAATATGAGCTAATTTTATCCCCAATCTCTTCCAAATTAGCATGCCTGTGGCAATGGTGGCAAGGAAAAACTCCCTCAGACGACATGAAGAAACCTAGAGAGGAACCAGACTCAAAAGTGAACCCACCCCATCCGGGCAACAACAGACAACATGACTATAACATTAACAGTCCTAACATAAAGTCAGCTTAGTTGATGCTATAAACCCCCCACCGATGGAAACCTGAGTGCAAAACCGTTCACGACAACCGTAGTCCCAAAGTCAGCAAGTCAAATACAGTCCTAAAGTCAGCAAGTCAACTGCAGTCCCCAGCCACAAAAGCACCACTGCAAGAGTCCAGAGCATCCTCCAGGCCTGACCCACAACTGTCCACATGGGGCCGCCCTCCACAGTAGCGATGCGATGAGACTCCAACCAGACACAGGGCACCAGGATGGATCAAGCAGGTCTGAGAAGCAGAAGAGGTCAGCATCTTGATCCCAGGACCAACATATAACTCAGAGGGACAGATTTGGAGGGGGGGAGAGAGAAAACACAGGTTGTTAGGTATGCCCAATGTCACCTGAATAAGTAGGAACAGTATACATATATGGGATACCCAGCTAACTATGGGCAAGAGGCAGGGTACACCCTGGATAAGTCGCTAGGACATTGCAGGGCTGACACACAGAGACAAACAACCATTCACACTCACATTCACACCTACAGCAATTTAGAGCCACCAATTAGCCTAACCTGCATGTCTTTGGACTGTGAGGGAGACCAGAGCACCCAGAGGAAACACATGTAGACATGGAGAGAACATGCAAACTCCACACAAAAAAGGCCTCCATCATTTTATAGACAGGTGATAGAGGGCGTTGTGGTTCTTGGGTGTTGTAATTCAGATAGGTCATGTTTGTCATCTGACTGGAAGTTTTCTCTCTATCACATTACTGACAGAACCCCTCCCCCCCAAGGAGCGCCCTCCAAGAGATACATTCTTCCTAGGATGCTCCCTCCTTCTGGTTGCGGGCTTGTCGGGGTGTTGGTTGTGAAATTCTTGAGTAAGGAGTGGGTCTAAGATGTCCTTAGCTCCCACCCAGCTCTGTTCCTCTGGTCCATAGCCCTCCCAATCTAATAGGTACTCTAGCTGGCCTCTTCTACATCTAGAGTCTAGGATCCAATTTACAAGATAGATGGGTTCTCCTTCTGGGCCAGGAGATGGGTGGTCAGGGGTGGGCATGTTCTCTGACAGGGGACCCTAGATGGAGGGTTTGAGGCAGGAGATATGCAAAGTGGGTGACAGATGACTGTGAGATGGGAGCTCAAGTCTATAGGAAACCTCGTTGATGCACCGGAGCACCTTGTATGGTCCGATGTAGCATGCCTGTAATTTTCTGCATGTGTTGGGTTCCCTAAGGTCCCTGGTGGATACCCATACCAGATCACCAGGAGAGTACTTGGGGTTGTTGCTCCGGTGCTTATTGGCATATTCCTTGTACTTCGCATTAACTGACGTTATGCGTTTGTGAACTTCCTCCCAAATCAACTGGCTATGGGTGAACCACTTTTCCATGGCCTGTACCCATGCTGGAAAGTTGTCCTAAGGAAACAGGGGAGGTTGGTAGCTGAGCATACACTGGAAGGGTGTAAGTTGTGTGGCTGAGTTCTTGAGAGAGTTTTGGGCATATTCAGCCCATGGGATAAATTGGGCCCAGTCCCCTTGCTTTCACATGCAGAAGATTCTGAGGAAACATCCTATTTCTTGGTTGGCTCTCTCTGTTTGGCCATTTGACTGAAGATGATATCCTGAAGCTCACTGAGACCCCTAGCCACTCCATGAAGCTGGCCCACAGATGAGAGATGAATTGAGGGCCACAGTCACTGACTATGTCTTCTGGGATGCTGAAGTATTGGAACATGTGCTGGAAGAATAATTCAGCAGTCTGAAATGGGGTGAGTAGGCCAAGATAACAGGATGAGTTTCAGCGCCTTGGAGAAGCAGTCAGTGATGACCAAAACTGTGGAGTTGCCTTGGGATGGTGGCATGTTTGTGATGAAGTCAATTGCTAGGTGGGACCATGGTCTCTGAGGCACAGGAAGAGTGCATAGTTTGCCAGCCAGAGGAGTTTGAGGGACCTTGGTTTGAACGAACTCGGTTAACGAAGAGATGAAGCAAATTATCTCAGTCAGCATGTTCTCCCACCAGGACTTGTTTCACAGCAGTTGGTGGGTGTGATGGCTGGTGGGATGACTAGTGGCAGGAGAAGTGTGTGCCCATGTGATAATTCTGCTCCTGAGATGATTAGGGACATACAGGTGGGCCGGTGGGCAGTTGACTAGAGGATTCTCTTGTTGTGAGTCCCTTATCTCCTTGTCGAGGTCCCAAGTGAAGCATTCAGGTGTCAGGATGGGATGAGATTCCTGGTCATGAAGAGATGGGCTGAAGGTCTGTGACAGGGCATCAGCCTTGATGTTCTTGGTGTGAGGATGATGGGATATCGTGAAGTTGAAATGGGTGAAGAACAGTGCCCATCGGGCTTGGTGTGGGTTCAGTCTCTTTGTGTTCTTGAGATACTTGAGGTTTTTATGATCAGTAAAAATGACAAAGGGGTGTGTGGCCCCCTCCAACCAGTGCCTGCATCCCTCTAAGACGAGCTTGATGGCCAGTAGCTCTCAGTTCCCAACATCAGTTACTCTCTGCTGGAGTGATCTTTTTGGAGAAGAACACTACTGGGTGGAGCTTGGGCCTTTCGCTGAAGTGCTGGGAGAGAACCTCTCCTATACCAATCTTGGATGTGTCCACTGTAACTATGAAAGGTTGGGTTGAGTCCAGATACTGAAGGATAGGGGCTGTGGTGAAAGCTGTTTTAAGCCTGTTGAAGGCTTCTTCTGCTGGGGGCTCCAGTGGAGGCATTTGGGTCCCTTCTTCAGGAGGGAGGTCAGGGGCACCACGAGGGTGCTGAACCCTCCAATAAAACGATGCTAAAAGTTTGCGAAGCCTAGGAAATGTTGGAGCTCCTTCACCGAGGTGGGTATGGGCCAGGATGTGACTGCAGTTACCTTGGAGGGGTCCATGCTGACTCTCTCAGCACTGATGATATACCCCAGGAAGGAGATCTTACGCATGTGAAATTCATACTTCTCAGCCTTGACATAGAGCTGATTCTTAGACAGGCGCTTGAGTACTGATCCAATATGGTTAAGATGACTCTCTTCATCATAGGAGTAGATGAGGATGTCATTGATGTAAGCTATGACATGCCTCTCCAACATGTCTTGCAGCACATTGTTAATGAGGCACTGGAATATACTTGGTGCTGAAGAGAGGCCATAAGGCATGACCCGGTACTCAAAATGACCAGTGCTGGTACTGAAGGTGGTCTTCCACTCATTGCCCTTGCAGATGCGGACAAGGTTGTAGGCACTACATAGGTCAAGCCTGGAGAAGATAATGATGCTTCAGAGCTGTTCCAATGTGGAGGGCACAAGCGGAAGTGGATACGGGTATTTCACTGATATCTGATTGAGTCCTCAAAAGTCTATACATGGATGAAGTCCGCCCCCTCTCTTCACAAAAAAGAATCCCGCTGATGCTGTTGAAGTGGACGGGCATATGTACCCATGCTTGAGGGCCTCCTGTATGTAGTCTTCCATAGCAGCTTGTTTGTTCTGGGACAGAGGGTAAATGTGGCTGCATGGGGGAGAAGTACCAGGCAGGAGGTCGATGGCACAATCATATGGACAATGTTGGGGTAGGCTGCATGCTTTGCCCTTGCTGAAGACTTCCCCTAGGCCCAGGTAGCGTGTGGGGATCCCTTCCAGGGAGTCAAGGTGAGGACTCTCTACAGAGGTGGAGGAAAGATTTAACTGAGGATGTCGGAGGCAGTTCTGGAAACATGTCAGGGACCACTGGAGAATCTCCTTGTTCTGCCAGGAGATGAGTGGGTCATGACGGACCTGGATATGCATGGGAGCGGTCCGGGAAGAGATGAGTCCCTCCCCTATGGGGCCTCCATTGATGGACCAGATGCTGAGTGGGCTCTGCAGCAAGTTTGTGGGCAGATTGAACCTCTAGATGACTGAGCTGGTGATGAAGTTTCCCTATGCCCCTGAGTCAATGAACACAGACAGCATGTGGGTAGAGGAAGACAGTTTCAGTAATACTGGAAGCTTGAAAGATCGAGCTCTTAGTGATCTTATGGGACTCACCAAATCAGCCTTGGTCTCCTTGGAGCTGATGCGTAGTGGGTGGACTGGACACTGGATAATAGGGTGACTGGAGCTCCCGCAATAGAAGCACTAGCCCACCTTCTTTCTTCAATCTCATTTGGAGCATTTCAGGCAAGAAGGAGAAACTTCCATGGGAGAGGGAGAATCAGAGGTCATGGCAGGCTTGGCTTCCTCCCAGAGGGATAGGCAGCTGGATAGCAGATGGTGTAGCTGAATGGCGAGATCAGTGAGAACGTCCAGAGTGAGATGTTCATCACGGCATGCTAGTTCTCTCAGTACTGAGGTGTGAAGTCCTTGGCGAAACACCACCTTTAATGCTGGCTCATTCCATCTGCTGGCGGCTGCAAGAGTCCATAAATCTAAGGCATAATCGGTGACTCTCTTTGAACCTTGGGTGATGGTGAGTAGGCTGTCGCCGACTTCAATTCCTTCCAGTTTGTGATCGAACACATGCTTGAATAACTCCAGAAAGCTGTTGTAGGAGGTGACATGTTCACCTCCGCTCCTCCACACTGTGCTGGCCCATTGTAATGTTTTGCCGGTTAAAAGCGAAAGAAATACGGCGATCTTGCGTTCATCCAAGATGTGTGGGAGCGAGGAGATGTACATGGAGCACTGAAGCAGAAACCCCTTGCAGCTGAGTGCATCCCCGGCATACTTCTCAGGGTGTGGAAGTGGGAGCATGGGACTCAGAGGAGCTTTAGGAGGGCCTGCGGCATCATAGCAGTGAACTGAGCCATCTTGGTGTTGAGATCAGTGAGCATCTGCTGATGTTCTCCTAAGAGGCACCCTTGAGCAATCAATGCAGTCTGCCATGCCTCCTCTGCTACATCCATATGCAGCAAAGTATCCTGTCAGGATGCAGGCACTTATGGAAGAATGTGCAGGGTAGAGCGGGGAACATAGACTGGCAAACAAATCCAAAACATTAGACAAATCGAAGTTGAGGGACAGGCAAGGGTTGATTGATTGGCAAACGGAGTAATGAGGACTAGACTAAAGAGTAACGAGAACGAGACAATAATGAGGGTCGAGAGCACGATAAGGCAGGCAGAATAACAAGGCTTGTTATGACAGGTAAGACACTGAATGATACTTCGCATTGGGTGAGTGTGGGAGAGGTGTTTATGTAGCATGGGCTGATTAACCAGGAAATGAGTGACAGGTATAATTAATAGACAGGTGATAGAGGGCGCTGTGATTCTTGGGTGTTGTAGTTCAGATCGGCCATGTTTGTAGTCTGACAGGAAGTGGCGCTCTCTATCACATTACTGACAGTAAGTAATGATTTTATCCTGTGGCATTGTTCATTAATCAATTAATGAATTAATATTTAATATTGTCCTTGAATGTCCTGCCATAATTAAAAAAGTATATTCTTGAAGGTACTATTCTGAAGGACAAGAAAGGGTACAGTTCAGTAATATTTCTAGAGTGTGTGAAAACTCTTTAAAAGAGTCATAAATAATCCCAGCTGTGACTCAGTGTTTAATGAATAAAACCGGTCAATGGCAATTTCCTTGGTAGCGATTCACAGACTACAAACAATATATGCTAACATTTATCTTGGAGATTGCTCTGGTGGACTTTTAAGACAATATACTGTTTTCCACTCAATTAGTTGCTTAATGGGAAGAACTCAAGGACAACTAATGGAAAGTCACTGTCATCATGAGCTCCTCAGAACAAAGAACAAATGTCTTAAGTATTTAGGCTGATATCCTGCAACAACAGAACTTTATTTCAAAAAGATATATGAAATTAATGTGTTTCTGTTGGAGTAGCACTTTTGGTCCTTGTGGTTTTCATGGTTAGGAATTGATGCTAGCAGAGAAGGGGAAAACCCCTACTCAGTTATCTCATCTCATCTCATTATCTCTATCCGCTTTATCCTGTTCTACAGGGTCGCAGGCAAGCTGGAGCCTATCCCAGCTGACT
>JAPEKM010000005.1:19754762-19764784 GCA_027575975.1 Cathorops multiradiatus
ACCATTCACACTCACATTCACACCTACGCTCAATTTAGAGTCACCAGTTAACCTAACCTGCATGTCTTTGGGGGAAAACGGAGCACCCGGAGGAAACCCACACAGACACGGGGAGAACATACAAACTCCACACAGAAAGGCCCTCGCTGGCAGCTGGGCTCAAACCCAGGACCTTCTTGCTGTGAGGCGACAGTGCTAACCACCACACCTCCGTGCTGCCCCTGATGTGTGTAATTACACCATTATATCCTCACCACACTAGAACACAAGGGAGTACAGCCCTTGGAAATTCCATCATCTTTCCATGTAGTTTGTAGAACTCCTCTTACGTCCATAGAGCTTTTTAGTTGATGGACAATTCTTAACCAAGCTGTGGAATTCACGTTATAAATGTAATATACAAGTCATTACCCTGTTGGTGTCATTACTATAATATCTGCTCAGCAGTGATCACTTGGTGGTCCATTTCCAATGATGGATGAGGTTAAATGGAGATGAGACAAGATATTCCTTTACTGATCCCCATGAAGGGAAATTCAGATGTTGTAGCAGCTCAAGTACAGAGTAAAATAGATAAATGCAGATTAAGTAAAAAAAAAGAACAGAATAGAATAAATAATAGAATAAATTATTCTACATACAGGATGCTTTGTCAATGGAATAAAAACATGTATTCTATTCCCTTCTGCGAGTTTCATTCATTTGGTTTGACAGCATGCAATATTGTTAGCATATCGCTTATCCTCCATGTATTACGCCACTCTACCCGGTGGAGAATGAGAGTTGAATACGGTTTACAAATTTTTTTAATTTATACAAAATTTGTAAAAAAAAAAATTCTAAATTTGTAGTTTATTTCTTTTATATATATCCTTTTTTGTATACTTGTACTTTTGCACTTCTCCTTCACTGCCTTATCTTTTTCTCTTTATATATTTTGCTGCTGTAACAATGTAAATTTCCCCTTGTGGGATAATAAAAAGCTGTCTTATCTTATCTTAAGTAAAAATTTAACTGGACAACTTTCACTTGTATTGGAGTAACAATTGACCAGTGGGATCTGTACTTTGACTTAAGTAATGAAGTTGGGTACAAGTTTGTCCACCTCTGGAAAAACTTGGGGGAGGAGGGGTAACAGGAGGACAGATGTGCAAATGTGCAATACCTCTCCTGTTGGACTTCATATTGTATTTTTTATATTTGCATATGGGGGGCGGCACAGTGGTGTAGTGGTTAGCACTGTCGCCTCACAGCAAGAAGGTTCTGGGTTTGAGCCCAGCTGCCGGCGAGGGCCTTTCTGTGTGGAGTTTGCATGTTCTCCCCATGTCTGCGTGAGTTTCCTCTGGGTGCTCTGGTTTCTCTCCACAGTTCAAGGACATGCAGCGAGGTGGCCTTGGGCTAAAGTGCCCTTGAGCAAGGTATCTAACCCCTGACTGCTCCCTGGGCACTGTAGTATGGCTGCCCACTGCTCTGGGTGTGTTCACTGCTTCAGATGGGTTAAATGCAGAGGATTAATCTCACTGTGCTCGAAGTGTGTATGTGACAAATAAAGGTTTCTTCTTCTTAATTTTTTTTAATGATAGAAGGCTTTGATCTTATGGATATTTGTTTGCTTTATGCAATTTTCACATGCCTTCAGTTTGGATATAGATTAATCACCGATGTAATGTAACACTGCATTGTTCTGAAAGTTTAGCAACAATGGGACTGTAATAACACTTGGACTTTGGGGGGAAGAGAGGAACTGGAAGCAGGCTTCTGAACAAGTAAGTTATTTTATTTTGCACACTTTTCAGTGATGAATAATACATCTGCTTGCACAGAAACATACACATGCATGGGCTGATGCAGCTCTCTCTCTCTTTCCTGGCTATCTGAAAAACACACAGAGATGCAGGTTAATAGACGGACAGTAATTTGCCACAGGTGCACCTTATCACATTTTATCTGCTGGTTCAACCTGCCTCCTCGCCATTCACAGCCAACGCTCGGCCACACCCCAACTGCCATGTGCCCCCGCTGCTACATACCTCCACCGCCTGACTCAGGCTGAGGAGCTATCTAGCCTGCAGCTGACTAAGGTTTAAAGGGCTGAAGGGCCAGATAGCAACAAGTGACCCACGTGTTGGCATCCTTCATGTGGTGGAGCCACTGGAGCAGGGCATGGTCAGAACAGAGAGTGAATGGCCATCCTAGCAGGTAGTAGCAGAGAATGAGGACTGCCCACTTAGTGGCCAGACACTCCTTTATTGGGCTGTACTTTGACTCTCACATGGAGAGCTTGCGGCTGATGTACAGCACCAGACACTCCTCCCCCTCCACCACCTGGGACAAAACAGCTCCCAGCCCTCTGTCCAATGCATCTGTCTGTAAAACAAAAGGGAGAGAAAAGTCAGGTGAATGCACCAGCGGGCCCCCACACAAAACCACCTTTACTTGAGCAAAAGCCCATTTGCATAGCTCCATCCGCTGGGCTGGATCTGGCACTGCTTTTTTAATGAGGTCAGTAAGTGGGCTCGTGACATCTGAAAAGTTAGGCACGAACTGCCTATAATAGCCAGCCAACCCCAGGTACCTCCTCACCCCCTTTTTGGTCTTAGGTCATGGGCAGGCCGCAATTGCTGCAGTCTTATCAATTTGGGGATGCACCTGCCATGACCCAAGTGGAAGCCCAGATACCATACTTCCACCTGTCCAATTGCACACTTCTTTGGGTTTGCTGTGAGCCCAGCACGCCTCAGCGACCTCAGGACTGCCCCAAGATGCTGTAAACACCACTCCCAATCATTACTATAAATGATTGTCATCTAAGTAGGGCACTGCATATGCATTGTGGGGACAGAGACTTTGATCCATTAGATACTGAAGCATTGCTAGGGCCCAAAACATCCTGAAATGAAGGGTGACAAATTGGTGTAATTGGTGTAGAAAAGGACATTTTCTCATAGGATAATAGAGTCAAAGGGATCTGCCAATATCCCATAGTTAAATCCAGTGTTAAGTAAAAGTGAGCCATGCATAACCGATTGAGCAGTTCATTGATGCAAGGCACTGGATATGCATCAAATTTAGACCCCGTGTTGACTTTTCTATAGTCTACACAGAACTGGACTAACCCATCAGTCTTGGGAACCATGACCACTAGGCTGCTCCAGTTGCTGGGCAACTCCTCAATTACTCTCATCTTAAGCATAGCCTGGAGTTCATCCCAAACCACATTTTTCTTGTATTTGGGGAGCTGATATGGGTGGCTGCGCACCATCACTCCAGGAGGAGTCTCAATGTCGCATTCTATGAGGTTAGTGCAACCAGGGAGGGGCGAAAACACATCAGAGAATTCCTCCTGCAAACTAATTTCCTGTGTTCTCTGGGACAGTGAGAGGTGGTCTCCACAGGGAACCAAGGTGAATTGGGGCTGCACTTCTTAGGCTTACCTCCGGTCCCAACTCCACCCTTTCTGGAACTATCACATGAGCCACAGGAACCTCCTCTCTCCATAGTTTCAGGAGATTTGAAGTGGTAAATTTGATGTGCCAAACTTATCTGGCTCTTTGACCTCATAGTTGACCTCCCCAATTCGCCGTGAGACCTTGAAGGGCCCTTGTCACTTGGCAAGCAATTTTGAATGTGAGGAGGGCAGTAAAATGCAGACTTTCTCCTGCTGCAAATTCCCTTAGCCATGCCTCTCTGTTGTACAGGTGAACTTGATGTTCTTGGGCCTGTAGCAAATTCTCCTTGGTTATGTGACTCAGTGCATGGAGTTTTGCTCTCAGGTCAAGAACATATTGAATTTCATTTTTGTTTGAGAGGGCCCCTCCTCCCAGTTTTCTTTAATAATGTCTAAGACCCCACAGGGCTTATGCCCATAAAGCAATTAAAATGGGGAAAACCAAGTGGAGGCTTGTGGGACCTCATACACTGCAAACAACAGAGGGTAGAGCCACCTGTCCCAATTTTTATCCTCCCTGTGAACAAACTTGCGAATCATGTTCTTAAGTGTTTGGTTAAATCAATCGACTAGCCCATCCATTTGCGGATGATAAACACTAGTACAAATCAATTTAATCCCCAATAATTTTTACAATTTGCGCAGTGTGCATGACATAAAAGTAGTGCCTTGATCAGTCAGGATTTCCTTCAGAATCCTGACTTGGGAAATAATATGGAAGAGTGCCTCCACAACGCTGCACACTGAGATATTGTGGAGTGGCACCACTTCCGGATATTGTGTGTGCATAATCCACTGTCACCAATATAAAGCAATACCCACTTACAGATTGATCTAATGGCCTGATGAGGTCCATACCAATTCTTTCAAAGGAGATTTCCATCAATGGCAATGGGTGCAATGGTGCTTTTGGTGTGGTCGCTGGATTTACCACCTGGTATTTGCAACATGCTGCACACCATCTGCAGACATCGACGCGAATCCCTGGCCAATAGAAATGGGCCATGAGATGATTTAATGTTTTATCTTGGCCCAAATGCCCAGCCATAGGATTATGATGAGCTGCATGAAATAAAAGTTCCTTACAGCTCTTTGGGACCAACAACTGTGTCATCTTTTCTTTGGTTTGAGTGTCCTGCATCACTCAATACAGCCTATCCTTACAAAAGTACAGGAAGCCTATCCATTTACAAAAGTACAGGAAGGAAAGCACAATGTTAGACTGGAGGATTTGGCCATCAATTACTTGCACTTGGTCAAAAAATATGTAGATAGTAGTAATACTTTAACTCTTCAGCATTACCTTTTAACTTCCAGGTCCCTTCACAGGGAAAACTAAAAAATAGAAGAAAAGAAATTGAAAGGAAAAAAAGACAAGAAGAATACAGATAGAACACATAAATGAAGGCGGCACAGTGGTGTATGGGTTTGCACTGTTGCCTCACAGCAAGAAGGTTCTGGGTTCGAGACCAGTGGCTGATGGGAACCTTTCTGTGTGGAGTTTGCATGTTATCCCTGTGTCTGTGTGGGTTTCCTCCAGGTGTTCTGGTTTCCCCCACAGTCCAAAGACATGCAGATTAGGCTAACTGGTGGCTCTAAATTGACTGTAGGTGTGAGAGTGAGTGTGAATTGCTGCTTGTCTTTATGTGTCAGTCCTGCGATTATCTGGCGACTTGTCCAGGGTGTAACCCCCCTCTTGCCCATAGCCAGCTGGGATAGGCTCCAGCTTGCCTGTGACCCTGCACAGAATAAGCAGTTATGGATAATGGATGGATGGAAAATAAACAAAAAAATTCATACAAAGTAGGTGATATATCTGAAATGCCATAATTGAAATTAATTTACCTGTGACCATCTGCTACCCAATCCCTACTTTTCTACTTGTCTTTGGGTCAAATATGTAAACTTCACTGTCTTTTGGCAAAAATGGCATTTGAGTTGTGTTCTATGTATATTATTAACTGTTCCATATATTTTACTGAAAGACTCATCTACCGATTAGTTAGTATTGGCTTGACTTTATCTGATGCTGCTACCGTCAGCAGATAACGTCACTGTGGAGACAATTTTTGTGACATCATTGTGCTGTACTCATAGCAACATCCATAAAATGAACCATCCGTGATGAATTATCCATATGAAATCCATAACCAATCTGTAAATTACTAGCATCTGTGATGCATCCGGATTCAAATCCATAGTCCATGGCCTGTCTGTGTTTTATCAACCACCAACTTTAAGCTACAGGTCAGAAGAGTGTGAGTTTAAATCCCAGATTGCCAAGCTACTATGGTTGGAGAAGTTACACTGCATAAAATCTATAGGCATTCTAGGAAATGCTAACACTTATAGCAATGTTAAGCCCTGCTCACCCACAAGAGAAAAAAATACCAGAGATGATGAGTCACCTGCATCAATGATTGCCAGTGTTGTTGGACATGTTATCTGCAGTGACAAGCTGCTACTGTGTCATATCACTGTAACTTTGTAGGAAAATTGCAGCCTTTTATATACGCCATGTTGAATTTTTTCATAGTAATTCAAAGGCCCAAGATGCAAATAAATAATTATTTTTGGCACTTGGTTAAATTAAGGGGGAAAACTGCCACAGTGATTTACTTGTAGGCAAAGGTCCCACTTGTTAAAGCAACAGTCAGGATACCCAGGACCATCGCTGCAATTCCTGTGATGATGAACCTAGAACCTGGACCCTGGAAATCCCCCCCAAAAAACAAACAAAAAAATGTCCGGTAATAACAGTGCACAGCTTCAGCATATCTTAATGAGTTTATCATGGTTTTCCCTCATTTCCCAACAAACAAGAATCCCAGATGGTCATTTAAACTCCAAACAATACCAGTTACACAGAATGTAAGTGGAATAAAGTAAAAAAGTGGGCAACTAGGACCCCCAAAGACTGGTTTGAGAAATACTACCTGTTATATATTAGATTAGATAGAACTTTACTGATCCCTTTGGGAGGGTTCCCTCAGGGAAATTAAGCTGAACATGACCATTGTTTAATTTATTAAATGAAGTATGAACATTATTGCTCATTGAAAAGAAGTATTATCATGAAAATTTGTCTGCTTTCACATATACTACAGTTAGCCAGATATATCAGTACTTCTCATTAATTACATTTACTCTGCCACTAGTGACTGCAAGGCTGATGTTGTTCCTCATTGAGTCATTAATATAAAAGACACCAGAGTCATTGAACACATGTCCAAATGAGCTGGCACTCTGCTAAAGCATTTATAGCACTGCAGATGGTCTTGCCTGCAGAATGGCAGTCAGATACCACAATGCATATGTCTGTAGGCAAACTGAATGAGAACAAGAAAGCAATTTTATGCATAAGGTTTGCCTTCTGTTTAGTGTCTCTGTGTTGCAGAAAGAGCATCAGTAGTGAATATCTTCCCTGACAGGAAATGGTGAAATCCAGTGTTTGTTTCAAGAAAAGCGCTGGCCAACTGGACGATCTACACATCCTCAATGCCCTCTGAGAAATCAAGTGAATATTTCAATACCTAATTATTATCATGGAGTCACCGAATTCTCAAATCTTATTGATATTAAGTAATTTCCTGTAACAGCAGCACTGAAAATGGTGCCAAATGCATTTTTCTTTTTATTTACCGTTTTTGGAAGGAGTCTCAAGCTTCATCGCTTTGTAATGGTCAGTTTTCTGCGACAGGACACTTTTTTATGGCAGAAGACTTTGCAGTTTGTGCCTTCTTAGTAACATGAAGTTGTACAGTATTTTGTAGCTTTTATTTTATTGTGAAGGAACAGTTTATAGCTGCTGTAATATAAGTGACAGAAGGAACTAATTTCTCTCATGGGCATTCCACAACATTAAATGTAACGACATACAGTGAAATAAGCAAAACATGTGAGAAGCCATGGCCTGAAATGTTAGAGAAGCAGCTTTGGGACCAAAAGGTTGCTGGTTTGATTCCCTGGACCAGCAGGGATAGTTGAAGTGCCCTTGAGCAAGGCACCTAATTCCAACTTTTCCCCAGGCTGCCCACTGCTGTAGGTATGACAGGGTCCTGTTGTACATCGCTCTGGATAAGAGCATCTGCTAAATGCCTGTAATGTAATGTATGATTCATTAACACAAATCAAATTGCATCTTGGTCTTAGTCTGCGACCCTGCACAGGATAAGTGGTTCCGGATAATGGATGGATGGCTCTTGGTCTTAGCTTTGGGATCTTCTAGGACAAACTCTAAAAGCAATCAATATAAGTGTTTACTAATGCAGCTAAATAAGATGGTTGTTTAGCTGAAGAACTTGCCAGCAACTGTGATCTGTGTGGAGAAGGAGTCGTAGCGGTAGAGCACACAGTTCTGCTCAGAATTTGGTGTCTGATGCTTTTTCATTATAATAGTATCTTGGAATATTGCCTCCAGATCCATCACTGGAAACAGTTAGAGATGGAGTCATATGGATAATCATACAAATCATAATTTTCAGTACATTATGGTCGTAATGGTAGTATATTTCTTAAAATGGACAAATAGCATCAAAACCAACAAACCTCCATTTGTGTCCAGTTGGTAAGCTGTTTTAGTGTCAGCACTGAAATAACCAGAATTTTCTATCGAATCTGCAATGTCCTTAGATGTACTTTCTGTGTGAAACTTGAAAGTGGAAATGAGTTATCATTTTTGGGCCTACTCTGGTACAAACATTGTAATATTGACCCTAATTGAGAAGCTGAACAGGCTCTGCATGTTCTGTAGAGATAAAGGCACCAACAGTGCAGTTAGTGACTGGAGGTATATTTGGAGGAGTTGAACAGGATGGATTTGGAATGACAGCCTGGATGATAACATGGAGTTTAATGAAGCCAGTCTTGGTGTACATGTGGGTTACAGTGAGTTCTCTTGAAATCACAGTGCCACTGCCATCCCAAAAATCACAGTTAAAGGTCAAGTTTATTTTTATTGCGCTTTTAACGATAGACATTGTCACAAAACAACTTTATAGAATTTTAGTGACTTTAAACATGAGCTAATTTTATCCTTAGTCTATCCCCACTAAGCAAGCCTGTGGCAGTGGTGGCAAGGAAAAACTCCCTCCAATGACATGAGGAAGAAACCTCGAGAGGAACCAGACTCAAAAGGGGACCCGTCTTCATTTGGGTAATAACAGATAGCGTAATTATAATATTTTTAACAGTTTTAACATGAAGTCTGTTTTGTTGATGTTATAAACTGTTCATTGATGGAAACTTGAGTGCAAAACTGTTCATGACAACTGCAGTCCTCAAGTTAGCAAGTCAACTGTCCTCAGCCATAAAAGCATTACTGTAAGTGTCCAGAGTCATCTTCCAAGTGCAACCTTTCACTGTCCACATGAGGCCATCCTCCACAGGAGCAATGTGATGAGACTCCAGCCAGACATAGGACATCAGAATGGATCAGGCAGATCCAAGGAACAGAAGAGGTCAGTATCTCGATCTCAGGATTGACATGTAACTCAGAGGGACGGGTGGGAGTTGGCTAGGTAGGAACTGGTGTCATGGACAGCAATGGCGAAGGCAATGGCACAGTTTTGGATAAATGTCAGGTCCCCTTCATCTTCATCATTCACTTGTGTGAGTGACAGCTAACAGGATCTGGTCTGAAGAAGAAGTGGAAAAAATTTTGAAATGAAATGGATTCTTTAATCAGACTGACAGATGACTGGATCGTTAGATGGATGGATGGATGGATGGATGGATGGATGGATGGATGGATGGATGGATGGATGGACGGATGGATGGATCAGTGGATGCTCACCAGTGATATAGAACTGTGTGGAAGCATAGCCAGTTGGGAAGAATTTGTCTTTCTTTCTGTAGTGATAGATAACCACGTCCATTACATAGGTGCCAAGAGGGCTGTTTTCAGTGCTAATGGTCAGGGAGGATGACGGACCATCACACACCTGCCACTACTTTCTTACGAGAAAAAATAAAGGAAGATAAAGTTACAGCTAGGACCTATCAATCTTTATTGGGTTATAAATGAATGTTTGGCTCTGATTGGTCAGAGGTTGATGGTGATTGTCACAGAGTGAACCCTGACCCTTATGAGCTGCAGACCTAGCATGCAGTCAGTCATCTGCCGGCACTTTAACATCTAAGCTGACTTGCCACTACTGTCACTGGTATTCTCCACATTACCTTGTCACTGCTGTTTGCATTGTTTCATATTACTGGTCACTTTGTCATTTGTCACTAATTGCCAGAATGTTATTACCATTCTAACAACTGTGTTATGTAGGAATGAGGGGAAAGGCCTACCGGCATTTTAATCATCAACAGTTTGCTTGTCATTCCTCGTTCATCGTATCCCATTAAAATACATTCAGCACTCATCTGTGTTAACTCTGTCTGGTTTGTACAAATGCAATGATTTAAATGTCCCCTTACATTGTTTTTTCATTAATTGTGCGGTGGTCTCTAGTATGAATGAATGCCCTGTGAGCCGGTTTTAGTGAAAAAAAATGCTGTGGTTCTCCTGTTTCAGGCTGTTCTAGTTTGCTGGAGGAGTGGGTGGGGAGAGAACGACAGGATT
>JAPEKM010000005.1:20900006-20910489 GCA_027575975.1 Cathorops multiradiatus
ATATAATGCAGTAGTGCAAAAGAGTCAGTGGTCTGTGTTACCTTCTTGTGCAGGAGCTATTTTAAAATGTGAAACTTTTTAATGGCATATTGCACTAACTATATTGCAAGCTGCAATGTCACATTTGCAAATAATTCCTTAATATCTTTGTTCCACTTTTTTTTTTTCATTTCATAAACAGGAGTTGGGTACGGTTCTGACAGAAGGAGAGGTCGACAGATTTATTCCCGATACCAAACCCTGGAGCTTGAAAAGGAGTTCCACTTCAACCGCTACTTGACCAGACGCAGACGGATAGAGATTGCGAATGCTCTTTGTTTAACAGAGCGCCAGATTAAAATTTGGTTCCAGAACCGCCGCATGAAGTGGAAGAAAGAGACCAACCTGACTTCGACTGTAACTGGGACAGACTCGACGGGTGCTGCCCAGGGAGAAGAAAAACAGAGCAATCAGGAGGAGACAGAAGAAGTTAAAAACAAAGACTAGATTTTCCCCCTTAAATTTATAAACGCCTGTTTAACTGCAACGTAACTACCTATAAACTCTCAGAAATGCAATTATAACTGCATGGACTGTGTATTCTGCTATACCTTTACACTCATTTCCTGACCATTATCACACAAATATGTGCAGAGAGAGAGAGAGAGAGAGAGAGAGAGGTGATATGCAGAATTATGCTATTCACTCTTTGTGTGTTAAGAATCTGTTTTGCCTCTTTTTAGGCAGTTTAGATGCAATATCACAGACGCTGTTGTTTGGCAACCAGTGTTAATATTATAGCGTTCAGTAGGCTTGTAAATAGTTACTCTGTAAACTAATTGGGTCAATGGGCTTTCTCATTGATTTTGCAAACGCAGTATTCCAAATGTGAAGGAAATTTAGTCTATGCACATGACTTATTTTGTTCACGTTCATTTCGCACCAACACTGGTGGGATGAACCATGCTACCTACTTTCTTAAAATCCACGTTCTTGGATTTTAATCACTTCATCCTGTCAGTGCGTGGATGTACAAAACGCCGGTGTACTGCCTAAATATTTACTGTTCAGCTAACTTCATACCAGTTCAACATACATGTATTGTCATGATTATAAAGTTGTCTTAAAGTGAATAAAAACTGCTATGAAAATGGAGACATTCATTGTTTTGCATTTACATGTCTAATATTTTGTCAAAAAATGTGTATTATTTAATAAACCGTTTTAAAGACAAACCTGTTTTGCTGGAGTCTTTTGTTTTCGTACGAGCGTGTTGGTTGAGACAAGAAAAACATGTTGTCATCCAAAAACCAATAACTTGGAGGTGGTTCTGAAGATTCAAAGCTAATTTAATTATTTTCATCGACAATCTCATTGGCATCGCAGCAGAATTAATACGATAAGGCGCCTGGACACACAATAAAATGAAACCATTTTCTCGAACCAGAAGGTAATTCTAGTAGAATGGATTTCTCTCCCAGTAGCTATACGGATAACTGAAATCGGAAACACAGTACTGCAAAATTTTATTTGTCTTTGTAGCGTTGTTAAGTTTTGTATGAATCGACAGATTACTTCAGGCAATCCATTAATTACGTCTATTGTAAAATCACCACAAAGCACCACAAGTGATTTTTATTCTAACATTCTTCCAGTGTAATATCATGCGTAATGGTAACAACGAGCTTTGCTCAAAATTAACACGTTTATATTCGGGTTAACCAGTCGTTTACAGTAGGTTTAACCAACCTTTCAAGATCTCAGTACTTCAGAACATCAACATTTGTCTTTCTTAACTGTTGTAAAAGATGTTATATGTGAAGTGAGAGCAAGAAGTACATATAACAGCATTTCACTGTAACGTGACATAACGACAATAGGACTGGTGTGCTCGTCTCAGCTTTGCCAAATATCAGACACCAGATGACGCTCTTGTCTAACTGTCTCGCGTCTTTTCGCCCAAACGCTTAGATGGTCTCCATACCACAAAGTTATCGGACACGTTTCCCTTATTCATCAATAATCTCGGGGGATCAAGCCAATTTATGACTGGCCAACAGTTGCACGTGATTCTATTTAAGCATCCCATATTTGGGCATTACACGTTGCATCGTGAAAAAAGCAAGCGATATTCCGCCACCTATAAATCCTGCCCTTTTTAGGGCAAAGCCCCTTTAACTTCCAAGGGAGACAAATCAAAAACAATAAACAAGATTGGCAACAACAAACTATCTATGTATGTTGTGCGTTCATTTCGGTTCTGGTGTGACTACGTGTTTCTAGTTGATTCCTTTCTTGTATGGTACTTAGTATCGAAGTAGAATGAGCTCGTACGTGGAAAACTCTTTTTGTAACCAAACGCACGATGCACCCTCCTTTAGCATGCGTACTTTTGGTAACTATGGGGCTGTCTCAGAGTTTCAGCAGTCCACTTATGCGTACGGAGGGCTCGATCTCACTGGAGCATTAGCTTCTCAAGTCGCTTCCGATTCCCCGAAACGGGAGGCGATGAATAAGCACAACAGTGCCAGGATCAACGCGCCACCACATCGCCAGGCTTGCGCAGCAATGGGTTCCCCAAGTCGTGTCAGTTCACGCGGGTACAACCTGCTCAGTCAAGGACTGTTGAGCCAAAAAGCAGAGATGATTATGGAAGTTACGGAAAAACCCAGCGGCAAAAGCCAGCCCGGTGATCTGGAGATCACGCCAACGATCAAACAACAAACTAACTCGAGTGAGCGCCAGACCCAATCGCAACCGCAGATATACCCGTGGATGACCAAGCTACACATTAGCCACGGTAAAGTTGCATCTAATGTATTTTTTACGACAATAGCAAAGCTGCGCATTTCATATTTTCATCATTCCATCCCATGCCAGTCTGGTCCCTCCATACTTTCTTTCTTGAGTTTTATAGGCCAAAAACAGGAAATAATAAAACTCACGGTCGTAAATTTTTATAACAAAGGCACCTATTGCTCGTAAACCTGTCCCGTTACTGTGATCTGCGGCCAAATTTACTGCTATATAATTGGATAAGAGAATCAAAACCAGAAAACGACATAGTTAGGTTAATATTCGTATAGCCTTTTTTCTACAAATATATTTTCCACATTATTAGTGTGAAAACGAAAAAGAATACTTCATTTACGAAAATTAAGGTAGATCGTATATGTTCGATAACTTGGATCAATTTATTGCATAGCCTATATTCTAGTGTTTTACTCGGCACAATTCCTTTCTAAGTAGCCTACCAACCTGCAGCTCTTGCGCGCTGTTGTCACTGCTGGATGTTTTAGTCCATGCATATACTGAAGTCACTTCAGCTAGAGGTTCTATCAAACGTTATTTATTATTTTTAAATATAACGCCAAAATAATGCAATTTGTAATAGTTGTCAGTCGAGTCCTGCTTCCAATTCCATTCCCTCTCCAATCGTATTAAGTGCTTTAAACATTTGCAACCACATAAAGAATCATCAGCTTCATTGACTCCAGTGTTTATATATTATATTTTCTTCATTTCATCCATCTTACTTTAGGATTATGTAGCAATACACCCCAGCATGCCATTAATGTGGGCCTAAATATAACTGTGGAAAAAACATCGCTATAATGCTTGACCTTTCCGTGGATATAACCAATATCTTTCTACCCAGACTCTGACGGTAAAAGGTCACGAACCAGTTACACCCGCTACCAGACTCTGGAGTTGGAGAAAGAGTTCCATTTCAACCGATACCTCACACGTCGCAGGCGAATCGAGATTGCCAATAACCTCTGCCTGAACGAGAGACAAATTAAAATTTGGTTCCAGAACCGTCGCATGAAGTGGAAGAAGGACTCAAAGCTGAAAGTTAAAGGTGCACTATAATGATAAGGTGGTGTAGCAAATATACCTGCAAACAAGATGCAAACAATAGTTCATTAATATAAATGTTTCAAAGTCCATGCTGTTCAGAACTGGCAATTGCAGATTATAACTGATAGACTACAATCTTAATTTAATGTAAGTATGTAACGTTTGTCCTCACAACTTGTTCAGCTGACGACTTACTGACAAATGGGAGGAGCTTATTTGGGTCACACCCATCTAGAACTTAACAGCAGGTTAACATGTGAAGACGCAATTCTAATTATTTAAAGAGATATTTTATTGTATTTGACGTAATTCAGAATGATTTTGTTTGCCTTCTGTATTTTATGTTTATATGTCTGATGTCTGTTTATGGGATGTATCTGTGGTGATGAACTGCACGCAACAAAATGTCATATTACTCATTGTATGTTCCAGTAACACGTTAGATAGTCATGCTTTATGTACCTGTTGTGAGTCATTTCAATTTACTGATGAAAGAGAAGACTTGGAAAGTTTTTTGTTTTTTAATTAAAGTAGACTATGGGGCTCAAAGTTGTATTTGAATCAATGCGAGGCAATTCAGCAACAGAAAGTTTGCCCAATGTAATGCTAAATATTCAAGATTTCAATAATTGCACTTATATATAAATGTAGTTTCTTAATCTACATTTTATAAATGTTATATGTGCAATGCATAAAAAAATCAAATGTGGTTGGTGAGGCCGAATAATTGAAATAAACTTATTACCAGATAGAATCTTTCAATCGTTTTTCAGTCCGTTTTAGAGGGAAACATGTATTACTATTAACAACAACAACAACAACAACAACAACAACAACAATCTCAAAGGCCCTGTCCATTACTCAGTGGTCTGGTCTGGTTATAAGATGTTAGATCATAGGCTCCACTTACTGATATTGAGATAGGCAAGCTGTATTTCGGTACAATTAAAAAGCTAAAGAAATAATAATAATTAAAAAAAATGCTGTCCTTGTATCTGAATGTGCATGCAGGAGAATCATGTTACTCATGGACGAAATTATGAGGCACACAAGAATCTCCTCGGTCATATCCCTTGGGCCAATTATTTACAGTAGCCCTCAGAGTGAGGCATAAAATTTTATGACCCCAATAAAGTTTTACTGCGTTTCCTCGCACCTCTCAAACAGTGACAACTGTTTCCTTTTTTCAACAGACGATCGGAAGTTTGAACATTTGTGACTGCATCACTGACAGACATTGCACCTAGAGCTACATCATTTAGTCTAAAGAATGGATGTGAGTGGTTTTGGGCATACATCAAACAATAAACTACAAACTATTTTAGGTTTTTAATGATAGACCACTCAAATGGATGTGTAGCCTACACTGAGTGTATTAGATATAGGCCTAGTTATTGTTTATGTGTCATTTAGATGAATTCATATCGCATATGCGTCAGCTATATTTGAGAAAATAGATGAAATTTTTTTTGGAATGACTGCATAAATGTAAGTTTTCCCTCTGCAACATTTAGACCACCCTTTGCTAAATTTGATTCTCGAGTTTAAAGACCTTCAAAAACAAACTCTGAATATTTAACTTTTTTTTTTTTAATATCATACATAGAGGCTATTTTTTTCCCCTTCAGGCTTACTCACCTAAATTGGAGTTTCTCGGAATTTCCATGGCGCTGTGAGTTTCAACACTTGCCCTCTTGTCTATTACATACACTTTCGGTGCAACAGTGGCTACTAAGTTGCTTTTTTAAAGAAGGCCGTCTTTTTAGCTTTCTATCCACGTATTTTGAAGTTTTGAGGGTTATTTATGCCAATTGCCTTAAGCAGGACCTGCGAGTGGTTCATGGAGAACACGTGGGGTCATTAGAGTGGGTTTTATGGCCTGGAAGACCTGACAAACCCTCAATATATTTACATCATATATAATCTTAACTGTCCTCAA
The DNA here is from genome assembly GCA_027575975.1 of Cathorops multiradiatus. Lineage (NCBI taxonomy): Eukaryota > Metazoa > Chordata > Actinopteri > Siluriformes > Ariidae > Cathorops > Cathorops multiradiatus. Next base: position 20,905,786 of record JAPEKM010000005.1, read on the forward strand.
TCGCAGCTGTTGGCTGGTCGTGTCTTGGAAAGAGAGAGCGGCTTTAGGGCGGTCAGTGCGTCTTTCCTCGTGTCAGACTACGCGGTTCGGCAAAACTAGCTTCTCGTAAATGGATCCCTGGCGATCGCAGTAAGTTGATAATCTCGTTTTTTCCCGTTTCAAATTAAATACGTACTCTCCTTTGGAAGACTCCCGGGAATTATTCAGTGCCTGTAATCCAATAGTTCTTTTTGAGAAATTGATTCTGGAAGTGCTTAATGTGCTCTGTTCTTTCTTTTTTTTTTTGGTAAATTCTTTCATCGATTCTGGAAAGTTTAGATATAGAAATTATAGCTCCTTACACTGAAATCATTTGAAATCACGGATTTCTTGCGTTATTCTTTGGAAACTGCAAGTCTGACAGGTGCCGTATAGCTTATTATAGATATGTTGCCCATACTTTAAAGTTGTCTCAAGGTTTCCAATGCAGCATGGCTCAGAATCAGCCTAAAACAGCATATACTCATGTGTATGTGTGTGAAACGAGTAGGTTAAGTCATAATCTCAGTTTGTCTTGCCTGAAAGAAGTGGCATTGGGAGCTTGAATGTATTTTAAGGCATCTTGTATTGGGTTGCAGATGAGAGCCCAGAGCGCAGCACATAGATCTTTAGATGAGACATTATGGCGGGTCATGTGCAGGGCAGACCTGCAGTGTTGTGCAGTGGGGTCATGTACAGGGCAGTGTGAACAACAATGCCCTGCAACAAAAGTCAAAAGTCGCTTTCTGCTCTTCCAGTTGTCCTGTGTGTTTAACCAAGATGCATGAATTAGCGTTTTTATAAATTTAGCCTACAAATATGTCAGTAACGTTTCATACACTGGGTATGATCAAGCAAAAACATGCCCTCATACAGTACAAGGGTTTACCCTCGACATTCTGTTTGTTCGATTGAGAGACGAGGCCTTGCTGAGTTATTATAATCAGGACGTTTTAATATATCTTTGCATGCTAATGTAGACTCACATTGCTCTAGTGCTTCAAGAAATTAACTTAGAGAAGTGAATAATTTAAAATATTCATGGGTTTTTTTAAAGGACCATATTTGTTATCATATTCCTGCAATAACCCCATGAAAATATTAGTACTTTTTAATTTATTTCATACAGATTAGTTTATTTCGAGGTGGAAAAGAATAAAAGGTACAATGCAACAATCGAGGAACAGCTGTGGGATAATTTGAATAAAATAATAAAAAAAAAAAAACAGATTTGTCGCCATGATGAGGCAGCATGTGTCGAGTTTTTTTCCCCCCTTGTATGTTTGGTTTTGGTGTGTGTGTGTGTGTGTGTACATGTGCGTGCGTGCGTGTGTGTTTTGTATTAGCCAACATTATTTGCTGAAGAAAACATGTCTCAAACCTTTCTTGAAAATCTAATTCTAAATACTTTGCAGTGTTATATGATAGTGGAAGTGGTCAGAGTGAGCCTGGATGATGATTAATAAGCTGTGAACAAGGAACCTTTATGTAATAGTAGATAAGCTGTTCCTAGAAGGATATTAATATTGTCGGTCAATTTATAGCAAAGTACATGCAACAGTTCATATAAGGACTACTACTACTACTACTACTACTACTACTACTACTAATAATAATAATAGTTTCTGTGGTTCTGTCTTTTTGGGGTTCGACAGCAAGACCCTGACCAGGATAAAACAGTTACAGAAGATAAATTATTATTATTATTATTATTATTATTATTATTATTATTATTATTATTATTATTATTATTATTATTCACTACAGTGCATGTTTCATTTGCTGTTCAGTATTACTTGAATATGTAGAGAGACTGTAAAAAGGGAAACCCATTATGTCAATGCTTATGGTTGTAAATACCACTGAGTTGTAAATACCATGGCCTGTCAGAAGGAGTTCCTCAGGACAGTGAAATTGAAACGGGAATGCATTTTCTCATAGACAAGATGAAGGCTTGATTGCTGTTTTAAATATATGGCATCCGAAACCTGTTCAGTCAGAGAAGTTGTCAGAGTTTATTCAATATCGTGTTGTTTATTTTTAATTCAAGTGTAAGCTTCTAATTAGCCAACCAGCTTCCCTTCTGGCTATCAAACGAAGACATGTTTACACCCTTCAAAAGTACTGGAATACTTCAGAAATGTAAAGGCTGTTGTGTGCAGGTAGGCAGTAGCTTGACTGTTTATTTTATTCTGTAAAACAAGTGTGGTGATGTGTATTCTGTCATATGTTCAGTAGATCAAATGTCACAGCTGTCTTTTAGGATAAGAGAGGGAAAATTAGGCATCAGGTTGTTGATTTAAGTTAGTGAAGGTTATAGTTAATGTGCGAATGTCAGTCTTTGTATTCTGTATAAACTATTGTGTAAGTGTATTAACATAGGTCATTATACTGTGTTAGCCGTTAGGTTTTATCATCAGCTGTTTTTCTCAGCCGTGCACTGAAAATGAAAGTCAGAGTGAAGGTGAAAATGATGGAACACAACTACCTGAAGGTCACTGTGGCCTGCATTAGATTAATATTTGTATTATTATTACTGTAGTGGATGTTGTCCTGGCTCTTGAAATCATTGTTTGTTTCGAAATACATATAACTGTGACCTTTATGGGTGCTGCCCTGAGGGTGAGATAGGCAACATGGGGGCCATGTTTCACATGTCAACATAAAATTTGGTCTATACTAGGTTATGTTGACTAAAATAGTTGATGAGTTGATATAAAAGAGATTGGTGTTTCTTTATAGATATATTATTTATTCAGGCGTAAAAATCTCTACTTTAAACATTGGCTTAATAACTGTGTGTTCACTGCTTTAATGCATCTATTCTCTATATTGTTTAAATAGTAGCTAAGAGAGTATGCAAGTATAGTCAACCTGCATGTACATAATTTGCATACTTTATAGCCTTATATAATATAAGCATAATTTTTATCCAGATCACAATGGAAATACACTTTCTTTTGTTATCCATGTATCTTAATGTACACTATATTTATGTATTTTGTGCATTATTTTACTAAATAAAATCAATCAATCAATAGCCTTGATCTGATTATAGACAGATTTTTAAGCCGGGGGGGCGGGCACGACGACTGTAATGTCCATTTTAATGTCCAAGAAAAACCGAAACTTTTTTTTAAATGGCTTCAGTTTAATGCATTACTCTGATGCATTACAGTCCACCAAGCTATTCTATGTAGACTTATGATGAAAATACATGAATGCGTGAATAATGCTTACTTTGTTTTCAAAATAGCATTCAATTGTGTGATAATGCAACATATCATTAAACTCTTAATTTTAATTTTGGTGAAGTTGTTCAGGAATTTGGTAGAGACAAATCAAGAGGAGATGGTTGATGTGGTTTAAGCACCTTACAGGGATGACCCCTGGATGACTCCCATTAGAGTTGTAGTAGGAATGTACTACTGGATGGACATACTATGGAGTCTCCATCCAGGCCATACTGGAGAAACTATATGTTACAGTTGGCTTAGGAAAGGTATAGGGATCCTACAAGAGGAACTTGGAATTTGTGGCTGGGGACAATCTGAGCAGACTCTCTCAACATGTTGTGGAGGAACAGCAAATAATTGAATTAATTAATTTATACAAATGTTTCAGATATGAATGTATATTCATTTTCAAATGAACACTGCATTTTAGGTCCCACAATGTTGGCACGAATTTGCAACTGTGATTGTGTGGGATTGGTTGGCTATTCCATTAACATGACATGAGCAATTGACAATCAAATGAAAGTAGAGAAAATCTGTCCAGAGTCTTATGTGCCTTCAATGTTTTTCAGTTTCACTAGAAGATATGTAACTGAGCAATTAGATCTGGTGTCCCTTCCTTTCTTAGATCCTTTACATAGATCTTTTCACATGTGTATTGCAACACTGTGAATAGGATATAAAACATAAACGGCCATTAGGGGGTGCTGTTATATATGCTTCTGTTGGTTTTCTCTTGCATTCAGGGTCAGATTGCTGTCCCCCTTTTTTGCTTTTAAGAAGAAATAACCTTTAATGCACTATATTAGCGGCACACCCTTCAAGGAGAATGAAAAAAAAACATATAGGGTATTTTGATAGGGCATGCAAAGGAATGACAAGAAACAGGTTTACATGTCACATTTGCCTCTCAGAGTTACCCACATTCTATTCATGAGTAAGTTCCTGTTTTGACAGGAGGATACATGTTTTAACGAGTCACCTGTAAATCACACCGCACATTAATGTTTGGTAAATCCAATGGTAAGAAACACTTGATTTATTTCATGCGTTATGTGATTGTTTGTGATTAACGTTTTGGAGAATGATATTTGGCTCTCTGGAATAGTTTATGTCTCGGCAATACATCCATTTTAACTTTAGTGAATATTCTCCTAGTGTGGTATGACAAATATTTTTCACATAGTTACCAAACACTGAAATGTAAAATGAAAATAGGCCTACCATTCAATCCATAAAAGTGGACACTTTAAATTTTAAATTTAAGCTAATCAAATAGTTTGCCTTTGTAGAGACGATTTCAGTGTCTGCAAGTGGTTAAATATTTACCTGCTGTATTTGTATGTCTCTGTAGAGGTCTGTAGTGTATATATAAGGCATAGTCCAAAATTGAATGTGACACAGTAAAAAAAAAAAAAAAGGGGGGGGGGGGTCATGTATGTTATATATA
>JAPEKM010000005.1:26022040-26033107 GCA_027575975.1 Cathorops multiradiatus
CCCTCGATCACGCGCAACCACGGAAGACCAAGGCGTGACCAACCCTCGGTCAACCATCGACTGCGTACGACCTGCGGCGACCGAGCCACGCTCTGAGATCGCAGCTCGCTCTTCCGGGAAGATTTCTCAGTGAAATGAAGCCCTTAGTCACAAATAATCGAGTTTCTCTCCTAATGTAACTGGTGTTTAATGAATGTTGGTGTGATCGTATGGTACTCTTGGTGCTCCGTGCATGTCTGTTTATGTTCCTGTAAGGTGTGTGTTCATGTTTGTTCAGAACAAATGAAATGAATACTCTAACAAATTGGTTTGTTATGTTGTTCAACAAATTCAAATGGATTCAGTGTTATTTATTCATTTGTTTGTTTGTTTATTATATAGCTACAAGTGTTTTACTGGGAAATATGCCACTCTTATTTTTCATACGAACTCCAGGACATTGAGTAACATATTTCAATCATACGGGCCGGTGCTGGGTGGAATATCAGATAGAGAGTCAGGTTTATTTGTCATATGCATATTAGTACAAAGTACCACAGCAATGAAAACAGTGTGCCTTGGCGCTCTCGCCACACCCTTCAATTAAAAAACAAAACTATAAATAACATGAAAAACATCCAAATACAATAAACCTAGTAACTAAGCTCAGACCTCAGTCCTCCTTCCAGTTGAGCCTTCATTCATTCGCTGAATTACCCGGGGGTAAAAACTATCCCTGAAACAGGATGTGCGTGTTGGGATCCTCTGCAAACCCCGCCCTGATGGGACATGGGAGAAGAAACTGCATGCGGAATGACTAGAATCCCACATAATACTCAGTGCCTTCTTAGTACTGCGTCTCCAGTATATATTTTGGAGCGGTTCCAGTGGAGCCCCAATAATTCTACAGGCAGTTTTGACCACCCTTGCGAGAAGATTAAGATCATGTGACATTGCCCTGCCAAACCACACGACGATGCTGCCTGTCAATAAAGTCTCAGGAGTACAGCAATAAAAGCTCTGTAGGATGTTGAGGGACAGACCATATTTCTTGAGACACCTCAGAAAATCACGTCTCCGCTGCGCCTTCTTAATGACGCGGCTGACATGTGAGGACCGTAAGACGGAGTCTGAAATGTGGGTGCCTAAGAACTTAAAGGTGTTGCCAATTTCAACTGGAGGGTTGTTAATATAGACCGGTGTATGTGTGGGTTTGTTTCTTCTGAAATCTATAATGACCTCCTTAGTTTTCCCCACATTGAGGGACAGGTTATTTCTGTGGCACCGCATGATTAGGTTACTCACCTCATCCCTGTAGGCAGTTTCATTATTGCTGTCAATAAGTCCTACCACAGTAGTATCGTCTGCAAATTTCACAATCCTATTAGTGGGATGTTTTGCAATACAGTCATAAGTGTACAGACTATATAATAATGGACTAAGACAGAAGCCTTGAGGTGCTCCGGTATTTAGCACTATAGGGGCTGAGTATGTAGTGCCAACTCTGTCTGAGAACAGCCAGTTAGAAAATCCTGTATCCACCTGCAAATGGAGTTGCTGAGACCCAGATCTAAAAGCTTGTGTATTAGAAGAGAAGGTCTGATGGTATTGAAGGCACTACTATAATCAAAAAATAACATCCTGGCATACGTATCCCTGCCCTCTAGGTGTTGGAGCACAATATGTAAGGCAAACGATACAGCATCATCCACTGCTCTATTTGATCTATATGCAAATTGTAGTGAATCAGTGGAGACTGGTAAGCTGTTGTTGATGTGTGCCCTTCACAAGCTGTTCAAAACACTTCATAATCTCAGAAGTCAATGCAACAGGTCTAAAATCATTCATGCAGGTAACAGTTGTTTTCTTAGGCACAGGAATTATGATTAACTTTTTAAAACAATTCGGAACCACACAAAGAGAGAGTGACCGGTTAAAAATGTCAGTGAAAACAGAGGCAAGTTGGCTATAACATGTCCTCAAGACTTGTGGAGTAATACCATCAGGCCCCGCAGCCTTTCCTATTTTCACAGATTTAAAAACTTTACATGTGTCTGTGACTGAGACCTGATATGTTTGTCTGTTACACATCCCTGGTTGGAGATGGTGTATCAGTGTGTGTGTATGTGTATTCCCATTTATAGACATTTCGTCACGCAGAGGTATTTTGACATGAACATCCCCAGTTGGAGATGGTCTCAGAGCCAAAGACTCAGCAACGCATTCAAAGCGAACATAAAAATTGTTCAAGTCGTTGGAGAAGGAAACAGAAGTTATTGTGACGCCACTAGGTTTGGCCTTATAGCTGGTGACTGCTTGTAGGCCTTGCCAAACGTGCCTAGAGTCCCCTTCAGAACAGAATCACTCTATCTTGCCCCTGTGTTGTTTTTTAGCAGACTTGATTGCATGTCTAAGCTCATATCTCACATTCTTGTAACGAGCATCGTCTCCGGATTTAAAAGCTGCCATTCTCTCATGCAATTTCGTGCGCACGCTGCTATTTACCCATGGTTTTTCATTAGGGTAAACACGAAAAGCACAAGTGGGAATACAACTATCCACACAGAATTTAACATAGTGACTGCCTCAGTGTACTCATGCAGGGTAGCAGCATCACTAAAAACTGTCCAGTCAGTGGATTCAAAACAGCCTTGCAACTTTAACTCCCCTTCAGCAGTCCAACGCTGTACTGTCCTCACAGTGGGTTTCTCCCTCTTTATCTCCTGCTTGTACACAGGGAGCAGTAGAACAGATGAATGATCTGATTTCCCAAAATGAGGTCGGGGACAGATTTATAAGCAGATGGTTGAATAGCAGTGGTCAAGAATTCGGTTGCCTCTGGTGACACAGTTGATGAGTCGATAGTATTTCGGTAGCACTGCCTTTAGATTGCAGTGATTTGAAGTCACCGGCAACAATGGAGAAGTCTTGCGGGTGCAGCCTCTCATACCTGTTGACAGCGTCAGGGCTGCCTTAGCGTTGGCTTGGGGAGGGATGTATACTGCAGTGAGTAGAACTGATGGAAATTCCCATGGTGAATAAAAAGGCCAGTATTTGACGGTGAGATGTTCAAGGGCCGGCGAACAGGAGTGAGAGATCACTTCCGCGTCAGTACACCATGAGTTGTTCACTAAAAAGCACCCCCCCACACCTTTCGACTTGCCAGTCGTATCCCTGGCCTGGTCCAAACGAAATACGGAAAAGCTGTCTAAGTTTATGGCACTATCCAGGTAGTCCGATGGTAGCCACGTCTCCGTAAATCAGAACACACAGCAACTCCCCAGATCTCGCTGAACACTGACCCGGCAACGGAGCTCATCCATCTTGTTGCTGATGGATTGCATGTCTGCCAGCAACATGCTTGGTATTGGAGGCCACGTAGGGAGGCTCCGTAGCCTCACCAGCAGTTCCCCGTGTCTTCCTCTCTCCTGCCCGTATCGCCTTTGGTAGCCAGTGCGCCAGGTCTCTGAGGTCTTGGTAATATCCAAAGGTATCATAGATGATGTAGGCAATTTTGGAGCATTTTGTCTGATGTCCAATAAAGTCTGGCGATCATAAGTGATGGGCCTATAGGAGGACGTAGGCTGTATCAAACTCGTTAGGAAAATTAAAACTAACAGTAAGGGCGGCGTGTGAGAGGCTCGTAGCGTATTGCCATGCATCGTTGCCATCTTTAAATCATCTTGTGAATTGCTGATTTTCTTGGTCTTTTTCTTGGCTCTGCTTTGGTCCTTGGCTTCCGGGTGCCTCGCGCGAAGCGCTCCCGTTTCTTTCTCGTTGTCTGGTCTTTTGGGAAATGATGAGTACTAAATCCCATCAAAATTGGTGTTGCTGCACCCTCCTACGATACATCTGTTAACCATTTTAATAATTACGTGATAATGTTGAAGAATTTTGCAGAAAACCACCAGGTCGTTTTCTCATAAACAAACCAGTGCTGACGTAGGATTCAGAGGGGGGCGTCCCGCATGCGACGTCATGAAAATCAATGTTTCCCTGGAAATCCAAATGCCAAGTTTTTTCAGAGGCAAACCAATTCGCCTCAAATGGCTCGATTTCAACTGAATTTTTCTGGTATTGCGCAAGGTAAAAAAAAAATTGCGCAAAATGTGACAGATATTTGACCAAAGTTTAATATAAAATAGGAGAATTACATTGATCTTGCTCCTGAATTTACCCGTGATATGCACTTTAAGTCAACTTAAGCTTGCTTAAGTTAAGGCTTCCTCGGCCACAGAGTTCCACTGTAGGCTCTTGGGGCCCTTCTTCAACAGTGTGGTTAAGGGGGAGCTGCTAGAGAGCTGAAACCTCGAATAAACCAGCAATAAAAGTTCATGAAGCCTAGGAATCATTGGAGCTCCTTTACAGACTTGAGTGTAGGCCAGGACATGACGGCTGCTACCTTGGAGGAGTTTATGCACACTCCTTTAGCGTTAATGATATAGCCAAAGACAGAAATCTTGCTTAGATGAAACTCACACTTTTCAGTCTTTACATAGAGGTTGTTCTCTAACAGTCGCTTTAGAATGGTTCTGATGTGTTCCTGGTGAATCTGGACATCTGAACAGTAAATCAGGATATCGGCAATATAGGTGATGGCATATTTGCCCAGCATGTCCCATAGCACATCGTTGATGAAGCACTGGAACATGCTGGGTGCCGAAGAAAGGCCATACAGCATGACTCGGTACTCAAAGTGTCCAGTGGTCGTGCTTGAAGGTTGTCTTCCATTCATCACCCCTCCTTATTCAGACCAGGTTGTATGCACTTCGTAGATTGAGTTTTGAAAATATCTTAGTGGATCGAAGCTGTTCAAGAGCTGCTGGAACCAGGGGAAGAGGACAAGGATACTTTACGGTGACCTGATTTAAGCCTCTGTAGTCGATGCAAGGCCTCAGTCCACCTCCTCATTTCTTAACAAAAAAGAAACCAGCCTATGCAGATGACTAGGAAGGCCAGATGTATCCCTGTTTGAGAGCCTCCTGAATATATTCCTCCATGGCTGCCTGTTCCTTTTGTTACAAGGGATAAATACAACCACGTGGAGGAGACATACCTGGCAGTAAGTCGATTGAGCAATTGTACGACCTGTGAGGAGGTAACCCGCAGGCCTTCCCCTTGCTGAAGACTTCTGCAAGGTCTAAGTAACAATCTGGAATATTGTCTATGGAGTCGGATTGGGGGCTCTCTATGGAGGTAGAAGCTACTCTGGTCTGAGGGAGAGAGAAGCAGTTCTGGAAGCATGTGGGTGACCATTCAAGTTGGTGTCCACTTTATTATTGCCCTAACAGTAGAAATGGGCATTTTCAGGTGAGTACCTTTTGTAAATAACCATTCTCTGACTTATGAAGGTCAACATACTTCTCCCTCATTTAGTTTGTGTTCTCATATCTTTCCCACATTGATGAATGACTAAGGGAATTTGGCCTCTCTGTCACCTCATACAGTATTTGTACCCCAGTGAGTCAGGAAGTCATGGATTACAGCTTGAAATTTCCAATACACTCCAATCAACTCAAAAATGTACAATGTAAATGGGAAACATGCTTCAGTTACATTGTGCTCACTATAATTTTGGCACATGTGCTTTTGCTGAAAAATATTTTTTGATGTGGGACTTTTTTTCTGAATAAATTATTTCACTTAAAGGTTGGGTTTTCTCTTTTTTTCAGTGGGAGATGAAGCTACTTCACCAAAAGGTGGATTTTTTTCTAACCCTTTTTACTAATCTTTACAAAGGGTGTCAATCATCAGGGGCACTGTAAAAGAAGGGGATAAAAAAGAGCTATGAAATAAATGTGGCATTAGGAAATAAAAGTGTCCTGAAATACATAAAAGTAGTTTTTAGAAAAAATTTCCTTTTGAAATAAAAGCCTATTTATGATTCATGATATAAATTATTCATTTTTGTTTATATTTACAAATATTTATATATTTATTGTCTTATTTATTTCAGGATTTATTTCATCTCATCTCATTATCTCTAGCCACTTTATCCTGTTCTACAGGGTCACAGGCAAGCTGGCGCCTATCCCAGCTGACTGTGGGTGAAAGGCTTTATTCATTTTATCTGCATATTTATTGTGTTTGTTTATTTATTAATTAATTATTGACTTAAATAATATTCCATAAGAAGTCGGGCGGCATGATGGTACAGTGGTTAGCACTGTTGCTTCACAGCAAGAAGATTCCAGGTTCGAACCTCACAGCTGACAGGGGCCTTTCTGTGTGGAGTTTGTATGTTCTTCCCGTGTCTGTGTGGGTTTCCTTTGGGTGCTCTGGTTTCCCCCACCATTCAAAGACATGCAGTTAAGTTACCTGGCTACTCTAAATTGTCCATGGGTGTGAATGGTTGAGAAGAGAAAACCTCTATAATAATACAGTAGAAGGTAATGGGAAACCACTCCTGTAATTCTTCCCTAATCACTTTGATGCCTGGTAAAAGCAGTGATATGCCCAAGAGAGTTTAGAAGTCATTCACCACAGATTAAATTTGCTGATTCTCCAAAAAACACCTTGCTGATGGAAATAAATCTTTGGAGTTTCCCTTTATTTATTTAAAGTATTAAAGAGTAACCAAAAATTTAAATGGAACAGATATAAACTAAAATTTGTTTCTCTTTTTTGTTTTTGCTCATTTAAAATTGTACACCATGTGTTTAACATTTTTATGGGTATTCCATCTACCCAAAACGATGGTACAAGGATACTTTTTTTTTCTGACCCAAACCATTAGCTAGAAGAGATTAGGAAGGTTTTACTCCAACCTTGTCAATACTAATTAAGATCAAATGTGCAGGGTAATTAGGCACCCTAGTTCTCCCAATAAGCCAATTTGAGCTAAGCTAAAACTTATCCTACACATCTGGTTTATGTGAAAAAGTCACATAAAACATGAAGCAAACAGAAATTTAATTATATTTGAATTATGTGGGCATGGGAATTAGAAATTATGTTCAGTGTGATGAAACACTCATAACAGTCTTGTTATAAAATTATTATATAAATTACACTGCCAGCACAGATTAAAATTACTGAAAACTCCTTTCACTAAAGGCTGGTATGGTACCTTAAAAGTTAAATTAATAATTCAGGTATGTGCCACTAACTGAATAAATCAGTGCCCATAGGGCCAACAGGTAACTTACCCTACAATCTCCTTTTTTAAATTGCTCTTCGCTTATCAGATTAGTGAACTATTGTATGAGGCATAACTTAAAACAAAATCTTTTAACAAAACTCTCACTATAAACCAGCACGTTGTACAAACACAGTAAAAACTGCTGATGTGTCTTTATACTATTTACATCAAACATTTAGACCATAAAACCATAAATATAAAAGTATTGAATGAATGAATGAATGAATGAATGAATGACAAGTCTAACAAATCCACTGCTTCACCTGGAAAAAGTGCTGAGTTACATAGTATTTGCCCTGTTACACATAAAGTCATCTTGGAGAACACTCTTCAACATTTAATCAGTGTAGAGTCCTGGCTAAAGCTTCATGGCATGATGTTTAGACTTCATCTATACTTCAGCAGTCCTACTTTCTGTCAGGAAAAGTAGCTTAGACTTTTGTAAGCTAATATATTAATTGGAATCTTCTCCCCCCCCCCATAACACATGCCCCCACGGACTTCATCCAGGCACAGGTACCAATCATGACCCTGTTTGTAGGTTAGTCTGACTCCGCCTAGGCATCATCATGTTGCATATAAAAGCACATAGAGAACAACTAGAAATCCACAGGTGCCCTTCAGAGATAGCTGATTGAAAAACAAACAAACATAGTTAGAATAAGTAAGCTGCAATAATTGCAGAAAGGGTATAGGGATAACTAATCAAGCAAGTCAGGGCATCACTAAAAATATTCAAATTCTCACAATGGCAGAGCAGTGGGGAGAAGCTATTTTTGCAGCCAGGCGGCGAGGTGATGAAACAACACGGGAAGCAGCCTTTGTATACACCAACAGCAATAACACCAGAGGTGAGAGAGCTATCTAAAAGGAAAAAAGCAGTTTGATATTTTCCAGCTTCAGGCCCTCCAATACATAACGTTCTGTTTACTTGCTCTAATATGCTTCAGTGAATTTGCCAGAAGCTTTCTCTTTGTTTTTTTTTTAGGTCCATTTGAGGGTCCCAATTATCATATTGCCCCAAGATGGGTCTACCATCTTGCAACATTTTGGATGTTTATTGTGGTTGTTGCCTCGACCTTCACAAATGGCCTGGTATTGGTAGCTACAGCTAAATTCAAGAAGCTTCGTCACCCTCTGAACTGGATCTTGGTCAACCTTGCAATAGCCGATATTTTAGAGACACTGTTGGCCAGCAGTATTAGTGTATGTAACCAAATATTTGGCTACTTCATCCTTGGACACCCAATGTGCATTTTTGAGGGTTTCACTGTTGCTTGCTGTGGTAAGCAGTCTTGATTAAAAATGTAAGCACTTAGCAAGATGTTAGTACCAAAGTGAAATATCTGCAATTAATATGGGTCACTTTTTTAAGTTTTCTAATTTAAAACCTCTTAATAATATAATTAATTCCTCAGGTATTGCTGGTTTGTGGTCTCTGACTTTCATATCATTTGAGAGATGGATAGTAGTGTGCAAACCTTTCGGAAATATAAAATTTGATGGCAAATGGGCAGCTGGTGGCATTATTTTTACTTGGGTCTGGTCTGCATTTTGGACCATACTTCCCGTCTTTGGATGGAGCAGGTAAGTTAATTGTAATGTACCTTAAGCGTTGAGCTTAACTAATTATAGACAGCAAACTAATGTAAACTAGAAAGCATGATTGCTACAATTTTCTTGTCCTGCAGGTATTGGCCTCATGGCCTGAAGACCTCTTGTGGACCAGATGTATTTAGTGGAAATGAAGACCCTGGGGTCAGGTCTTACATGGTTGCACTGATGATCTCCTGCTGTATTATACCCTTGAGCGTTATCATTCTCTGCTACCTTGCTGTGTGGATGGCCATCCGTTCTGTAAGAAATCCTATTTTAGAATACAATGTAAGTTATTTTTTTCTCATAAGAGCCCAGTCATTCTTGGCATATCTATCTCAACCAGGTTGCAGCACAACAGAAGGAATCTGAATCAACACAAAAGGCTGAAAAGGAAGTCACCAGAATGATTTTTGTCATGATTGCTGCTTATTGTTTCTGCTGGGGACCATACACTTTTTTTGTCTGCTTTGGAACTGCTTACCCTGGTTATGCCTTTCACCCACTGGCAGCAGCCATGCCTGCCTACTTTGCAAAGAGTGCTACCATCTACAACCCCATTATCTATGTCTTTATGAACCGACAGGTAACAAATGAACAGTCATTTTATCAAATGTCTCTCCTTTTCATTTTCCTCTGGAGTTTTATGTTATATTCATCTATGTTTTAATTCATGCAAATTTTTAACAAATATGTTCTCTTGCCTTGTAGTTTCGTTCATGCATCATGCAACTCTTTGGAAAGAAGGTTGATGATGGCTCTGAAGTATCTTCTACCTCCAAAACAGAAGTCTCCTCTGTGGCACCTGCATAAATACCTTCTGACTTGTGGCAAATGAAAAATATTTCAGAACATTGATCATCTTGATTTCTTCACTTTTTGGTACCCTGTAATACTCAACATTCTCTAACATCTAAAAATATGGAATCAAACTCCATATTGTGTCGGCTTTAATGTATTTTGTAAGAAGCCCAGGAATTTTGGTTTCAGTGAAAAAGTGAACTACACTGAAGTTAATCCATCAAGACATCTGTCAAGATTTATTTTTACAATATAATATTATGCATGTGGTTGAAGCTAGCTCCATGACCATTTGTCAATGCAAACATACTTTAAAAACCATGTTACCGAATATAAAAATGTTTTGTTCATGGATTTGTGTAATTGCTGTCACAAAAAGTTTTATAATTTAGCTAGGTTTGCAAATTACCAAAAACAAACAAACAAATTAGAGAATATACACTTTTTATGTAAATCTGTTTTATGTTCAAATAAATATGCAGCATATGGCTATACTAAGGTGGTCTGTCAATCTTAAGTCAATTTCAAAATTATTAGCACCCTGTTAAAGATTTTAAAGAAACGTTAAAAAAGGCTATCAAGCCCCAGGCCTCCTGCCCAACTTCACTGCCTCTTTTTTCAGTTGTTCCGGCAGAGGCATCTAGATTATAATGTAAAATTTCCAGGTTCATGGTGTCCATAATAACATGTATCCTAAAAAGGGTTCTGAAGACCTTTGGAGAAAAAAACAGATCTAAAACATCACATAACCTCCACCTTAATAGTGGGCTTATGATCTTTTCTGTATAACCAAGGGACCAAAGGGATTTGGTCTCTGTCTCATCTCATTTTTATACCCTGCTGAAACAGGAAGTCATTAATGAATAAATTTCTGAGCTCCTAAACACTCATGTGAAAGTTAAATATAAATGGGAATATACTTCAGTTACATTTTATTCATATGAAGTTTGAGGAATGTCAATAATCGTAATACATAGTTTTGTTTAAAATATTTTAATAAGGATTTATTTTCTCAGAATAAATGAGCTATTGCTAGAGGTTAGAGTTCTCTCATTTCTTCAGTTTGAGATTAAAACCTGGTTAGGCAAGAAATGGTATTTTATTGATACTGTGCACCCTGTACAGTTGTGGAGTGTAATTCATTTTTACACCATTGTTGTAAATACAAATCTTGCTTTGATCCCCCACATGGACAGCTGTACATAACATGAAATTTAGAAGACAACAGCAACGTGAGGGTGAAACAGGATGGAATTACAGGTTTCTGTAAAAATCTTGTCAGATGTAATGCAGGCCTAGAAATTCATATATTTTTTCACCAGCCAGCCGGACTAGTTACCTCCCAAAGTAACGAGCCAAACAGGAAATAAACTAGCCAAAATTTGTTCATGTATGTATTTCTGTCAAAAATAATGCAAAAGAGAGTAGTTACCATTGTTCATGACTAATATGCATTTATTTCAAGACCCGAGGATTTTGATACTGTTGTTAAATACATAAATGAGAACAACACAGAGCACCATAATATAATATCAACAAATAATAATATA
>JAPEKM010000005.1:27801716-27812225 GCA_027575975.1 Cathorops multiradiatus
AAATTTTATATGTTGAAAATCTAAAAATGCCAATTTAGTTGTCATTTGAGCATATAACTGAAACAAATTGTCTGAAACGGAATTGAAATGGAATTAGCCATTCTCTGAAACGTAATTTAATGTTTTTTGAAACGGAAAATAGGAGGCTCAAATGATGATACTTTAATATCAGCTAATTGCATCAGATAACTAATATATCAGGAGTGATGCAGTTAGAGATGTATGAATATTGTAAAGCTGAAAGCTATACTGCCTTTCAGATTTTTCAAGTTTAGGTCATAAAAAGAATTTTTCCGACACCCAATTATTTTTGGTTAGTGGACCAAAAGCTACTGAATTCAAATCACAGACTTCCAATCTTATGGGGTTTTTTAATAGAACAATTAATGAACTTAATGCCATGTGGCCCTAAATTATCCGCTATTTTTTCCTGCTTTACCATGACCCAATACAAGATACTATGTCATGCATCACATGGTGGGCTTTCCCTGTTCGCACAAGGCATTGTGGGATACAAATTTGAAACGGGAGAGAAAAATGGAGGACGTGAGTGTGTGAATGAAACGTGAAAGACCGACTACAGTAATGGAAAGCGATAAGGAAAGGAAACGCAGGACCAAACTAATCCAGTAAACATTGGCGGTCAGCGAGCACCTCAGTGTGATCAGCTGTTTGTTTAGGGACAGAATGGTGGAACTGTCAGTGCATGGTCAAAGGTAAACCTGCACATGTGCACGCACACACACACACGGACTTCCCCTTTCTGCTTGACTGCGCGAAGCGAGCGGTTTCATGCACATTATTTGCTTTAATCCCCTCAAAGTAAATAGCTTCCCTGCTACAGAATGGCCTGATATTTTGTGAGATATTACAGAAATAAATATATATCACAATGAGAAAATTTCAGAGGGAACTAAATTTCACCGATTTTATGAAATTGAAAGGCCATCTAGCTTGAACATTGGGATTATACATGATAAACGATGTCTTGTGTAAACTGAACAGTGAAACAATGCAACATGTTGAAGAAATTATTGATTCATTTGTTGAATTAATGGTGAAGACTGAGCTCCTCCTCACCCACAGCATGTTTAACATCATCATTTACCTCAGAGGAGAGGAATAAAGTACTGTGAATGGACACACACACACTCACACACACACACACCTGATCTACAGAGGTGTGTTTCAGGCCCACGGTTTGTAGGAGAACCTTATCAATACTAGATGCAGGAGTTTACTCTACCTCGCTTTGTGACGATGGTTTCTGTAGTTAGTGTGAGAACACGCTGTGTTCCAGATGAAAACTCAACCCTCAGCGTGCCTTCTAAACACAGACTGTTCAGTGTCTAAACCACGGAGAGTTCCTTTAGCTGATCTCGCACCAGTCTTGTTACACGCTCATAATGTGACACTTATCACAACATTTACACTTATATCATCGTGTAGCTCTTTAGTCTGGAAAAGAAATCGGAATAGTAGTAATCCTTATGCACAAATAAAAGTAGATAAGCCATTTTGTATTATTTGTTTATTAAACAGCAACATGTCAAACGTTTCATCTGTTCAGAATTACAGCGCCTTGCAAAAGCATTCGTCCCCCTTGGTGTTTGTCCTGTTTTGTCGCATTACAAGCTGGAATGAAAGTGGATTTTTGGAGGGTTAGCACCATTTGATTTACACAACATGCCTACCGCTTTAAAGGTGAAAATTGTTTTATTGTGACACAAACAATAATTAAGATGAAAAAGCAGAAATATGGAGTGTGCATAAGTACCCCCCCAAGTCAATACTTTATAGAGCCACCTTTTGCTACAATTACAGCTGCAAGTCTCTTGGGGTATGTCTCTATTAGCTTAGCAACTCCTTCATTAGCAACTCCTTCAAGTTAGATGGGTTGCGTTGGTGTACAGCGATCTTCAAGTTATGCCACAGATTCTCAATTGCTTTGATTAGACCATTCCAAGACATTTAAATGTTTCCCTTTAAACCACTCCAGTGTCGCTTTAGCAGTATGTTTAGAGTCATTGTCCTGCTGGAATGTGAACCTTGGTCCCAGTCTCAAACCTCTGGCTGACTCAAACAGGTTTTCCTCCAGAATTGACCTGTATTTAGTGTCATCCATCTTTCCTTCAGTCCTGACCAGCTTTCCTGTCCCTGTAGAGGAAAAATATCCCCACAGAATGATGCTGCCACCACCATGCTTCATTGCAGGAATGGCATTCTCAGGATGTTGGGTTTGTGCCACATCCTTTGCTGGATGGAAACCAGTCTTTCAACTCGCTCTTTAGCCCTAAAGGGAAACGTTATCGGGAAACCTATCCCTGTACAATTTAACTAGATTAAATAAATATTCAACATTCATAAAAACATGCTTGTTTTGCATTTGACTTATTTCCCACACTCTGATGTTTATCCTGAATAACTGCCAACTCCTTGGTTAATTTTTTTTAACCAACACCCCCCCCCCACAAAAAAACGTCTTTTTCAGCAGCTTCCCGTTACACAGACATGTTCATTTCCCCGAAGCCCATTACTCCATCACTGTACACTCTCTGATGATGCAATCTGCACTGTGGAGTTCAGTAATAGCTGAGTGAACACGCTGCACAATACGTCACACTGCCTGGACAAAGGTTTCTGAAATCGACAGAGCTGAACTTAGACAAAAAAAATTGAGTTTTGAGCAAAATTATTCCCCCCCAGTAATATATTTTAATCATGCTGTGTTAAAAGACAGTAGTAAAAATCAGTGTGTATAAAGGTTTAACAACCTCATGACCTGGTGAGTTTTAGGGAAATTTACACACTATCGCCAAATCAGAATTCATTAATTGTGTAATCAGATTGCATCTGTCAAAGTCCCTGATCTTCTCCTCCACCACACGATCATCATCAAAACAAAGAACACACACTGTACACAAGCTAGAGATTGAAAATGTTGAAATGAGCGAATGAATAAACAGGAGAAGTGAATGAGTTTCTCACTGATGTTCGTGTGAATGTAGAGCAGAGTGAAGAGATGACGATGAGGCACGTGTTTAACACAATGTGTGTAATGCTATAAGACTGAACTCCTCCCAAGTTAAAATGCTAAAACATTACAGATTGAGAAATGTTCAAGTATAATATTTTGGTCTCATTTGTTTAACTGGGTTCTCTTTATCTACTTTTAGGACTTGGGTGAAAATCTGATGTTGTTTTAGGTCATATTTATGTAGATATATAGAAAATTCTAAAGGGTTCACAAACTTTCAAGCACCACTGGAAATTGTTGATATGATTTTATCTGAACACTTAAACACCGTTGTGTTTCTCTTTCTGCAGTTTTTACTGTTCAGCTCACATTCATGTTACTGAATTTTTTCTTGTCTACCAGGTAACACATTTGCACAGATATACACAACACAGATTCCTTATCACTGATAGATACACACACAGACGCATTTGGTATTTTGTCTCTTTACAGGAAGTCTTCAGGCTTCACAGCAACAGATTCTGTAGCAATACTGTTTTGCTCTACGCACAAATCCCTCACACTGGGTGAGTTACAGTTTAAGTTAAACGTACGGTTCATTTAAAATTCAGGCCTTACTCATTGCCGAGGCTCCTTATTTGCCAAGTGCAGATAACTTGCTGATTTAAACCTCTCTCCTAACTTTGAAACATGCCAAAGTATAGTCAGACTATACTGTGGTTGTGTATTTGATCATTATGCTCTGCACAGTTGATGGTAACAATATGGCCACCACAAGATACTATCAACAAAAAACCCTTTCTATAACGTGAGTGCAGTGTATAAAATAAGTCAGTGTTTGTGGGTCAGTCCTGTGGCTGTGTCCTTTGTGAGCACTAAAATACCTCACAAGGACAGGACAAAGTCAGTGTTTCAGTTTTTTTTAATGATTAAGGCATTAATTAGGTACAGGAACTGTTCTGTTAATGAAAGGGGTGTGTGTGTGTGTGTGTGTGTGTGTGTGTGTGTGTGTGTGTGTAGGTATCCCCATGCTGAAGATTGTATTTGCAGGCTTTGAGCATCTCTCACTTATCTCAGTGCCTCTGCTCATCTATCATCCGGCTCAGATCCTCTTGGGCAGCATCCTGGTGCCAACTATCAAAGCCTGGATGAATACGAGTCAGAAGGTAGTGAACACGCGCACACACAAACACGAAAACTTCAGGGACATTTAAGACAAAAAAAAAATAATGAGTGGACATACTTTTGACTAAACACTAAAACACACTACAGGTCCTGTGTTTTCCACACTATAGGGCTGATTTCACACTTTTTACAGGAAAAAAAAACAATGGCCTGATTGCATTTTTGCTGATACAAGATAAAAAGTTCATATGCCACACTCTGTAACCATAACAACACTCTTACTGGTCCTAGTTACAACCCTGATTTCAAAATTGTTGGGACACTGTGTCCCAACTATTAACTAAAATCTAAATGATTTAACTACACTATTTAAAATCTAAATGATGTAAACTAAATCTAATGATTTTGAAAATAATTTTCAACCTATATTCAGTTGAATACAATACAAAGACAAGATATTCAATGTTCATACTTATAAATTTGTTGTTTTTTGTAAATATTCACTCATTCTGTATTTAATGCCTACAACCTGTTTCAAAAAAGTTGGGACAGGGCATGTTTACCACAGTGTTGTACATCTTTTTCTTTTAAAACATACAGTAAGTGTTTTGGAACTGAGGACACCAATTGTTGAAGTTTTGAACCTGAAATTCATTTCCGTTCTTGCTTGATGTACAACTTAAGTTGCTGAAGGTCTCCATTGTCATTTTTTTGTATTTCATGATGCACCACACATTTTCAATGGGAGGCAAGCAGGCCAGTTTAGCACTTGCACTCTTTTACTACAAAGCCACACTGTTAGCACATGCAGAATGTGGCTTACCATTGTCTTGCTGGAATAGGCAGGGAAGTCCCTGAAAAAGATGTTGTCTGGACGGTAGCATGTGTTGCACTAAAACCTGTATGTTCCTTTCAGCATTAATGGTACCTTCACAGATGTGCAAGTTACCCCTGCTTTGGGCACTAACCCACCCCCATACCATCACAGATGCTGTTTTTTGAACTTTGTGCTGGTAACAATCTGGATGGTCCTTTTCCTCTTTAGCCCCGAGGACACAACATCCATGATTTCCAAAAACAATTCAAAATGTGGATTTGTCAGACCATGGCACAATTTTCCACTTCGTGTCAATCCATCTCAGATAAACTCAGGTGGTATTTTTGAATGTTGCTGATATATGGCTTTTGCTTTGCACTGTAGATGCAGCAAGGAGCCCATGTAGTAATATTCTTTATACGGTCATGTTAGTGATTTAATGCAGTGCTGCTTGAAAGATCAAAGGTGACGAGCGTTCAGTGCTGGCTTTCAGCCTCGCCTCTTATGTGCAGAGATTTCTCTGGATTCTCTGAATCTTTTGGTGATGAGATGGTTATTGATGGTGGAATCCCTAAATTCCCTGCAATTGTACATTGAGAAATGTTGTTCTTAAACTGTTTGACTTTTTGCCCATGCAGTTTTTCATGAAGTGGTGAAACTTGCCCCATCCTTACTTGTGAGCGACTGAGCCTTTCTGATTACCAGTTAATCTGTTTTCCTGTAGAATGATCCAAACAGGTGTTTTTTCTTTCTTTTTAGAACATTCCACAACTTTCCCAGTCTTTTGTTGCCCCGTCCCAATTTTTTTTGCAAGCATCACATTCAGAATGTGTAAATTTACAAAAGAAAAGAAAGTTGATCAGTTTGAACATTAAATATTGTAGTTTTTAAAAATAGTGTCTTTATATTGATTTCAATTGAATATGGGCAAATAGGAACACAGATTGATGGAACTCCTATTCACAAACTTTGCATTTTGTCTTCCATGTTGCTTTTTTTTTCCCCTCTCTCTCTTGTTCCACAGCCCACATCCTTATTAGCCTGGAGGTTAAACGCACTTAATGTTTCTCAGCACTTTTCTATTAAAAAAAAAAAATCAATGACCAAAAAAAACGGAAAAGAGAGCTTTTGCTTTCTAGCACTTCCAGTGACTTCATGCTAATAGGTTAAACATTCCATCTTCCCACTCCAATATACAAATGAGATGATGTTTTTGATTTGAAGGTTTTTATTTTTTTGACAGGTAAACATATGGAGATGTTACCTTTCTAACAGACAGCTCTCAACGCTGTGACACAGTGTTCATGGTCACATTCCCTTTCAGAAAGACAGACTGGAGCAAGCGCACATAACAATTCCAGCACCTACTTTGATTAAAAACTCGGTAGAGGCCATGTAGAGACAAATCAGATTTGAGTAATAAAAGTGGTCATTATTTTATTTATATTTATTGATCAAGATTGTGAAATTGCTAAGTACTTGGTGAGGTATACAAGAAACTACAATCCATATGAAGATCACCATCTGAAATGGTGATAAATCAAAGGATCAAAGTGTTTGTAAGGAATTCTATATTTTGACTGAATCCATTCTCACTACAACATATCTAAAGCCTTAATTCACCCCATTTACACCTGCCACAAGTCACTAGTCATTGTTTCTATCTTGGGTAATTATAGTTAATGTGATAAACACAGTCACACACAACAACATCGGTAGCTGCAAGACCTATGCCAACACACCCATTTAACCACAAATCTGACAAATAGACTACTTTTAATGTTTTTAGGGGGATGGCGAACCATCATCCCTTTCTCCCACTGGTATTCACCTCGTCACTTTGTTTCCAATTTGCATAAAATTAAACACTATTTATTCCAGTCACTGCTCCTCCTCCAACTGTTTTAAATGAACTCTCTTACAACAGTTAAGTGACTTCCGGTTGCTGCCCAAATGTCTCATCATTTTCTAGCTGAAACAGCGAGCTGAACTTCACAGACATGTCTTTCTTATTTCATGTAAAACACTATGGTCTTAATTTGAATTTAAGAATTTGTTGCATATCTTTATAGTCTGGAAAATACAGTAATTACTACTACAATTCCAAAAAAGTTGGGATGCTATGTGAATTGTAAATAACAGAATGCAATAATTTGCAAATCATGGAAACTATATTTCATTGAAAATAGTAAAAAGACAACATATCAAAAACTGAGAAATTTTGTTTTTTTTTTTTTTTGAAAAATATTTGCTTATTTTGAATTTGATGTCAGAAACACGTTTCAAAAAAGTTGGCACAGGGGCATGTTTACTACTGTGCTGCATCACCTCTACTTTTAACAACGCTCTGTAAACATTTGGGAACTGAGATCAATTGCTGTAGTTTTGAAAGAGAAATGTTGTCCCATTCTTGCCTGATTATACAAGTTCAGTTGCCCAACAGTTCGGGATCTTCTTTGTCATATTTTGCGCTTCATAATACGCTAGATGTTTGAAATGGGAGACTTGTCTGGACTGCAGGCAGGCCAGTTTAGCACTTCGACTCTTATCACAGAGCCATGCAGTTTTAATATGTGCAGAAAGCAGTTTGACATTTGTCTTGCTGAAAGAAGGAAGGCCTTCCATGAAAAAGATTTTGTCTGGATGGCAGCATATTACGCTGAAACGTGTCTGGATCATTCAGCATTAATGATGACTTCCCAGATGTACAAGCTACCCATGTCATGTGCACTCATGCACCCTTATACCATCACAGATGCTGGCTTTTGAACTGTGCACAGATAACATGCTGGATGGTCCCTCTCCTCTTTAGCCTGGAAGACGTGGTGTCCATGATTTCTAAAAACAATTTCTACTTTTGATTCATCAGACCTCGGGACGGTTTCCACTTCACCTCAGTCCATCATAAAAAAGCTCAGGCCCGGAGAAGGCGGTGGTGTTTCTGGATATTGTTTTAACTTGCATTTGTGGATGCAGTAATGAACTGTTTTCACAGACGATGGTTTTCGGAAGTGTTCCTGAGCCCATACAGTGATTTCCATTACAGACATGCGTCTGCTTTTAATGCAGTCTTGCCTGAGGGCCTGGAGATCAGACATCCAGTGTCATTTTTCAGCCTTGTCTCTTGCATACAGAGATTTCTCCAGATTCTCTGAATCTTTTAATGATATTATGTACCAGAGATGATGTGATCCCCAAATTCTTTGCAGTTTTACATTGAGGAAGGTTATTCTTAAATTGTTGCACTGTTTGCCCACAGTCTTTCACAGAGTGGTGAGCCCCTCCCCATCTTTACTTCTGAGAGACTCCTCCTCTCTGGGATGCTCTTTTTTTAGACCCAATTGTGTTGCTGACCTGTCGCCAACTAACTAATTTTTTTTTTAGCATTACACAACTTTTCCAGCCTTTTGTTGCCCCTGTCCCAACTTTTCTGAAACGTACTGTATTGTTGACACCAAATTCAAAATGATCATATATTTTTCAAAAAAAATTTCTCAGTTTCAACATTTGATATGTTGTCTCTGTATGATTTTCAATTAAATATAGGGTTTCCAAGATTTGAAAATCTTCACATCCTGTTTTAGAGTTACATTTTACACAGTCTCCCAAATTTATGGAATCAGGCTCGTGTATTGTCGAAACATCTTCAGTTCGCATGATATGATATTTTTTGTCATATTGCTTGCTTCTAAGTCGGAGATTACAGTTTGGAGTTGTTCTGGATGTTCTCTTTCTTAACTCCAGTCTCATGATTTCCTCTTCCAAGCGTCTGTTTTCCAGCTCGATGGACATAAGTTCTCTGCTCAGATGTTTCCTATTGTCCCGTTGACCTGCATAACAGCACAAACACCTTTTAAGTGACATGGCAGCATGATCACAGTATTATAAGTAGGTAGGAGTATTTGCTCTCACGATTGGTTTTGGGCACAGGCGTTTTCCCAGCCTGTGTTTCTAATTTGATGGCCGCATCTAACAAATGCTGCAGTTGAGCCAGGATTTGAGGATCCTTTCCTCCCCTCTGGAGATAGGAGATGCGAAGAGTACTGTGGAATGGATTATCACATTACATGGAAGGATATGATAGATAAAGTTCCAGTTTGCTTCGTGACTCAGTTCCGCAATAATGTGAATCACATTAGTGTCACTGAAACATGACTTGATGAGAAATCTTCAATTACCTGATTTCTGCAGAAAGCACTCCACAGCTGTAAACAGGTATGTATTTTTCTATTACTCTCTCCTCAGTATTAGCCACGTGTTGGTTCGAGTCATGGCTCCGATGGATGTCCTGCCTATGAGATAATATACAGGTTTGTTATTGATGTCACTGTTTTATTGACGCAATCTAGAAAAAAACTGCTGTATAATTCTCTCATCTCATTCTCATTATCTGTAGCCGCTTTATCCTGTTCTACAGGGTCGCAGGCTAGCTGACACATAGACACAGACAACCAGTCACACTCATTCACACCTACGGTCAATTTAGAGTCACCAGTTAACCTAACCTGCATGTCTTTGGACTGTGGAGGAAACCGGAGCACCCGGAAGAAACCCACATGGACATGGGGAGAACATGCAAACTCCGCACAGAAAGACCCTCGCCGGCCACAGGGCTCGAACCTGGACCTTCTTGCTGTGAGGCGACAGCGCTAACCACTACACCACTCTGCCGCCCACGCTGTGTAAAATGTAAATACAAATAGAATGCAATGATTTGCAAATACTTTTGACCTGTATTCAGTTGAATACAACACAAAGACAAGATAATTCATGTTCAAATTGATAAACTTCATTGTTTGTTGTAAATATACTGTCACTGATAACGCAAGTTCGTGGCAGCCCTCAAACATGGCTGCCACGGACTACAACTCCAAGCACCACAGCACCCTCCCTCTCCCAAATTCTGATTGAGGCCACACCTTTCCATATCCCTAGCAATCAGTGCACCCTAATTAAGGACTGTAGTCACAAACACACAACACAAAGCATCTTTCTGTGTCCCTGTACTTGATCATACTACAGTAAACCATTTGTTATTCTGCCTGACTCTAGTGGTTTAGACCCTGTTTACTTTACTTTTGGACTCCGAGACTGTTATTTCTCTGTGACACGCTGTTTGTACATCGACCAACCTTTGGCATGAATTTGATTTAGATTCTTGCCTCATTTCTTGGATCTGGCAACCTGTTTGCGATGCACCCACTCTCCCCTACAGTTGTGTCTATAAGTATCTGTACATGCTGACAGGATGCTTCACCATCATGGATGCAGCAGAAGAGGCAAAGCAGACTGCTCTTTCAGCTCAAGGATGACTGTTGGGAGAACATCAGCAGATGTTGAGTGATATTAAAATATGATGGAAAAAATGCTTCATCAGTGTCCAAAACCTGTAGTAGTCTATTTTCTTTTAACGTTAGTGGTATACCTACAGAGCTGATGACAGCATCGTGTGGTGTCATGCCAGTATGCACTCCTACTTGATGATGAGAGGCAACTTGTCATTCACTGAGAGAATACAGGTCGATTCGTCCATTCGCGTTTCGGCAGCGGTCGTTTCGTCCACCATGCAGTCGTTTCGTCCAACGGAGCA